>VXAB01011405.1:131519-244174 GCA_013399175.1 Odontophorus gujanensis | reverse complement strand
GGTGGTGGGGGCAGAGGGACAGCAGGAGCTGTGTCCAAGGTGGGACCGGGCAGCGGCGGCGCTGGGGGCGGTGGTGGAGGCGGTGGTGGCGGTGGAGGCGGTGCTGGCACTGTCACAGGGCCATTTTGCACTGTGGAAAGGAGAGGAGAGAAGGGGCACTGCGGCGAACAGGAAGCAACGTGGCACAAGTGGATGTAGAACAACTCCCAGCGGGGCCCACCACCCTCCCTGTCCCCCACCGCAACCTTCTACCCAACCACCGACCTGACCCTCAGCATACAAACCCCCCTCACAAAGGAAGTCAGTACTTTCCAATTCCTAATTAAGGCCACTGTGACTGACCCCAGATAACAAAGCAGCTGCAGACCACAGCCAGTCTGCGTTCTGGGGCCAGGATGCTCCTTACCTGCCTCAGATGCTGCTGCTGAGGCTGGTAATGGTGGTGGAGGTGGTGGCAGTGGCACAGAAGATGCAGCTCCAGCAGCTGGTGTGACACACGTGCCAGCTGCGGCCTCTGCCCCCGTGGGCACCATCCCAGAGGCCAGAGCAACGGGAAGGATGGAGATGTCACCATCGCCTTTCTTCTGGATCTTAATGGTCCCCTGCTTCTCTAGCTCGTGAATCTTCTTCTCCAGTGTTGACTGTCGCTGGATGGCCTCCTCTTTTTCCTTCACCATTTTCCTCAAGGTGTGAACCTGGCTATTTGCATCCTTGTAGATTTCCTGCAAATGCCACAGAAACGGGTGATTTGCATTTGTATTCACAAAACAGAATACCAGCACCAGAAACACAAGGCAGCCTGACACCAGACTGTGCACCGTGCCAGGCATTATCTAATGAGCACTTTCATGCAAACCATACATCTTCATGGGTAAGGAAGAACTTGTTTTATGCTTTTCCCACGGCAGCATTAAGGCTGCGTGCAGTACTGAGCCCTGGGAGAAATCTCACCAGATACCAACACCAACACAGAATTTCTGATTGCTTTTCTTTTTTTATCTTTTATTTTTATAAAGTCTCAATTTCTTGTGTTAATCTTAGACATAGAACAGGTATGCTATCTCGATTTCTCCTCTAACAGAGAATCAGATACCTTGCTGGTTGCTCTGCCTATGAGCAGAAGTTGAGCCATAGAGGGAAGTAAGAACAGAGCTCCTGATCTGGAGGGGAGATTGTATCGGCAAGTAGTCAAGGCAGACCTTCAGAAGGAGCTCTAGAAAGCAGTCATGCTTTGGGACAACATTTAGGGTGAGGTTACTTAATACTGTATTAATAATTCTTGTTATTATAACAGCACACCAAGAACTACTGTCTGGATTGTACACAGAAAACAGGTTGGGCTAGATGCTTTGCAACCTAAGTCTGGAAGACTCCAGTTCCACCTCAAACTCCCCTCCAAAGCCAACTACACGTGCAAAACTCAACCAGAAACACTACAGACCTGAGCAATACGATGTACTCGTCTAGCACACTGATTTGCAGGCACATTCAGAGAGTTAAATGCCCATCTTTGAGAGCACAGACAAGTCATTCAACTCAAAATCTGTCCTAGAAAAGCTAGCAGAAACTGCTCAGCCAATTAAAACAGCCATTACCTCCCAGACACAAAATGCACACCAGATCCCTCCCCTGAAACGTGGCATCCAGCCAGAGTTTTCCCATCACGCTTACCCGAATCACGTCCAGTTCTTTGTTTCTCTGCATAAGCTGTTTTTCCAGTTCCACAATCTTTGCCATGGCTTCATTTTCCGTATCTTGGAGTTTTTCAGATAACTACCATACGACAGAGAAACAGATGACATAAGTAATGATATCCTTCTCCAACAAAATGTCGTCAACACTTGCTGGAGCAGTGGAATGTGGGAAACTATTGATATTCCACCAAATCCTGAAGTCTTTGGAAAGAAATGGGGTTCATGTGTGAGGTAGGTGGTACTACGTGCCCAACTGAAGGTTGCTGTGATGATGAGCATCACTCTTCAGGTATGACTAGCACCTGGCTGGGCCACACTCATGACCCTGGTTCAGTTAAGAGACCCTTCTCTATAATAAAGAACTTAAAATGGATTTATTTGAGAAAAGACACTGAAGTTTGATCTAAAACACAGAATATTACAATACTGCAAAGTCAATAGGTGCTGAAGTGGTAGCTCTTATAAATATCTGCTCTCACAACAGAGCTAATTTAATTAGCAATGAATGAAAGAGAGGCTGCACATTGGTTTCTTTTTCTTTTTCCCCTGTGGTTTTTAAATTCATTTTCATGTTTTCAGGCCCAAAAACCTGGGGTTTGAAAGCCACAATGTTCCTGTGCTGCACATCCCTGACCAAACTGTCCCCCTGACACACACACATTGCACAGTGAGCCCCACATGAACAAGGCCACTCCAGTCCTTCACAGCAACCCGGGGACTGAGTAAAATAGGAAAGTAATTAAAAGGCAGAAGAAGACATTTTCTCATCAGGTCAATAAATACCTCACGAACAAGTCTTTGAAGCAAGTGGTGCACCCAATAACACAAATATGCACCATATGAGGTTCAAAATACAGCAAGGAAGCACCCAGGAATTTTACCTGCACGAGACTTCTGCAATTCCTTTATTTGCCAAATATCAGATCGTCTCCCATAAAGAAACCACGGCAGCCACAGGCTTCCTTTAACACTCCTCACCCTAGAGATTCTAGCTACAGCTGTACGTCCACCTCCCAAAAGAAAAGGGCAATACCACAGCACACACGCAGAGCAGACACCACTCCAAAGGGAAAGATGACTTCAGTTTTGTACTAACGTGGGAAATGTTTTCTTCCAGTTCTTCGACTCTTTCCAAGGCTGCATTCTTGGTTTCAGCGTCCTCCAGTAATGCTCCCACGTCAAAAACGTTATCCAGGTACGCCTGAATTTGCACCTGCAGCTTGTCACTCTCTGTGTGTTTCAGCTTCTGTACAGCCAAAAACAAAAGGGTGTCACTCAGCACTGGCAGCAGCTTCAAGCACCAGAACTGCACGCAGTGGAAAGGGGAGGGAGAGCAGCAGGAGCTTGGCCACCTCCATCATTCAGGAACACGCTGCATTTCAACACTAGCTGAGATCATACACGAAAAGCGTTCATTTCCGAAGACCAAACATCCAGAACTTTCAAACAAAACTAAGCAGTGTTCTATCTTTGTTATTGCAGAGAGCACTCAGCCAGCAGGAGAAAGTGCTCTGAGGAAGGATTTTTGCACATGGGCCGAAGGAGAGCCCTTCCCCACCACTGCAGCGAGTGCTGGACCGCTGCAGCTCCCCTCCCCTTGTTATCAGGCACTTCACACACAATCAGTGGCAGCCACGTGCAGGAACCCGGCCATACTCACGTCCAAATACTCGTCCAGGCCCAGCTTTGTAAATTCATACTGCAGGTGGACCCGAAAGTTCATGTCCTCCACCGAGTGCACAACGATGTTGATGAACTGCATGCAAGCCACCTGCAAGAGGAGCCAGCACACATCAGCATGCCACAGCCCTGAGTCAGAAATCACAAGATGGCTTGGGCTGGAAGGGACCCCGAGGAACATCAAGATCCAACCCCCCTGCCCCAGGCAGGGCTGCCAGCTGCTAAATCAAGATCTACATCAGATTGCCCAGGGCCACACACAAGCTGGCCTAAAACACCTCCAGGAATGGGGCACTCACAACCTCTCAGGGCAGCCTGTGCCAGCACCTCACCACGCTCACAGTAAAACACCCCGTGATATCCAACCTAAATCTCCCTTCTTTCTGTTTGAAACCATTTCCCCTTGTCCTATTAACTATCTACCCATATAAAGAGTCGATTTCCCTCATGTTTATAAACTCCTTTTAAATACTGAAAGGCTGCAATGAGGTCTCTCCGCAGCCTTCTCTTTTCCAAGCCAGACAAGCCCAGCTCCTTCAGCTTGTCTTCACTGGAGTTGAGCTCCAGCTCTGATCATCTTCATGGCCATCCTTTGGACCTCTCCAAAAGCTCCCAGTCCCAAGCACTGGAGCAGGCCCTCGGAGCCCTGGGTGAGCTAGCACTGCCACTGACTGCATTTTGCTGCAGCTGCTGTCAAGGAAAACTGCCATTTGTTATTCTGCAGCTTTCTATCCCATCAGCATTGCATTCGGGTTTGCAAGGACTTCATGAAAGATGCTTTGTTATTTGTAGAAAATGTATTATAAAAATTGTGGTTTGCATCCCAGAGCAGTGCCAGAGCCCACAGACAGCAGGGCTGTACCTGCAGAAGGGCAGGAATCGTGCCTGAAACCCCACAAAGGTTTGCCCCACTGGGGAATATCAGGCACATCCAAATCCCTCTCTGCACATCCCTAGCACTCCTTCAGCTCTCAGGTGACCATCTCCAATATGCAAGATGGGAAGTTTCTCTAGTCCTCGCTGGGTCCCAGCAGGGCAGAACCCAACCCCTGCAGATGCTGAGACAGAAGTAACACCACGTTCTCAACAGTTACTGAGATACTTCTTCCCAGAAAATGAACTGGTGGGGAGGCATCTGTTGCATGGCAACCTTTGACAGCAGGTTTGGCTGGGATGCTCCACAGTGCTCATCCCAGACTGTGCTAGCCTGGGTCCACCAGGGACCGTATGGACACAACAAGCTCTGTGATGTCTTATTCCTCGGCATATAACTGCTTCTTACCCCTGCTCACGCCGTTAGCTTTTGAGTCTGTGCACAGCAGAAGACTCTTTCCAGTTTCCCTGGACAGCTCTGGCTCTTCCTGGTGCTGGAGCTGGCCTTGGCCAGCTGAGCACTGCTGTCCTGTCACATCAGCCACTGCCAAGTTCCCGTATTTCAAAAGTGCTCGTGTTATACTTGCTTTGGCTCTTGCAGCACTGGGGCCAAACTCTCATTTCCTTTCTCAGATCCTTACATACACAACTAAGGAATTTATCAAGTCAAGGAAAATTAATCTAAGAAAGTCGCTTTTAAAATGAAGTATGTCAATGTCAACAACAGGAACCTTCCCTAAAATACTTCTGCCTTTTTGTTTCTCTTTCCTCCCATCAGATCAGTGCAATTAACTGCAGCCCCTTTCAGCTCCCACTTCCCAGACAGCTCTCATCTTCTCCATCTAGGGCAGCCCGAAAGCCAGCTCCTGCAGGAATAGCTCTGTTTGTGTTCAGCCCTTGCAACTACTTGAATTACTCCAGCTTTCACATTACATCCTGGAGACTTGGCTTCGGGACCTGCTTGATTCCATCCTGCAGAAAGGAATGATTTCTGCCTTAGTGCACTGCTGGCAAGCGGTGCAGGGCTGCAGCACAGCATGGTGGTGGAGCAATGGGCAGGAGCCCCAGCACAGCTCCTTGCCCCCAGGCATGCTCCTCGGGTACTGCCCGCAGCACCATGTGGAGTGCACCAGGGCCAGATGGTGACAGCAGTGAGCAGGCCTGACAAATCATTTGGCATGAGCCCTCTCTTCCAGCTTTAGGCTCGTTATACATTCAAGCCCTCGGTCGGTAGAAGCAATCTCAAAGATGCAGACTTCATCAGTGCCCGGGCACGTTACAAAAAATTGTATTTGTTCCTTTGCAAGCAATTCACCTCTACCTTCAACCTGGAGTCTTAGAGGACCAGGGAGCTTTCCTTGAAGATGGAACAGGC
Organism: Odontophorus gujanensis; assembly: GCA_013399175.1. Taxonomy (NCBI): domain Eukaryota; kingdom Metazoa; phylum Chordata; class Aves; order Galliformes; family Odontophoridae; genus Odontophorus; species Odontophorus gujanensis. The sequence goes on along the minus strand of VXAB01011405.1, from coordinate 238,552 downwards.
TGCCCAGATGGATGCTGAATGTTCACGGCTCACTGGGCTCATGCTCACACTCCCTACCCCATCCTTGACACTACACTGCTTCTCATCTTAACTCAAGGTGAGGAACCATGAGGGACATTCTTAATAACAGTGGGCAATCACTGCTGCCCACAGCACGGTGGTGAGCTGCAGGCTGCTGCCTTGTTTCTGGCCTGCACTAAGCTGTGCTGCTCTCCTGCTCCCAAATACCTGCCCTGTCCTCATGGGAGACATGACTGAGTCAAGCACTGGGAACAGACAAATCTTTCTGCTAAATTACAGGCTAACTGAACACACATCTGAGAACACTTAATGAACACTGAGACTGGCAACATGTCCTCACTGGGACTGCAATGATAAGGAGCAAAACCAACTGTAACATGTCATGGAGTTACTGAGAGCAGCTTGCTAACTTTAGTAAAATTGCAGGGAACCCTGTAACGCTATTTTTTTTGGACTATGAGAAAAAGATCATCTTATCTTGCTCTTTTTATTCTGCCATCCTCTCGTGGCTGCAAGCCTGGCCCTGCCTGCTGGGGCTGCAAGTCACAGGCATCCATATCTTCACAGCCCATAGGAGGCACCATAGCAGCTGGTTTAATGCCTAACTGCTGGCAGAAAGATGCCTTTAACACAAAGTCCTGCACCTGAACAGTATAAGGTGTCGTGCACATCCAACAGAGACAACAGAAGAGTGAATGTGACCAGGAGGAGAGCCCTGCTCTTCTCTCACCTCCAAACATGGGATAGTGATATCATCAAGGCAGTGACCATGAGCAGTGTGAGGAAGACAGCACTGACCATACCTGAACTGTATCTGTTCTGTAATTAAAAATGGAAGCTCTAGCAGCATGACCACTCACTTGCCTCACACTTAAAGAAACGGACATCAAAGTGTTTCTGGTACTAAATACGTAACCAGCTAGCTCATCCTCACTGTGCTGACCCTCTGCCTTTCATATGTTTGCAACGTGCAACTCGGCACTGGCATCCATGGGTGCCAGTAAGATCTTCCTCTCTTGCTGTTTTCTGCTGTGTTTCAGGGAAGTGGATTTGGTGAATAATCATGCACACGCACAATGAGGAACCAAAGTGGTGAAAAGTACTGCTATATTTATCCCCAGATAAGGACAGACAGCTGCAATGGGTCTCTCCCACACTTCCCTGTCTGTGATTCTGAGGATGTTGGCACATGTACAGAATATGCTTCTTGATACTGCAGATGCTGCTATTCTGCCACACAGAGACAGTACACACAGCCAAAGGCTTCTTTCCCATTAACCTCACTATGGCACTCGACATTCCTTGGAGATAACTTAAATGAAGCTAAAGCACAAGAGTTATATTACACAGTTTGCAGTGTTAAAAAAAGAAAAGGTGCTGCAATAATTTTAGGCCAAGGGTCAGAAGCCATATACATCTGAGTGCTGCATGTGACAGCAGGAGCAGACAGAGCCAACACCGAAGCCAAAGTCCGCAGATAAGGAGGGCTCACCATGAAGTCTATGTTGTTGTCCTCATTTCGGAAGTGCTCCATCAGTTTCTCAAAGCGCTGTTTCTCTCCGCACACCTACAAGAGAATCCCAATGTGTCTGTTAAACTACAGCTTGCAAGAGACAGCAGTAAGAACATTTTAAGAGCAGCCCCCGTGCTCGCTCAATGCGTCTCTGGACAGGTTTCCTCTATTAAAAGTACTCCCGGTGAGGAATCCAGCTGAGGTACCACAACATGACACCTGCACTGAAATTAGGCCCTAACTCTTCCCACCTTTCTTCCCTCCAAGAATGTCATAGTACTGCTGGCACAAACATACACAGCAGTACCAGCAGGATATGCCACAGGAAGCCTCAGCCTCCCCATGGTTCAGAACTGGTTCTCCGCTGTCATATAATGTAATTAGGAAGAAGAACAGATTACAGAGAGGAAAAAAGGAAAGTTATCACAGGCTCAACGAGGAGTGAAGTACATCAGTGTAATGATCAGCTGGTCAGAAGTACAGAGCTGTAACACAGGCCTGGTGGCAGGAAACACATCCGACTTGAGAGAGAAATCAGATCTAAGATAAAGCAGGCCTCTGTACGTTGCTTAAATCTTATTACTTCCCCAAAGTCTCTCTGCTTCGGCCCTAGTTTTCTCAGCAGATGAGTGATCTGGAGTCGTTCACAACAAAATTACAAAGCACTAAATAAGATGAAAAGCCAAAGGGAGTGGGAGAGGGCACTGCCGCTCTGCTTTTGTGCGAAGGGCAAACTCCTCCATGAGCCCAGGAGGGCTCTTCCTTCCTTACCCAGGGCAGCTCATGGGGCAGTATTCCTGTGAAATTACTCAATGAGAGCTGAGTAAGGACTGGTGGCAGCCATGGGTATTTCATTAGAAGCTGAACTCTCTGGAACTAGGAATTCCAAAGCACCTCCCACAACACAACCAAATCCCTGATTCAGGTTTCCACTCATTCCCAAAAAGCAAGCTCTTTACAAAATATGTATTCTTATTACCATCCCCCCGTTAGCTTCCTCTTTTTAACTCTGTTTTGCAGTGCACACCTCCACAAAGACAAGGAATCTGAGCTCAGGAGGAGTTCCTGCACAGACTTCAAAGGAAACTGAACAGAGCTGATCCTTACATTTGCAAAGCACCTCATGCAGTGCTGAGTGATCTCCCTCTATGAGTTCTGCTGTCTGTTATGGCTGAATGAAGTATCTTTGCAGTGAATATCACGTATCTCCTGTCATTCCCATGCAAAGTTTTCATAACTGGGTTATTATTCAGCTACACGTGGTCAGTACCTGACATCAGCTCCCACCAGTGTAGTTTGACTCTGGAGGCATACCCTGGGCCTGACCCAAATGTGGAGAACCCTCCCACTGAGTCGCCCCATAGGCTGCTCAGCTGCACTCACCCCTGCATCAGTGCCCAAGAATTCAAGGAGGGAGCAAGTCGAGGCACCCCAAGGCCAGCAGCTTGCTGCCACTGGGCTCCAGCAGCCCTGCCTGGGGACAGCTGACAGCAGCAGGAGAAGCAGCAGCAACCTGCTGCTTTCTGCTCGCAGCTATCTCACACCATCATCGGATGAGTCAGAGCTGGGAGCATGTGTGCTTCGGGAGACAGCGAGCTGACTTTCATGAAATGATATAATTTATCCTGGAAGATTAAAAGACAGTGAAACCGTAGATGAAGCCTCCAGCCTGAAGGTTGGCCCAAATCCAAGAGGAATGCTGAAATCAAATCCCACCACACAAAACCATATGTTGCCACTTCTATTTGAATACATTTCCAAGGTCTGTCATTTGCATTGGAAGTATGGCTGGGACCAAGAAAGACTGATCTTTCTTTTATTAGCATTATTCTATGTAAGAAGAAAGATTAAACAGGCTACCACAGCTATAAAAAACCTCTGTCTCCACTTAGGTTGCAAAAAAATCCTTTTAGGTCGCATCCCAAGCCCACGTCATTCTGGAAGAACAATGTGGCTTTATGGGAAACCACCCACGAAGGGTCCTGTCCTGGGAAGGGCTCTGAGCACTGACGAGGTACGGCCCTGCTCAGATCCATTACAGAGCTACAATGCGATCCTATGTGGAAGCAAAAGGGATCAGTTATGAAAAACGTGATGGCAATTACACCCATATCCACCGGGCAATGCTTTCAGGTCGCATGGTTCAGCCCAAGACCACCCAAGAGCAAAGTTCAGCACGTCAGCCCCCACGGTGCTCTCACTCACACGGCCCCAGCACTGAAAAGCTCCAGAAAGGCAGCGGGGCTATCCTGCAAACAGCACTGCCTTCCTGCGTGGTGTCTGAAAGTGAAAGCCCAGGCTGATGGGAGCACCCCATCCTCCTGTCCCCGACTGTTCCCTACCAGCACAAAGCACCAATGCTTTGCTGGAGAACAAAGCAGAGAGTCCCAGAGTTGTGGGGGTTGGAAGGGACCTCTGCAGCATCCCCTCGAGCCAGGGAAAACAACCCTCTGAAGGAATGCACTTAAAACACGTAACCTTTAGCAGAGGTTTAGCGGTACATTTTCTGTCACAGATCCAACCACATGCCCACAGGCTGCCCAGGGTCACTTCAAGCTGCTCCCTTCTCCTTCCCCATCTTCTCAGAGCAACACCATCTCACAGCAAACACACGCAGCACGCAGCCCACACTGGACACGGTGCTATGAACAGCCTGATGGATATGCAACCCCAAAATTCCTGGACCCTTTGTAAACCTTTCCTCCTGCCTGCACTGCTTTGTCCCAGCGGCACAATGCTGGCTTTCTCTGCCCCACAACAGCCCTCTGTGGGCAGCAGCCCCTGTGCAGGCAGGCAGTGCTCACAGGGCACTTGGACTGATGCTGCTGACGTTTCTGCAGCGTGCTGAAGAACAACAAAGCAATTTTCTTGTAAGCTGCTGGTTAAGTAAACAGTTGTTCGATGCTTACTAGGTTAAAACACCTTTTACTCCTCTACCAGCAGGGTTAAGGCACTCTCAAAATACTGCTGCAGAGGAAAAGACAACACACGTATTTACATTTTTTGGTGCTTGCAAACTGTTTCTTCTCACACTGAGCTACTACAATGGCCCGCAAGAATAATTCAGAACTGCTGCTTTCACTGCTGTCACTCATTATTCTAATAGAGAAATCTGACTCTGAAGTAGGTATTGTGAAAAGTTAGGGCTGAACAACGTGGTCTCACTTGGCCGAGTGACGACCGAGGAGGAAACCTGTGCCGTGCCCTGCTGCCCAGCTCACTGCACACAGACCCACAGCCAAAGAGTCAGCACCGTAAGCAGAGAGCATGAGCTCTTCCCACCTGTCAGGTACTGCACAAATCAATCAAAGTGATGTTAAATGAGAGGGCATCCCGGGCCGGCCCTGTCCTTATCCCCTGCTCCCCAGGGAACGATGCTGACTCCTCTCCGCAGAGCACACGGCAGAGTCCAGATGTTGGGCAACCACCAAAGGATGAGCTTCCCTAAAGCTTTCTGGATTATCTGAATTCCAAGTGTCTTTTTGGCATTTCCTCTTGTCTTGCAGCAACACGAGGGGTCTCACAAGAAACATGATTCATCTCAGCAGGAGCACCTCCACTCTGTTTTGATGGACTAAAATTATTTCCCGTAAGGAGAAGCACACAAGCGTACCCTCACCACACCAAACACAATTATTTTGGTAAATGCTTATATTGTTAGCAGTTGAACTGCTTGGCTGGATTAAGCCAAAGCAGGCAGTGCTTCCTGCAGGGAGCCAGGTCTGCTCAGGCCCCCATCCGTCTCACAGCACATCACATTGCTCTGCCTCCTCGGGTCGGATCCGTCCTAGAGCTGCAATTATGCCCACTGCAAAGGGAGAAATAGAAGAGTGGGAGAGAGCTCTGGTCTGCCCTCAGAAATGCTCCATTTGCAAGCAACAAAAAGAAAACAACTGTTTCTTTGCGACCATTTCTACTCTGCAATCACATCAGAGCCGTTGGATTGGGATTTCTGTCATTGTATCCATACATTTACTGAAGTTACTCATTTATTGGCTACTGGGCCTTTAGTAAAGGAATAATAAAGCACATAAATAAGACAGCTAATTAGAAATGCTGTTAAAAAAATTGGAAGGAAGGTCACAGTAAGTAGGAAAACAGCTTTTAAGGCTCGTTGAGGCTGAGAATGTCAGTTCCATTGAATGAGAACTTTTTTGTTAGTTCTATTTCTGGATGCTCTTAGCAGTTTTCATGCCCACACGCCTCTGTAAGCAAAAGGCCCTTAAAGCTAACCCAACAGTCACAGGTGTGCATACATATCCACTGACATATACATGGATGGATGTAGATCACAGAGTCAGAAAGGCTGGAGAAGCTCTCTTGGATCCCTGCATGAAGTGCCACACATTCCCACACTCACTTCACACCCCCTGGACGGAGGCTGAATGTGGAAGTGCTGTCTGAACGGGAGATGGGCACCTGCACCTCACTGACATGGGCATGGTGGCAATGGGGTGACCTGGACTTGGTGATCTCAAAGGTCTTTTCCAGCCCTAAGGACTCTACAGTTCTGTGATTCTCAGCTCGGTGAAAGCTTCATCTTCCAGCAAGCACCAACTGCAGCCACGCGTTTCCCCTGCAATCCGTTCTCCATAGAGAGCTGCTTCAGCAGAATCTGCCCCATGGCACCGAAGATTAAACAACATTCTCAAGTTGTACAACCTCATCAACAAGGTTGCATCCTTCCTCGGGATGGCAGCAGTGGAAAGAAAGGCATTTTGATGACGGCAAACGTCAGGGAAATAACACATAGCTGGACAGCTGTGGGATGATGCCTTCTCTGCATCCCAGATCAGACAGCTGTGTGTGACACCACAGCACCCAACGCCCACAGTCACACAGCCCCCACACCTCCCTGGCAGGGCAGCAGGTAATGATGTACCAGTAAAACAAAGATGTTATTGCCAGCAGGAAGAGACAGCAACCGAATTCTCTGTATGACCACACGTGCATTCACACTACTAAAATGAGTTCACTCCTCTGAACAAGCACTAGGAAAATGTATCTTGTTTTCCAACAGTGCACTCACTCCACTTTAATTTAAATGGGGCTCATGCTCTCAGCATCTGCTCTGCGTCCCACAGCTCCTGCAAAGCCATCCTGAGGCTAACTCTCCTCATTTTCCCCAAGGCATTCTGCTAAAGTGCATTTGCTCATCCTCTGACACAAATCCCAGGCAACTCGGATAAAACCGTGCGGCCAGTTCTCACAAATCCATGGAAACAAGCACAAAAGACCCAGGAATATTGCTAAGGAAGCCCAGTTGCAAGTGGGTAAATGCAGGGGTGGTGGCAGGGCTGAATAGCTCAGGCAGACACAGCCATGCAGACAGCGTCCTGCTTCAGCGCCAGGAGGAGGGGCTGCGGGCAGCACCGGCATGGGGCCAGGAGCTCACAGACACAGCAGGGCACAGGAATGACCCCGGCCCTCAGTGTGGGTTATGTGCAACACAGAACTCCCCACCATCTCCTGAAAAAGCAGCAGAATTCAGCGAAGCATCACTCGGCCCCCACCTCCTCCTCTGCCCCAAACTACTCTCTCCCACCCGGATCCCCATGTCCCGTTACTTACAACAGTTGTGCATTTTTCCCCATTGAGATCTTCTGCACCGAATACCCCCTCGAGCTCCCAGGCTGTCACACATTCCTGGTGGCTCCAAGACATCCGTGTGCTCCCACTTCCAGAAGGGACCCTTCTAACATCATCCCAGTTATGTACTGGAAGGAGAGTGCTGAGCAGTGCACAGAGCAGAGTCCCTGCGAGGGCACACAGCCTGCACACCAGAACCGAGGATGATTTCAGTTCAAGGGAGTGAGTAACTTTCAAGAGACACCTTGAGAAAAACCACCCATGTGAACATCCTGACCCCAGACAGAACAAACCCGGCCCGTCAAATCATTTTCAAAGGAAAAGCCATTTTCAAAACGAGTTCTCAACGAAACTCAGATCAGCTGTGGTTTTCCAGCTCAGTCAAACCCTGAGAACCAAACTCTGCTCTCATTTACATCACAGTGAAGCTCAAAGCCTAATGAAACATTTGATGTTCAGCCTGATGCAAATGAGAGTTGAATTTGGTCTGAAATATCCTGTTTTCCCCTTGACTTTAATGCAGGTTGAGCATGAGAGAAGAGTTGGGCTTCCTTTGAAGTTCTTTCATGGCCAGGAGATAGGGTGGCAGAGATCCTGTCTGACAACCCCAGTGTGTCCCATATGTGCACGCTGGCTGGGATGAAGGAAGCAAGGTATGCTGTAACACAGGCCTATGGGAACCAGCAAACACAACCTCCAGCCTAGGTTGCTGTGAGTTCAGTATCCTGCTGAAAGCGTAACCGTGGATGTTTCACATGCTGGTAGCTCAGAGGTCCTTAATATTCCAGCTACAGAATCACAAAGGCTGGAAAAGACCTCCAGGATCACCAAGTCCAATTGCCATCCCACCCCTCTGTGCCCACTGACCACGTCCCTCAGTGCCACGTGAATGAACTGAAGACATGCCTGAAACTATTACTGAAAGTTGCCTGGGAGAAAATTGGAAAACCAGAGAGAATAAGGAGAACAATTGGGTAAACAGCAGAAGAGCTCGAGGCAGACACTGGAAAGGTGGGATTCCCCTCCTGGCACGGCCTCTTCTCCTGCTCCATCCTGCAGTTCCACATCAGGCAGCCCGACCAGGCACCAGCAGCAATGGAACAAAGCAGTAATGGAAGACAAGCTGACTGGGCTACCTAAGCATTTCTGCCCAAGACTGCCACGGAATAACTGAAAGGAGGACCAAACTAAACCTCCAAGCTCCAGCCCTACACCCTGACCCCTTGCTCCAGCTCTGTGTGCTGGCAATGCCCCCAGCACCACAGTTACAGCAGGGATGTGTGCCAGGCAAACACAGTGAGTGTAAAACAGAGACACGTATCCCTCCAGCAGAAACATAAAAAGAAACAAAAAATAGAAACAACTTGTCTTGTTGATCATCTGCACCAACCCACCTACGGCAGCAGCAGCAATAAGGAAATAGCTGCTGCATGTTCACACACAGTCCAGCCTGGACTCCTCAAGTTGAACCATTTTGGAGCTGGTAAGACTAGATGCGTTTTCCTTTTGATAATAAATCCACACCTATACCCAATATTCACAACAACCAGAACCACAGCTTTCTTGGGCTCCATTCCCACACCAGTAATTCTGAACACAACCTTCTCAGGTGCCATTAACCACCATATGCAAACGTGTGGTACACCTGGATGTATGCAGACAAAAGGACAGTTTTGCACCAGTTGAGCACACTTGTGTTAATTTCAGCAGTCAGGGGTGTAGAAACTTGATTTTTGAATTTCCTTACAAATAAAACTTACTACTGATATCCAAATCGAGAATTTTGCATCTCAAAGGCTGGTGTAAACGGCCCTGAAAACAGTGGATCTACAAAGTAATTCCAGTTATTTCACCTAAGAACATACAACAGCATTCGGAGCTAGACCTGCAGTAAAGCTCTCCAAATCTCCATTAATTTTCCCCTTCAGGGACACAGCTCAAGTGGCCAAAGGTAAAGGGAGCAATTTGTAGATGGGATTCACCCTGCTGGGATTACAGCACACAACAGTGCACAGAATGATGGCACAGGCACCACTGCCATCTACACACGGAAAATCTGCAGCTTATGGAAAACCTTTAGTCTAAGAAATGCTGCTGAATGTGAGAGCTCTAGCCAAGAGCTAGGAGAACTACAGACATGCAAAAGAAATTCTGACAGTGCAGGACACGCACCTCCTTGAAGTTATCAAACGCAGACAGAATGATTTCATGTCCTCCTCTGACGAGACAAACAGCAGCCAGGAGCTCTAGGACGAGGGCCTTTGTCCTGTAAAGAAAACGAGTCGCAGCAGTCAGTGACAAGAGGGTGAGGAACACCTTCTGCCTGTTTGCAGAGTGCTGTGCAGGCACTGGGAGAAGCAGTTTGCATCCAGTGGTTCAGCCTCTTGAGACAAGCAAACCTGCAGGACACAGAATGCTGAGCAGCGTCTGATCCAGGCTAGCTCGAGCCTCCCAGGATCATGCAACTCTCCCCCATTTTAATACTTGCCAAAAGATGCACAAATTTACATCACAAACTGTACTCAAGGAAACCCAAGCAAACCAGTGGTGTATGCATCAGCCTGGCAGCCAGTGCTGCAGGAGCGCTCCTGTACAAACCCACAGGGGCAATGCACTGCTGCTAGGAGCAGCCCACACCTCAGCCCCTCTGAAGGCATTTAGTTCCATCCATACTGCCCTGATGCACATCTCAATTACTCTCTGTGACAAGTTGTGTTATTCACAGCCACAAAAAATGCAAGACACAGTTCGCTGAAGTGAACACGGAGTGCCCTAACACACCTCCCCCTCCAGTACCTGAAATCTGGGCACTGACTGGAGGCTAACACAGCATGTTAGGGAGGGGAGAGTACAACTGATTACTGGAAGAAAAGCATGCAACACACTCGGTATAAGGCTCTGACAGAAATAATCCCCAGTTCTTCCTTACATGGTTCATGTAAGGCAAAAGCGTCAACGGGATCTTATGGCCAGATGAGCTGGGAGCATATGGGAGATACTGAGATCATGCAGACACACATGAAATTAGTCTCATGCTTGAGCATTAAACCAGACGTTGCAGAAAAAGAAATACCTTTTGGCTTTCAAAGTGTCAAGGTTATCTTTGGAAACCAGATAAAATGTTCACTTCCCCGGGAAATTTTACACGGATCACTTTCAATTCTTACTCATCGATTTTTTTGTCCTGCCACAAGAAGAAAACCCAAGCTCTTTCAGACAGGCTCGAGGAGCTTTCCCTATGGCCCATTGGCAACATCCTCTGAAGGGCTGTGAGCTATGGAGACACCAGGAGGATGTCCGGGTCACTCACTCCCCTCCTGCATCTGTGATGGGGTAGGGATGGGACAGGACACTGCTGTGCTGGCATCAGTCATCCCTAAGCTGTCTCTTTATCAGCTGATTTCCAGGCACAGGACACCACAAATGACCACAACAAACTTCCTGTGTCCTTCCTGTTCATGCCCTGCTGACTTAAGCCTGAACAGAAGAGAGGAAGGAAGGACCCACTTCCATCAGGCCAAGGTTTCAAGCAGTGCACTGCATGGCAAGCTGGCAGCCTAGGCAAGGGAGCTCTCTCTATGCAGTTTAGTTTTGTCTCATCCCTGCTTTTCCCTTCCCTGGCAAACACCAGTACTCAGCTCTGGCACCATCGGGTATGGGTATATCTGCAGCTCTGGGTCTGGTTGGAGGTAGGTGTCAGCTCACAAGTGTGTGCAGGGGGTAGAGGGGACATAACCTTGCAGCAATTAGTTCCACAGTCTGATTACAGTACTGCTGCTGTGGTTGAAGAGACATCTGTACAGAGGCAGAAAAAGCATAAAATGTCCTCTTAGAGGAACTCAAACCTGAATTCAATAACATTTACTGAAGAAAATTTAGTTTCTTCAAGAAAATCCCATGCAAAGCTGCTCCTGATCAGCAGGGTCTCCTCTGCACTGCAGCAGCAGCTGAACTCAGGCAGCAAAGGCAGAGCTGCAGAGTCAGCAGCTCCTGAGACCAACAGAACCAAATGGCAATCGCCCGTCTAACTGCACTGTAACACAAGCTGAATTTGAGTCAGAGCAAAGACTGATGTTCATTACAGCTCTGTGCATAAACGTATCCGTGACAATCCCTCTACTCTTTACTTACCTACTTCTCAAACCCTCTAACAGCAAGCACAGCCTACCTGGGATTCTTGTTGTTCAGGCTTAGTGCAATTTCGTTAACGGCATGCGGGTGCGACATGACCATATTGAATCCATACTGAAAAGAGAAGAGGAAAATACCATTTCTGCTCTGAAACTGAAATGGTTAGTTTTAAATACCAACAAATTACAAGTTTCTGACCGGATCTGGATGTTGGGATCACCAAGCCACTCAGCACATTCCCATCTCACACCATGCCCAGCAGCTCCCCTGTCACCACCACGCCCAGGCCTGACCCGACACCACTGCCAGCCCCTCTGCCCACCCTTCCCCCAACACTGTTAACACTGGCAGCTAAGTGTGCCACTTCCTCTCTAACAGGGATGTGCAGCTCAGCTGCCAAAGCCACTTCTGCAACACACACACTGCTACGGAGCAACTGCTGCATGCAGCTACTGCATGAGTCCTGCTGGGTCTGCTCCCAAGACCAAAGAAAGGATCTGCTTTGGAAAACACAGCATGGGTTATTACCTCAACTGCACTTACTGTCTTCCCATCAGAGGTAGGGAGCTCTGTCAGAGCTGTGTAGCAGTGCCAGAAGCCCCCTGTAAGACCACACAACTCATGCCAGGCATTCCTTGAAGCACCTAACTGTTAGTTGTTACTAGTTTAGCAAAAAATCCGATGCCTCAGAAGCTACCCGGGCATAACACGTGACCACAGCATGTCTCCAGGTAGAGAAGAAACTCATGGAAATATGATTAGTTTGGTGTAGTTTACACTTTGATGTGCAGATATCACAACAGCCTCACAATCAGCACACAGCAAAGTGAAATCCTGTCTTTCCCATCGGTGTCTACCAAGAACACTTCAAAACTTCTCCTGTTTCCTCCATGTTGATGTTACATTCTGAGAGCAATTGTGCAGGTGCATGTCCAACGAGTTAGTGCCAAGAGAGCCCAGCACTGCAAACAGGAGCATGCATGTGCTCTTATCTGTGTCCTCACGCGTGCACACGGGCCGTGCCAGGCAGCTCCCAGCTATGCTGTCTGACAATAAGAGTTGCATCCTTCACATCAGCTTCATCCAAACAATGTGCAGCCAACCTTCCCCCCCAACAACAAAACGGTGTTGTGGGCCGGAAGAACGACAAGGGCAATACCTGGTAGTTCATGATGGCACGTAAACACATGATGCAGACGTGAACGTCGTCTTTCTTACTCACTAATCTGGAATTTTTTAGAGTTCTTCGGCTTGGCAAGGTATTGTACCTGCAAACAGAAACAGCTTCCATCAGTCACACAGCTATTCACAGGCAGGAGGGAGAAAGGAATAGGAATGTTTCAGCACTGGGTTAAATGCACACATTTCTCAGTGCTGCAGCAGCAGACATCCGGGAAGGGCAGAGCACCCCAGCAGAGCTGGGCTCTGTGCTCCCAGCCATGCTCTGCTGGTGCACATTAACCTGTACAGGCAACTGCACAGGCTTTTAATGGAACTGTCTGTAGGCATCAGCAAATGTATTAATTTCTGGTTGCCTGGTGAATTGTGCCTCCATTCTGTTCTGCAGCTCATCTTCCTGAAAGCTCTCTAAACTGAGGAAATCCAGCCTTTAGGAACTGTCCTCAAACAGAGGCATTAATTATCCCAATTGTAACCCATAGCTGCTAAATCAACCTTGAATTCAGTTCAGTAAGTACACGGAATAAACACAAAGGGAAATCTTTCAATCAGCTGCTTCTACATCACGGTAAACAAAACCCACATTGCAGCACTTCCCAAGATGCTGCTTACTTTCTTTAAGGAAAGCTCCGTGAGCTGGGCACAGGAAACTGGAGACAAGGAGACAGGCTGCCATATGAAATACATTCATATTCCTACAGCCAGCGTTGAGTAAGCAGCAAATTTTTAATCCTAACTTACACCTATGTAAGAGAGAGGTGAGAACAAAGCGATAGAGCCTGGGGCTGGTCCTGCGTGTCCCCAGCTGCAGCCCAGCACAGGGGCAAGGCACTGACACACAGCAAGTTGTCACACTCCGAACTGAAAGCCGAGGAAGCAAGCATAAAATTCTGCTGAAAGGCAGGCAGAAAGGAAAGCAGCGTGACGCATGTGCAGCTGAGGGCTCTGCAAATTCTAGCATTTGTTATGCAAAAGAAATTTGCAGATGAAACTTGACTGGTATAGTAAATACTGGTAAAGCCAAGGCTACTTCAGACAACTGCAGCTTCACCCCATCAGTGCTATTCTGCAGCCTGGGCAAAATCCATGGCAATCTTAGAACCACTAAGGCTGGAAAAGCTCTCTAGATCCCCAAGGCCAAACCCAGCTCCCCCTCCATGCCCACTGCCCACATCCCTCAGTGCCACATCCCCACAGCTCTGGAACACCTCCAGGGACAGTGACACCCCCTCCCAACGCAGCTGTGCCGGTGTCTTATTGCTTTTTGGAGAAGAAGTATTTCCTACTACCCAATCTGATGCTCCCCTGGCACGACATGAGGCCACCACCTCTGCCCTTTCAAAAAGGAAGGCACCTCTTGTGTTGGATATGGGAAAAAAACGTAGGGGTTACAGTATCCCTAGCTGTGAGCACAGCCCCAACCTCAGTGTAAATGAAGCAATGCTGGTACCCAGCAGTGACCCAAAGCACAGCTGCAAACATGTTCCAAAGCAGGACAAGCTCAGCTTTGACTTGGGTTTCTCTGCCTGGGGAGCGAGCTGTCCTTACAACTTGTAACGTGGGAACCATGTGGCATCAGATGCAATCCCCAGGTGATACGGGATGAAAGCAAACCTGCTCACTGTACAGCTCCACAGAGCACCACCAAAGCACTTGGGCTGGTTCACCAAGGAAAAAGCCACTTGGAGCTATGAACACAGGATGGGCTGACAGATAACCATCCTTAGGTTGGGAGAATGAAACCTGAACTGCTGGAGATGGAAGAATGTAGCAGGAGAGAAGCAATCCACTTACTGCCCACGCTGCTGTGCGCTTACTTGCTTCACTCATGCCACTCATTTTGCTTAGAAAAGAAGTGCAGCCTTAAAATCAATGATTAACGTCATTACTATTAATAATAGTCAAGGTTAATAATAAATACAGGAATAAGAAGTAACAGGGCAGGAGAGGGGAAGCACAGGCAGCTCTGGCTCGGTGCAGAACCAGCCCGGCCTGCACAGAGCTGTGCCAGTGCTTTGCTTTCAATCGCCAGCAGCCCTGACATGAAAGAAACCCCAAAATTCAAAGCAGAATTCAAACAGCTTTTTTGAGTTTCCCATAGATATGAAGGCATAGATCAGCTCAGGGCACTCCAGAACGATTTGGGTTTGTGGGAAATCTGACCCAGTTTTTCCTGAGCCACACTGAGTCCCAAAGAGCCCAGCAAAGGCACGGGGGAGGCAGAGCTGGGAACAGGGGTTCAGTACAGGGAAGATCTGAGTACCTTGGGACTTGGTGAACAAACCCCAACAGGCGCTGGCTTTACCCCACTTCTCACTCCCTCCTGTGTCAGGGAAGGCACCAAGCTGCCTGTAGCATTTCCCATAATAGGATTGTTAAGGTTGGAAAAGCCCTCTCGGATCCCCAACCACCACTGCCCACGTCCCTCAGTGCCACATCCCCACGGCTCAGGGATGGTGACCCCCACCCCCTTGGCAGCTGTGCCAGTGCCTGACTGCTCTTTGGAGAAGGAATGTTTCCTAATACCCAACCCAAACGTCTCCCATTGCAACTTGAGGCCATTACCTCTCATCTTCTCATCCCAATCACCGGGGTGCTCGGATGCTTTGTGCCCCTGCTCCTTGTGGGATCAGGGACAGTCAAGGAGCCCCAGCTGTGCTCTGCAGGAGGGGTACACAGGGTGCTGCTATGGGCCCTGCCTTCTGCCTGTCCCCAAAGCCACAATGCACTCCAGGACCGACACAGAAAAACCTCAAGCACCATTTCACCGTATTACAGAATCGCAGGGGTTGGAAGGGACTGCAGATCCTCCAATGCAATCCCCTCCAGATGGATGAGATGTGCCCTTCAACCCATGCCACAAGGAGTAGAGCTAAGGAAGGTTTACCTCCACCTGTACTCGGAGGAACACCATTCAGGTGACAGTCTCCTGACGTGCCTGTAAGCGTTGGGTGTCAGCACAGCTGCACAACACGTGAGCACATCACACTGCTTCCACAGGTATCTCACTAAATATGCAAAGTGCCTCAATAAAAAGACAGAAAGCTCTTTCCAGTCATACAGAGCTCTGTGCTATAATGGTTTATCTCAGGTTTGAAGTGTTAAGGGCTGCATACGTTCCTTTTGTTTAAATTTTAATCAGCAGAGCAATGAGATCTGTATCAAGAAGAAAGATGCTCCCTCCACGTCTGCTGCTCCAACTCCCCCAGTTTCAGAGTGCCTTCACACATCTAAGAAGTGGGAGCTGGGCTCCCCCAGCCACGAGAACTGAGCACAAAGCTGCATCACAGCCTTTCCAGCCCAGTGCCCACCAAAGCCACCCTCCTGCTCCCATGCAATCTGCAACTGAGAGCTGAGAAAACACTCCCAGTGCAGACAAGGAATGCTAACTGCAACACCCCGTGCCTGCTCCCTCCCTGGGCAGGACAGCCAGCAGTAGTCCCACCACTCCCTTTGCACGGCGTGGATGATCTGCTCCTGCCTTTATTCCATTTCTTGCTAGTGAGCATCAAGCATCTGGGTGAGCTGCTGCTTCTGATTTCCTGCCTGCTGCAGGTCAGAGATGCGTCACCGAGAGCGTGTTTATTCTGGTAATTCAATTCAGATGGCTCCACTTTTGTTTTCTCTGCTCCTCCTTTAAGGGAGAACTAGAAAACCCTACTTCTGAAAACAGCAGCAGCAGCAGAAACCCAACCGCATGTGGCCATGTCACAGCTCGTGGTGCCAGGCTGCGCAGTGGGACAGGGCTGGGCTGTGCTGGGACCCAGAGCTCCTGAGAGGGACACTGCAGCCACACAGGAGCAGCACTACCAGGAGAGGCTGGAGGTGAGCTGAAACACAATGCAAGGTCCTCCTCCTCGCCCAGGGCTGCTCTGGAAGAGCTAGTTCATCAGCTGTACTGAAATGCAACGTGTGAGAGTGCAGAACTGCTCACATGCACACTGCAGGCCCACATACAGCTCATTAAAACACCTACACAAATGGGGATGCTCCAAGTGAAGCCCTTCCCAGCACAGTCAGCGTGCACACAGCTCAAACCAAGCTGCTGCCACCTTCAGCAGCTCGGAGGGGACCTCCACGCAGGGGATGAGCTACAAAAGTGAAGGGAACGAACGACCCCGAGCCTCCAATCTTTGTCTCATCCGACAGAATCCGGGAAGGTCATCCATCAGGAAAGCTGCAGAGAACTCTGCTGCCTTGAAAAATCCAGAAAAGCAATTGAGACGGCCTGCTTTGCTCTCCCCCTCCCTCCCCAGCTGCAGTGCCAGCAGCACTGCACACAGCCTGACACGAGGATGCAGCTGCACAGCGTTAATGGCAGCATCCAAATGCAAATGTGCGGCAGTGCCAAAGGGGAGTCCAATTTTTGAGTAGGCTCAAAGCTCAAAGCCTATTTTTGGATTAAAAAAAAAAGAAGTTTCTGAATTGAATCCACATAAGAACTGAAATATCTGACTCAGAAGAAAGGGAATTTCTAATGGGCTGGGACGTTACTAAGTCTGAATGAATATTTATCCAAAAGGAAAGTCTGACTCTCATGTCAAAGTACCGCTCCTTTCCTTCCCAAAAAGCAGCAACAAAATCCCCAAAGATTCATCCCAGTTTTCATCCTCCTGCCCTCATTTTGGTGTTTGCCTCCCAAATCCCTGTGCCTCTTCTTAAAAAAAATATATCTCAGTTGCCAAGGAAACACGGAGCAGGGAACTGGCAAGGTCTAGCACTGCTAACGAGAGCTCCGGGAAGTCAAGAAAAGGTACAGACTGAAAACAGAGAGCCAGCCCTGCAAAGGGACGGGTGGGAGGGCTCCAGGAGGGCTGTGCTGCATGGCACCTGGCACAAGGCACTTGGCACAAGGCAGCAGGCACTTGGCACAGCACGCCCTGCATTTTGCAGCGGGGCACTGTGGCCTGGCTATCTGCCCCTGCCCACACCATGTCGAGGGGTGAGGCAGCGCTCCAGCAACAGCTCTATTTAAAACATTAACCAACGCACACAACGATTAAGGCTAGGTGTCTCAGGTATAAAACTAAGACTTTTTGCAAGGCTGCAAGCAAACTAATACCTTGTTTTGAAGTAAAACACACGTTATCTCCTTCTAGCTAAGCCCACTCTACGGAAGCAGACTACAGTGGGAAGCTATATAATGCAATAAGCACACGGCATGCAGGCTGAGGCTCTGCAGCACTCAGGGTTGCTCCCACACAGTGCAAGTATGGGATTATATGGCACGGGAGCAGCACAGGGTCCCACACACGGGGCAGCCCCATGTGGTGTCACCTCACCCTGGCACTTACAAGGTTTTCTGGCTCGAGGCCCCATCAGCAGAGCGCCAAGCGAAGCCGCTCCAGAGGCAGCCGGAAGAAAAGCAGCTCTGGTGGTGTTTGAGCTGAAGCTGCTCGGGCAGAGAGACCATGCTGATGGCACGTGATGGCAGGAGGACCAGGGATAGCAGAAGGGGGGGTCAGGGAGGAAGGTTTGAAAGAGGGAGAGAAAAAGAGGATGTGAGGAAGGGGGTGTGGAAATGGAAAATAAAAAAGGGTAAGAGGGGGGCGTGAAAAAAGAAAAAGGGTGGAAGGGAATGAAGAGAAAAAATGTAAGAGACACGTAACATACAGCTGACACACGTTTCTGACACAACTAATCACTGACATGCCTCCCAAAGACAGAGCACGGCATCAGGCATCCTCCTGCAAACATAAGGCCCTAACTCTTGAAGGAGGTAAAAATCAAAGCACACCAACAACACTGAAATCACCTTCGCACCATTAAAAAAACCCAACTCAACTGATTCTACTGCACTCCACAGCCCACACCTTTTTGCCAGCGCTGTGTGCCTGCCTCCTCCTCTCTGCTTTCTCCCTGATGCTTTTGATACCTCCCAGATACCACACCCACCACCACTCAGCTATGGGCAGCAGCCCGTGTTAGCACTGACAACCAAAGCCGAGCTTGGGCTGGAAAGCAGCAAAAATCTGCTCAGTGCTTCCATCTCTGCAGGACTCCTTTGTGCTCACAGCACCATGGAACAAAGCTCTACAAAAGCCAAAAGAGGCAGAACATGTACAGAGACAGTGCCATCCAGCACTCTGAGCACTGCCTCTAACGAACTGTGCTGCTATAGATGCTAGTTATTCTGGTTTGTAGGAGTGAAGGATTGTAAGGACGTGAAGTTCTGTAACAGAGCTGACCGCCGTCCACTCCACAAATATTCAGAAAGGGAGGCTTCAAAGTTAAGGCATGAGGTGGTGCTTGAGTTAGCAGAAGGCCTGAAGGATGGAAAAGACCTTTAACAAATACACCTCATTCAGTGCAGAATGGAATGGATATACTGCTGGACGAGCTCTCATTGAATGAGGCAGCAAGTCACAGCTCCAGCCTGGCTGGGTCCACGGAAAGCCTGACATACTCACTGGAGAGCAGTAAGTGCTTCCTCTGGGCAAGACACATCAGACCTGATGGAAACGAATGTGCATCCTTAAACCACGAGGCCACTGGAAATAGAGGCAGCACCACTCACCTAACTTGCCCAGTAGCTGCAGCGCTGCCCTGTGCTAGCACTTCTTTCCACTTCAAAACCATCACTGCAATGACACGTTTGCTACATATGCCAAACCTGCACTGTGCTATGAGGGAAGATGAGAGCCAGCCTAACTGGAAAGCCCCACGGGCACGGGGCACTCGGTGCCTTACCGCAGCGTGGAGTGCCTGCTGGAGCGCGAGGCACTGCTGCCAACTGGAGAGGGTAAATTGCTGCCCCTGTGCAGGTCCTCAATCGACCGGCTCCAGGGCTTGGACTTGTCCATTGAGTTTTCCACGTTGTTCTCCAAGCTTTCAAAGTCAAACCTAAAGGAAGTGGAAACGTTTGGAGCTGGGTTAGACAGCAAAGATGCACATAGCGTTTTCCTTCCTGTTAAACATCTGCAGATTTTGCAGGTCCCGAAAGATTATGAAAAGAAAGGAAGAAAGCGATGCAGACTGATTTTCCGCCAGCTGCAGTTCAGAGCGAGCTTCAAATCCACACTGCAGCAAATTCAGCCAAAGGGGGAAGCTAAGCACAGCTCAGAAGGACCAAACAGCCATGTGTTACTGTACTTCAGAGTAAAATAAACTTTGCAGCTGAACAGCCTTGCCTTGAAGGAGAGAGGAAGAACGCTCTGAGTTGTCTCCATTTTATTCTGATGAATGGATACGTCTTAAAAGCAGTTTCCTCCCTTACTGTGTGAGGGAGCACTCACAGCAGCCCAGCATACACAATACATTACCATCATCACTGCACACTGTCCCTGGTTTCTGACTCAGTGCCCACTGTACTGCTATTGCAAGGAACAACTGCTCATTCCCTTTCCAGTTCTTGGGGTTATTACTCATGTTTACCATGTTGGAGAGGGAAAAAACCCAGCAGGCTAACTTGTGTACGTTCGTATAATGTTAGGAACACATCTTCTTGCTGTGCAGTATTTTCCAGTGTTAGAGACATTTTTAAACATATAATTTTCCCCATAATTTTACTGCAGCTCCACCAAAAATCTCATTTCTGTGTGATGGCATTGTTTTATAAATTAACCACCAGCTCTGCTCTGCTCAAGTTCCCAATTCCAACAGTATCTTTTATTCATCACTTATTTTTATACTATTTTTTTATAATATATATTGCTCCAATACATTGAAAGGAAAATGTGTGCACACACAAAAAATAGATCCCAGGATCACAGGATTGTAGGGGTTGGAAGGGATCTCTAGAGATCACTGAGTCCAACTCCCTGTCAAAGCAGCTCCCCAGCCCAGGTTGCACATGCTCCTCATGTGAGCATCTATTTCAAACCACGTGATCTAATGACTAACAAAAACAGATTTTCTCCTGATTTGTTTTAGCAGAGTATATTTAATCATCTATTACCTAAACAACTAAATCCAACTGCTAGCTGGCTGGGTGTCAGAATGGCAAAGTGGGAAGTGGTTGGGGTGGGGATGTGGCTCCAAAGATAAGATCCATGTTGGTATGATCTTAAATATCATCAAAGAACCATGGAATGGCTTGTGTTGGATGGGACCTTAAAGACCACAGAACCATGGAGTGGTTGGGCTGGAAGGAGCTTAAAGCTCACGTAACCATGGGATGGTTTGGTTTGGAAGGCATCTTAAAACCCCAGCAGGGGCAAGCCTTACTTACGTGACTGCATACTGTGCAAACGACAAGTACTCCACCAGTACATCCAGGCCTTTGTTTTCTTCATTCAAGAACTCCCTGACCCACCTGTTAGAAAAATCAGGACTCATCAGAGCACTTCACTGGGTGGGTGCAATTACTGCAATTCTTCTCAGAGAAAGTGGAGACACATCCATCACAGCAAAGACACCCACGAAGGAGCAGTGGCAGCCAGGGTCAGATTTTAACACTAATTTTGCCTTCCCTTTTTAAAAAGTTGTGACCTATGGCTGTAAATTTGAGTGTGCCAACTATATAAATGAATCTGAAATTCAGAAGAAAAAAAAAAAAGATTCCTTTCCAAAGCTTTCAGAAACGTAAACATGTCAAGGTAGGTTTGAAATCCCACCCACCTGAGGGCAAACCCAGGCTGTGCAGGAGCTGTGAGCCCCAGCAGCAGGAGGGGAGCTGGGGGAGACTGAGCTGTGGCTGGGTTGGCTCCTGCAGCCCAGCACAATATGGGTTTGTTACTTCCAGTCTTCAGGCTTCCAATCTTTAGCTTTTTATGTGCTAAAATAAACAACCTGGCAGCTCTTTAACACATGTTTTGAAACATATCCTCCAGCCAGGTGAGCAAGATGAATAAATGTTGCTCTTGCCAGTCACTGTCATTGAGCTGGTGCACCATGTGGGCTCCTCCTGCATGCTAGGGAGCCTCCACAAAGCCTCACAATGTCTCACTTGGGATCTGCACATCTCTGGTGAGGAACCCACTGTGCTGGAGAAGGAGGGAAGCAAAGCAGAAGCCAACCTGGGGTGCCACAAATGCCCTCATGCCTTGTGGTGAGGGCAGCATCCTGTAAAACGGGTGAAAGTAGGCTGGGCACACACTGGGATCACAGTACAGAAATCAAAGAAATCATACAGCTGACACACTGACGCTTCTTGTGCTGAGACCCTGGATGCAACCAGCCAGCAGAAATGCTACTGAGACGACCTCTTCGATAAAGTCTGGCGACCCCGTGATTCTTTCACTTCTGCTATTTGAGAAGAATTTTCTGCTTTGGGAAAGCAAAATACTGGCAACATTACTTATGGCCAGGCTTCACAAACTGTATTGTTTTAAAGCCATAAGTCAGCACGTTTTATATGTATATGTACCTGTATATTGCATATAGCTGCAATGCCATTACTATTCCAGACCCAGTTACTCTCACTCTCCTGCTCTGAGTTACCAAGGGTGAGCAGAAGTTGGCTGCAATCTTTTCATGGCCTAACAGAGATGTGCATTAACCCCAGCACAAAAGGATCAGGGCTGAATTCCCTCCTGAGCAGCTATCCCACCCAAGGGCCCACCAACCAACGCGTGCTTTCGCTGCTCAGCATGCAGAGAGAGCTCTCTGAAGGACATCCACTAGCAGATGTAAACCCAATGAGAGCACAGGGTGTCATTCTTACCCAATGTGGTTTGTCCGCAAAGAAATTTCCAGTTCTCGGAGTACTTGAGTAGACTCCTGGACTCGTCTCCTGAATTTCTGTAACAGAACAAGGAGGCAAAAATAGCTCTTAAGACTCCCACGACGCTGTTAAAAATATCAGCATCTCATACGGCACAGATTGAACAAATAAAACATTGGGGTAAGCCGAGAACCCTCTAAATCCTCAGGAATGCAACAACAATAGCCAGGCAGTCAACAAAAACAAACTCAGAGAAATAACTTCTGGTCCTGTGCACGTTTTTGGGTTTCCAGGATTAAGAAAATGGAAACCCTGCAGAAAAATACACATTTCTTTACAGTACAAGCTTTGTTTCAATATCAAACTGTCCACTGAGAACTGCAGTGCCTGGACTTTGCTCTCAGCCCTGTGCTCTAATCTTGTTGCTGCAGCTTTGCACCTATACCAAAAAAATGCCACAATTCCTGGATCATTAGCAAACTAACAAAACACACACAGCTCCCATCTGCACGCTGTAATAATTCGTGCACCCAAAATAGCACCTGCAAAGTCAGAAGCTGGAAGGAGGCCTTCAAATGGCAGCAGTGAAATGCTGGGCAGCAACACAGCACGAAGATGCTCAGTGTCACCTCCACGTGGGAGCAGCGATGCAGAAGGGGCCCCAGGTTCAGAGCAGGCACTGGGGAGGCATAGGATCTCTAAACACATTTAAACACAGTGATGCTTCACAGACCATGCCCTGAATCGTCTTCAGTAGATGGATTGAGGTGGGAAGGGTGAAGGGCCAGGACCTGCCTCGCCTTGATAGCCTATGAAGGTTACCAGCAGCTCTTTTCATGAGGGCTTTGGCACAGCCCAGATAGCACCAGTGGCTTACTGGGCTTAGAAAACCATGGGCAGCCCAAAATGAGTGCGACACTGTGAGGCCCTGGTAGACATGGGGCACTGTTCATTTCCACTCTGGAACAGCTAGCTGAGATCAGACCTCAGGTTTCTCTGCACCTCAGGTAATTAGCTCAGAGTACAAAAACCCAATGCCTCCTCTCACAGAGAGCTGATGCAATGCAACCACAGGTAGTAAAACCTAACATCTCTGGCAGTTAAGGGTAAAATAGCAATGTAGGAGGAGGCACAGACAGGACCCAGGGTAGGAGGGCAGAAACAGGCAGCTCAATGCCATGCATTCTGCAGCCACAACAGAGCAGTTAAGTGCCTCAGCTCCCTACAGGCCCCTAGAAGCCACCAAACTGACATTTCTTTTAACATCTCTATCTCCACACTTCAAGTTTTCTGTTTCCAACCTCAGCTCAGATGGAAAGCCATTGCTTTCTTGGCAAGTCATCAGGGTCCCAAAGACCACCCCAAGCGTGCACATAACGGCAGTGCCAGGAGTGACCTTCTCTTGGCCATGCTGGGAGTTATCAGCAAGAGCACTGACCCAGCCCCAACAACAGCAATAATGGGGTAACCTGAGCCCTTCCCACCACAGCCAGCATGTGCCCACAGCTTCTCTCAGAAACCTTTCTGACTCTTGGCCCCGGCTGAGGAAAGGCTGCTGCTGGTACGGAACAATGCAACAAAAGGGAGACACTCAATGCAGTTATTTTTAGGCTCCTTCAGTTTTGTCATTTGTCATGGGACTCTCAGAGCAGCATTAGGATAAGAAAGGCTTCAATGTGTGCTCAGGGACTCACCACAGAGCAAAGCCAAACACTAAACGAATTTCAAAAACCCTGCAGGAGAAAAACACAAAGCCCCCTGTTCTGATTAAAAACCAAAACAAAACAAAACCCACATAACCAGCTGCGGGCACATTTCAAGGTTTCCTCCTAAATGGTTTCCTGCTCCTTGTGGCAGCCTGCAACAAGAGGAGCACTGTCGGAAGACATTAGCACAGCTCCCAGGACAGGCACAAGGAGGGTGCGGGCAGCGGGGGCAGGGTGCCCACCTCCTGTGCCTGCAGAGCAGGGTGCACTGCTGCCCTTCCAGCCAGCCCTGGCCCCAGCGGCGTGCCAGGATGCACATCTTACCACAGGGCACCCAGCTCGGCTAATTGCACGGCCACACAAAGCAGTGATTGTCGAGGCAGCACAGAGAGCCTGCCCACGGCAGGAACTGCTTGCCCCGCTGCTTTCTCTTTGGGCTGTTGTAGCACAGCACAGGATATGAGCTGACGGCCAACGGGAGCGAATACCAAAGGTTCAGTGATGGTCCTCTGAACTGCATGTGAATTTATGCTCTTCTGAAACCCCGGAGTCTATTAGTAAGCCCAAAGGAGTGGGGCAGAAGTGTCAGAAGCAGCCAGCTCTGGAGATACGTTACACAGAGGTACAGATGGAGCCCTCTGATGGCTGTGGTAGCAGCAGGTGAGCTCTGTGTGCAGTCCTCTCATGTGCATGCCCACAGAACAAGACACAGAGCTGCAGCATCCTCTCCACAGGGTGAGAGCAGTGCCATCGACACGGGATTTATCTGCCACCAGCACTGCCCACATGGGAAGCCAGACCTGGAGCACAGCTCAGTGACAATTTGTCAGACTGTTTGTTGGAGCTAAAGACCTTAAAACAATTAGTTTCACATGTCAGATGGCCATTTTCTTTCCAACATCTGTTCTGCTTTCTAAGCCACAAAAGCCACAGTGTCTTTCCAAACTCCCTCTGCCTCAGCATTTTGTTACAACTCCAGGACTTTTCTGAGAGCTCCATGGGGCCCTGCACACAAAGGCAGGAAGGGATCAGGACCCCAGGAGCTCCTCGTGCAGGAACAAGGGACAGCCAGGAGGAAACAGGATGCTCCTCACCTTCCTGGTGACAGCTGGGTCCAGATAGCCCTTCAGCTTCTGGATGTACGTGTGCGGGGGATTCTTCACTTGGAACCTTTCCTGAAAAGGATATAAGGATAAACATCAACCACCTTATAACATTTTCAGTATTTACTCGTGATATGTATGAAGTGCATGCATACATGTACATATTTAAACAGCAGACACACTATAAATATATTTGTACATACCCTGTACTCACATATAATCTACACATATACCATAATCATGCAAATAAACGGTATTTACATGTATCTTGATTGTCTGACATTTGATATTTACATTGGATGCATAAAAATATGGCTTACACATTCAATTACAGTTCTGAATTCCAAGTACAGACACAAACAAACACACCTGGGACTGCAGAGCCTCTGTTCAGCAGGAGCATGGAGGGCAAGAGAAGTGCTGGAGGACTGAATGCTTGCCCACGCTGGATGGAAAGCCATCACCAAACAGAGCCCAGCCCCATCTCCCTGCTCTTCAAGTGCACACCACCCACTGCTCTCCCTCATCTCCCCAGGTCTATGGAGCTGCAGTGAAACATGAGTTAGTCTGCAAGGAGCACGCTGTATCCAGACCTGGTAAGAGCATTACCAAAGGTTCTGATGCTATTTGTATCCTGGAAGAATTATAAACTGTTCTGCCCTTTCCCTTGAGGAAAAGCCTCATAACAATTTCCTCCTGGTGCTGCAGCTTTGTGTTCTGTAACTGATACTTGAAACCCCCACATATGAGGTCAGGATGCAATTCTGCCTGTATTATCTGGACGTTATTTCCTACCAAGGAGCACGCTGCTGCCAGCACCAGATCGCACTGTCTGAACACCAAATTTGTTCCTGTTATTATCTTGCTACTCACTGTAAAATAAAGCCATTTATCACAGACAGAGAGAAAAAACTGACTCTCAAATCTATCCCGGGGTCCAGGAGCCCCGGGGCATGGCTCCTTAAGATAGAAAGCAGACGTTTCTGCCCTGCATTACAACAGAACTGCTTCCCATGCACCTTCACTGGTGGATAGGCCAAGCTGCAAGTCCTGGAACTCAGCACTGCCTTTTTATCTCCAAAACAGCTCAGGAACCACAGAGCTGTGCCTTCAGGGTCAGACCCTTCACACCCTTTAAACCTCAGGAAAATTCACACTCTTTCAGAGTCATTTCTCTCATTCAGGAGTGGGGTATCATCTGCTAAGTGGCACCAGCTTTCCCAGCCACCGGGTTAATAACTGAAGTCTTCAGCACGAACCACTTGAAGAGACCCAGCAAGCAAGTCCAGCAGTCTGTGGCACAAGACAGCACACACTTCTGTTTGTTTGCTTTCTTAAAACCAGCCATAATTATGTACTTGTGCAGTGATCTCTACAGCAAGGTCATTAAATAAATACTGCTCACTATCTCATAGCGGAACTATTTGGGCTGGAGGACTGAAGCCCACAGCCATCACCAGGCCCCACGCAGGGGAATGCTGGTCCCTTTCCTCTGCTTCCTCAGCACTTCTGGTGGGTATGGAAAGGACAGCTGGGGGGCTTCACTTCAGCAATGAGGAGGAACTGCTGGATTCCTGCATTTCCCCTTCCACGCAATCCTAAGAACTCGATACACCCCTAGTTCACCTCAATCTGGGAAACGTATTTATCCTGAAACCAGGAAATTGTGGCTTTTCCAGAGATGTTCTGCTTCCAAAAACATTCAGGACACTTTCTGTGTTAGTGACATCTGTTACAACTGTTAGCCCTGTTTGTTCCATGCTCAGGGCTCACAGAGGGCAGGTAAACATTCAGTGGGTCAATTTGGCACTGCTGGGAAAACTGTGTGCCATTTGCCCTTTGGAAAGGTGTAAAAGCATGCCTGGGCCAGGCTGGGCAGCACTAGCTGATGCAAACCACTCTGTCACTGTGCAGCTTCTGGCAGGATGGAGGGCTCAGCCATCAATATTTCTCTCCTCCTAAGAACATGCTCCAACAACCACAGCTAAAGCTCATTTCAGCTCAGTGTCAATGAACACATGTCTCAGGGTCCCTCTGCGGTTTCTTCCATGGGTTATTTGGAGCACTGTTTGTTTCTGATGGCAAAACCTCGAGACAGAGCATTTCTGGGCTCGGAGGCACCCACAGCCTGACCTTCAGCCTGGATGCCTTGGGCACCACAAGCCCAGGAGAAGCCACCACTATCCTTGTGACCCTGGCCACCAGCCTGCCGAGCAGCTCCTTCCTTCCTCTGGAGTCCCAGCATGGCAGGGAGAGGGCTCCAGCAGTAGCTCAGGGCAGGAAGTTCAGGTGCCACCATGCCTCATCCATCTTGGAGATCTTCATTAGTTTCTCTCCACGCACCTCCAGTACCTCCAAGGGACAGGACACGATCTCCACCCTGCCACAGTTTGCCATTAGAGGGCAATGAAGAACTTCCTAAGATACTCTCAACCTCTCCCCTCAACATCCATGTCCCCCAACACTTCAATGCACACAGCTGCACCAAAGTACTGGCGGGGCCACCAAACTCCATGAGAGCAGCTTGGCTCATCGAGCAGGGCACATCATCCCCTCTCCCTGCCTGGAAGCTGGCTGCTCACATCACATCCTCCAGACTTGGTTTCATTCTTCTGCTCCTCCTTCGTTGTACTTCTTGTTCACTGATCCAGAGAGGCGGGCAGCAAGCTTACAGGGAAGTCACAGCAAAGTGTGGATGATTTACAGGGACAAAGGAAGAATCTATTTCTAGAAGTGTTTGCAGCCACGTACCGTAATTACATGGACAGATATAAATATTTCACACACCATATGCTGCGCTGTGGTGCTGTTACAGACACCTGCTCCACGCTGCTCCAATCCTCAGTGGTTGGCGAGCACACAGCAGGGACACGGGGCAGCTGCAGCAGACTGCAGATCTGCAGCCCTAAGCACATCCCCTGGGACAGTGGGACCCTGGGAAGGGTGGATTTGGTAACTGGATTTCATCGGAGGCTCTGCCACTGTAATGGCATAAAGGAAGTGTCCCACAAACCTATTTATTATGACACTCGTAACCTCGCAGCACGACTGTGCTTTCTGTCAAACTGCCATCCTGGTACCAGTTCTCCCATCTCAAGGCAGCATCCCACTCTTTGAGTCCTGGATCAATCATTTTCATTGGCAAT
This sequence comes from Odontophorus gujanensis, assembly GCA_013399175.1. Lineage (NCBI taxonomy): Eukaryota > Metazoa > Chordata > Aves > Galliformes > Odontophoridae > Odontophorus > Odontophorus gujanensis. The sequence goes on along the minus strand of VXAB01011405.1, from coordinate 210,560 downwards.
CTCTCAGAAGTTTAAGGCAGATTCTGCTGCTGGCTCACAGACACACACCCCCACCCTTCACACGCTTCACTTTCTCTAAAGAATGCAGTTTCTGCCCACTTGTCACAGCAGACCAACCTGTTAATTGTTACACACAGAGCTGTGCACGAGGGATGCCTCAGCATATGGTGCTGCTTAATCCCAGGCTACTGCTCAGGCTGTGGAGGTGAAGGAGAGTTCAGGCTGCATCGCCATTTGTCTTTCACTGAAGGTGACAGCTACGGCCATGTGGGGCAGTGGCTCAGGATGGGGAAAGCCATCACCCAACCGGATCAAAATCACTCACTGACATCACACAGCTTAATTACAGAGTACCCATCCACTGCACACAGATTCCATGAGTGCATTACCAATAACAGAGCACGTGGCCAAAGAATGGGGTGTCAGAAACCACTCAAATGCTCCTCTCCTGCACAGTGCCCTTCTAGGGTCCTGCACTGCCAAACCCTGCATGTGCTCGTAACGAGGTGTGTACCAACAGCCTCCAACCACCTCACCTGGTCGCAGATGAGCTCCCACTTCTTCTCATTGTCATACTGCCGCAGCAGCCGGGCTTTGTCAGGAGGCAAGTTCATGGCATTCTGTGGGGAGAGAGAAAGGAGCATCAGGAAGCAGGTTTGGGTTTGGGAGATAGCAGACAAGGGGGAAAAGAGGCAGCAGGGCCACAGTCAGCCTCACTGTTCAATGTGAATTCCCATTGACCGCATTTCTCAGGAATGCTCCCCCTCAGCATTGTATTTGGCCCCAGAAGTGCCAGCACTGCCCCTCGTGCTGTGGGATGTGCTGGGATGCAGCAGGAGCCTTCCAGCCCTGAGCATGCCGACAAGAGGCACTGCACAAGGCTGCTTTACCCAGGCAGGGTCCTGGAATGACATTTCGTTCTATTTTAACAGCAGGATGCTGTTCAGGTTTTCAAACGTTGCCGCGTGCAGCTCTATTTGGCTAACAGAGATGCTGGAGCTGGGAGCACTGCTGTCCATTGTGACACATTGCAGCTCAGCCGTGGTGCATACCCCTGGGCAGCTCTCCCAACCTGTCTGCACAGCACAAGGTGAGCTTTCCATGTCTCCAGAGCCTCCTATCAGCAGGAAGGCCACATGCCAGAGCACGAAGCATCTCTCCAGCTGTATCCCACACTCCTCACTCGGGACACAGGCACCTGCCCTCCCACCAGACCTCATCCCCCTCCACCAATGGACGAGTGCTGCCGGCTCCCACAAAGCCTTTCCACCGCTCTGCTGCTGCTCTTCCTGAAGCTTGCTTTCTATCAGATAAGAAATACTCTTCTCTTTGCTCATCTGCACTGTCATGTCACTAGTATTTACAGGCTGTGATGCTATCTGCCCTTGCTTCCCCTCTCAGTCTCTCACCATACAACTTATCAGTTCTGCTTATCATTTCAATGCACTCCTTGGTATTTTTCTGGAGGCTTTTTCAAGTGTCATTCCTTACCTGTGACGATGCAAACATATTTCAGAGCCCCACCAAGCCTAAGCTGCAGGGGAAGCAATGTGTACCTGCAATGCACGCCCTGTCACACTGAGATCCTTTCCCACCTCATCAGTTCATAGACCCAAGCTGGTGCTGGGACCAGAAGCCACTCTGAAGAGCTCTGCAGGACCCTGTTGCTGTCTCCAGCTCCTTGAAAGGAGGTTGGAGCAAGGTGTGGGTCATCTCTGCTCCCTGGTAACAGTGATAGAAGAGGTGATGGCCTCACAGTGCACCAGGGGAGGGTCAGGGTATATGTGAGGAAGAATTCCTCCTCCAAAGAGTGGGAGGTCACCGTCCCTGGGGGTGTGCCATGGGGATGTGGCCCTGAGGGACATGGGCAGTGGGCATGGTAGGGGTGGGAATCTCAGAGGTCTTCTCCAGCCTTTAGCATCCTGTGAGTGCTGCCTGAAGGATGGCAGCATGTTTGGGTAAGAACGTTTCAAAGCAGATGAATTCTGATTTCATTCTGAAGTGTGAACTCCTCTGCTCCACACCTCTTGAACCAGCAGCTATGGCACAGAGGGATGCTCCGCTGCCTTGGCTCGACCCTGCTCCTTGCACAGCTTTGGCTCTGGTCACGATTAGCCACACATATTCGGGATCTGTATTTCCTGCTCCCCGCAGCCCAGTGAAGCAACTCCCAGACGTCTCCTGGCCACTTCCAGCTCCTCTGTCTGGCAGCATCACACACAGCGGCACGTTGTGATGTCCCAGTGATGCCACTTCTCCTCCCACCCTCCCAATCCATGCAGTTCTGGCACAGAAGCCTTTGGCATTCTGCTCGGCAGCCACAGCTCGATCCTGTCTGCAGGGGCCAGTTCCCGACTGTATTCTGACTCCAAGCACACATAACTTCTCTTTTTCCCCGCAAATTCCTAAGTTATTCATGTCTACTGTCCACGTGCCAAGTAATATAGGTAAGGTTTCCATTTCGTTTGCTCTGGACTGGCACTATAAAGCTACAACTTCATTTAATCACAGTAGCAGATGGAAAACCAGGGGGAAATACTAGCAGGCCCACAAAATATTGAATTGCCTAAGAGTTAAAAATAAAACTAGCAGCGCATCAAGGAAATATACATATTCAACCTACTGGACAAAGCCCAGCTCCATCCAATTTGTCCCCTCCCAGCAGCATCCCTGAGCCACAGAGCAGCACTGCACCCCCAGCCCACCCCAGCCCCACACACGGCTGCTGTCCCCCAAGTGCTCTCAGCTGCCACGCACAGACAGAACTTGGCTTCTTCTAACTTATTCTTCATTGTAATGACAGTTTACAGGCTTTTTGTTCAGGAAAACAAATGTGGCAGCATCTTGAGTGACTTAAAAGCATAAGCGCTGCTAATTAATGGCATTAGGCTGTTGCTCTTTCTTGCTAATCTTATGATCTTGAAGTCTAAATCCTTTTTATTTATGAATCGTGACATTAACGTGCCAGCATCAAACAGGACAGGCTCCTCCTAATCCACCCGCTCCCAGCGAAGGCCCTGCGTGTGTTAGTAAGCCAATTAGAGCACATCCATCCCAAAACACGAGGGGTTTCCACCAGCCTCTGAGCACAGGAAACCACTTCCCACTCGCAGCCGTGACCAGATGTCTGAGGACATGGCCATCCACTGCAGAGAGCACGTCCTTCGTGCAGGTCACTGACAAGTGCCCTGGGGGACAGCAGGACAGGGACAGCAGAGGGAGAGCTGCCATCTCTCAGAGCCAGTAATGCATCCCCTGCACTTCCAGCAGCAGCCTGGGGCACAGCTGCAGCAGCAGAATTGAACCTCAGTCCTGCTAATGAACCCTCAACACGAGGAAACCTTATGTGCAGCTCCAGCAGCTCCGTGGTGCAGGTAAGCACCAGCTCCTCTCTGAGACATGGCATCACAGCTTAATTCCCAGCTCGCTTTCTCCTGCCTTTCTTCTCAGTGGGATTATTTCCAATCTGCACAACCACAAGAGAGAGGAAAGCAAACCTTTGTACGTTTTTGGCTTCACCATAGCACTGATGGAACAGCGCGGGGCTTAAAGCAATATCCCTGCTCTTATTAGATGCGGATTAACCCACTGCCATCAAAGCCTTGCTCGTTTCCTCAGCTGCTGACTTCAAGCCCTCCCACCCTCACCTGGAATGTCCCAGCTCAGGGTCACCCTCCAGCTCAGCAGCAGAACTGCCTGCAGACGTTGAGCACAGCACCTGGGAACTGCCCTGGCTGTGGCCTTCCACCTCCAGCTCTCCTAGCTTTATCTCCGGAGCCTCCACGACGATGTGCTGCAACCTTCATTTTTTCTGTGTTACTGACTGTTTTATGGCACTGTCTGAACTATTTCAAGCTTTCTTAATGTCTACTGAGTTCTCACAATGTAAATCCAAAATTGGGCCGTAAGTCAAATCCATACCTCCCAACCTGTACAACTGAGAAAGAGCAGGCATCCTTAGAGCCCTGCGGGTCGGTGAAGCTCTGCTGCTAACTTCAGCACCTGCCTACTGAGGCAGCCCTGCACACTTTGGTCCAGCATTACAATTTAACTCCAGGATCCAGCTAGTAAAGGAGCCCTTAGCTTTCCTGTGTAATATTAAAATACAGCTTTCTGTAACTCTGCATGGCTTCACTTTCCAGCCCCGCTGCAGTGTGTTTATTTAGGAAAGCTAGAGGCCAGTGAGGCAATTCTGGGTGTGCTGACTTTATGAGGAATCCATGCAAGGCTAAAATTAAACTTACTTATTGTTCTAATCCTCCTTCCCCCTTTTTTTTTCCTTATTAAACCGTTCTTTGATCTAAAAGCCCTGCACACAGCACCCAGACGCTCCCAGCAAGGCATCTGATCCTGCAGACATCGGCGTGCAGGGCTGGCACTCGGTGCACAACTCTCCTTTACACACCTGTGTGCATCCCAGGACTTCTCACTGGCCCCAAATATCTGCACCTGATGTTGTTCATTTCTCCCTCCTCCTCAATCGAAGCTGCGTGCTGCTCTGCAGATCGCTTCTTTGCTTTATCAGCAGTAACACATGCATATTGATTACACATTATCCTGAGAGCTCTTCAAGATGTGAATCTCAAACCGCTCCACTGAGACCCCCACCAGCATCAGCTCTGCACGAACAAGAGCAGGGTCAGGATGTGTTTCACGATGCACACATGGGGATCCCATACAGACAGCCTGTGTGCATTCTGGGGAGCCCAGCTCCTTCCCAGTGCTCCCAGCAAGCACTGGAAGCTGCAGCTGCAGCCCTGGGGCAGGAGGAGAGGTGTGAGCCAAGCCGGGTCCCGCTGACATTCACTGCTGAAATTCCATCTGAGAAGCATCTCAAACGTCCTGGTGGCCAGCGACGGCTGCTCTCACCACAGGGCTGTTTATACCATTCAGAAATTCAGACCCAGACTAATACTTTTCAGCTTTTGGAAAAGCTGAAACCTCATTAATTCAACATTGAGAAACTGTTTCACGCTGCAAAAGCTCCAGAGCCCAGCTCACAGCTGACTCACCCATCCCGGCAGATTACCGCCCCACTGCTTTACTCACTCATTCAAACGCACTCACCACTGATAAGGCACACCACATCATCCAAAATTGAAAAGCTTTTAGTGAAATGTCTGGGAAAGCACACTCCAGCTCGAGCCTATGCTCAGATCTGCCAGGAGCTGGGAGCAGTCCCCGCAGCCAGGATGCAGCAGCACGCACCCAGCTGCTGGGCACAGTATGCTGGGATGTGCTGGGAGATGCAGAAGAGATGTGTTGAACATTTCATTTCTATCACTGTCATGAAATGACGAACGTGCTGTCCGGAGTAACCCACCTCCTTCTGTATGCAGGTTTACACCTTCCTGATCCCCTGCCAGCACACAGCCGTGCGAAACAGAAGGTGAAGGCTGAGCAGTGTGACAATCACGGTCTGCTCCCAATTACTGACAGGCTTTTCCTCTTACAGTGTATTGGTTTTTATCAGCTTTATGAAGATTCCACTGAAAAGAAAAGCTTTAATCTAACCAGAGGATTCCCGTCCTGCCTGACGTTGTTCACTACCCCGGAGCACACGCTGCAGACCCAGCTGTGGAACTGAACAGCTGCCTATCAACTACTCTGCTGAAAAGGAGAAATTACCATCACGGACAGCAGCACCTATCAGTGACTGTCAAAAGCCATCTGTGCAAGAGGACTGCACAATCTCAGCACAAAAGCAGCTGTAAAGAACAGCCGGCTCAGAGGCCACATTTTATCCAGAGGTGTAAATCCCATCTCCCAAGCACCCCTGTGCTGTGTAACAGACAACACTGGGCTCACAGGAGCATGAACCACACTTGGAGGACTGAGGCAGCCCCTCTGTGCTGGCACCTGCACCACTCCCCACCCCATGCACGCTGCCCCAGCCCCACATCCCTGCCCCGACACCACTCAGTGCAGGGCAGGAATTAACCACTCTGACCCAGGCAGCATGATGAAGTGAGAGTGATGCTCCCCATGCCCCGAAATGCTGGAGCACTGCTCCGTGCCACGGTGCTAAGGATGAGAGGCGGTCTGCAGAGGATGGCTGTCATGCATCACCTCCGACCTCGTTGCCAACAAAGCTCCTGCCCAAGCCAAGCTGCGAGGTCAACTTTTATCACCACAGCAATAAAAGAGCAGTTAAAGAAATTTCCCCTAACTGGAATTTTGAAGGCAGCTGAAGTGTCTTCCCAACACAATTGCACGGGGTGAGCAGCAGTGGCCAGGGCTGCTCCTGCTAATCTGCTCAAGTAAAAAGCACCTGGGGTGCACAGCCTTGCACCAGCAGCTTGCCTCTCCTAACCAAGGCCAGAGCCAGGCCAGCCCCAGCAGGGATCCATGTCACTGTTCTGGATCTTCACTTATTTACATAATAACACATGCGAGGACCTAACCAGGGTCAATTCATTTCCCACTTCACCATTTGCTCCACACAAAACCCACCACTGCAACCAGGTCACCTGTCAACGGTGCAGGACCCACCCCAGGGCTCCCAGGGCCTATGCCCTGCGCCCAGCAGCCACAGGAGATGCTCACCAACAAACCACTGTGTGTGCTGGGCCAAAGCATGTGTTCTGGCACTTAAATAACTCCGTTTGTACACAAGATCTCAGCGTCAGAAAGCCAGAGCTCAGGAGGATCAGCAACTCCACGAGGTGTGCTTGGTGCTTTAGACTAAGCAAACAAGGCTCTACGAACAACAAAACAACCAGAAGTGATGAGCACCTCTTCAACACTGCAAACTATTTACCTCCTCTTTTCTGCATTCAAGTACTTGATGAACTGTGAGAGCAATTTATCTGAAAGTTTGCTATGCTGAAAAATGTAAACACAAGAGAAGGCTCCCATATGCCAGGCTCCAAACCCATGTGAATTTTTACAGGCGTGCTATAAACTCTGGTTTATACTGAAAATATTTACAGGTCTAACTACTGCCAGCACCGCTGCACCCAACAGGAGAGGCGCACAGCCAAAGCAAACCACAGACGTGTGACTTTCCAGCCATAACCAGAACCTCCACACGCAGTCAGGCTGCTCCATCTCCTGCTCCACCTAGGGAGGAATAACTGCATGCACCAGTACAGGCTGGGGGATGAGCTGCTGGAGAGGAGCACTGAGGAGAGGGACCTGGGGGTGCTGGTGGATGAGACCCACCTGGACACCTACCTGTGCAACCCTGGCTGGGGAACTGCTTGGGAGGGGGTTGGACTCATTTTCACTCGCATTATTTTGGCTTAATTTGGGAAATATAACTGACTGCAAAAAGACAGCACCGTGAACAAAGCCCATTCCCTTCCTGATAGCCACAGGCTGTCCTCCCCCACGACCACAGCCAGGTAATCCTCACTGAAAAGCTTCCACTGTCCTCCCTGTCTGCCTCCCAGCTCGCTCACCATCATGAGTTGTCTCTGGGTACTACATGTGTCTCAAACATTGTTTCGAGCTTTGGGGTTGGATATTAGGAAATATTTCCTCCCCAGAGAGTGGTCAGGCACAGGCACAGCTGCACAGGGAGTGGGGGTCACTGTCCCTGGGGGTGTCCCAGAGCCATGGGGATGTGGTACTGAGGGACGTGGGCAGTGGGCACGGTGGGGTGGGTGGGGGTTGGACTGGAGATCCGAGAGGGCTTCTCCAACCTAAATGATTCCACAGTTCTATGCTTTACTGCTACATGAATAGCTCCCATAGCAAACAGAGCTCACCTGATGACCCAAGGCACTGCACTGCCACCAGCTTTGGGCCAAGGAAATGGAGTTCTCCCAAGTGTGCATCTTCCCCACTCATCCCACATAAGCATCACCCCTGCAGCACCAGGATGCTCTTCTCAGCACGGGCAGCACTATTAGTCTCCCTGCTGTGCATCCCTGCGTGTACTGCCACATCCCTTGGCCCAGCAGCACTCTGTTTGGTTTTCCTCCCAAAATCTGGACGCAGAGAGTTGGAGTTGAGCACCAAAATCCTTCAGCAATTCAGAAACTCTTCCGAGCTTTGAGACATGGGACAAAACCCCCTTGGGAGACATGCAGCAACTAAGCAACTGCACGGGTTTAGTTATTCTTTAAACACTTTTACTGCGGCCATCCCAAAACCAGCCCTAAAGTTCAATGTTAGACCCATAAAAGCTTCTCCATAAAAGCTTCTACCGGGTTGCTTTTTCCAAATAAAGCCCTAACCACACTTCCTGGGCTTCTGCTTATGATCAGCACGCTGACGTTTCCAGCACACCCCGGAGTCACTGAAGCTTCACATGCCATGCACGAGTAGTTAAGCGTGTGCTGTGTGCTCAGTGAGGAGCTCTCCCTGGGAAGGCACTGTGCTGTACACAGGGTAGGTCGTGGCATACCCACTGCAATGGGTGTAGTGATGGGACAAGAGGTGATGGCCCCAGGTTGCACCAGGGGAGGTTCACACTGAGTCTGAGGAGTAATTTCTCCCTGGCTCCAGTCACACTTCCAGGGTCGTCTTTATTCCTGGTTCCCGCAGGTTTTCTCACCTGATGATAACACACAAACTACAATGCCCTTTGTTTATCCACTAATACGCTTCTAATTTAATCTTCTCATCTCAGAGATCTTTCACCGAGATATCCGCCTCGTGATTTTCACAGCTCAGTAAACAGAAGAACCTTGTCTTTCATCAAAAATCCCTTTGATGTATGTTGATAAACTTGAATTGGAGCACCCATAAATGTGCAAGAGCGCTGCCAGCAGCACCTCTGCCTGGAGCAACCCCCACAGGTATGGGGCAGAGCAGGGCTGGCTGCACCAACCAGGGCACACAGGGCACTTGTGGAGCCGGTGCAGGAAGGCAGGTTACCCACCATGACTGGAGAGATGCTGGATGGCTTTGTTTAGTGCCTGCACCATCAGATCCAGACAGGACATATGGGAGGAATGAAACTGGCTTTCCTAGGAAGCACTGTCTCAGGCCAATGGCAAACAGCTCACCCCTCCCCTGCTGCTGCTCTAGTCCTCCTGTTATGACCTTGACACTGTAAATATCAACAAAAGAAGAAGAAAAGAAGGCTAAGCTACCTAATTCCTCTCCAAAGGCTCTGCCGTTCATTAAGAGCCCCAAATTAAGCGGTAATGCTCTTTTGATTAACCCCCATTAACACCAGCACCATTAGCAGAGGTGTCTCAGATGAGCCTGGAGTCACAGGATGTGGGCATGGGGATGCCCAAGAACAGGATTTACCAAGGGGCTCTCTTCTGCTAATGAGCACATTTTAGCCCCTGTTGCATGCTGCATCACACATTCACCTGAAGGCACGTTTATTTCCCACACACACAGCCTGCTGCACACACCAAGAGGCACCTACACGAAAAGGCATCACCAAGCACAAGTGACATTCTGTCCTTTTAATGTCCAAGTTGCATGCAGCCAGAGCCAGAGCCCTTTGGGCCACCGTGCACTCGAGCCCTGACTCCCCGCAGCTTCCCACGCTGGATGGGAACTGGGTTAAACACTCACACAGACACCAGGCATGGCACTGCATGAGGATGAGCCAAGGCTCCCGGGCAGCATCACTGAGCTGTGAGCAGGATGAATCCTGCCTGGTACCATGGAGCAAAAGGAGGGACCGACCACTGCGCAGGAAACCTGAGTTTCTCATGGAAGCACATCTGGTATTTATTAGAGGGATTCAGGGGATCTAGTTACATCTATTTTTTCCTCCTTAAAGCAACAACTCACCAGGAAGTATTAGTACGAGCAAGCAGCACATGCAAATTGCTGCACGAATCTCCAAAGCCTTTTGCTGTGCGTGTGGAGGAGCACTGGATTGCACAGGATGGGGCTCAGACTCCAAGAGGTGGAGGAGAATCCAGTACAAAAAGGGGATAGAAAAGGGAAGAAAAAAGGACACTTCTGTACTGTGAGGGTGGTTGCAGCCCCTGCACCCTGGCAGGGAGATCCCAGAGTCAGAACTGTACGCCAGCAGCAAGCAGCCTGCATCCACTGCTGGAGATGGCAAGGGGGAAAATACCCCTTCCCGCACCCATGCACCACTGCACGCTCACATCTCAGTGCCCCCATCCACAGAGGTCAGAGACACTACCAGCCAGGTCTCTGCAGTCACTAAAGGCAGGATCCTCCCTGCACTGCCCCCGTGCTGTCAACTGCTCCTAGAGAAGCCCCTCCTGACATATGCTCAGCCTGAATGCCATCAGGCTCTGAAAGCAGAAGCAGGACAAGGTGCAGCAGTGGTCCCACAGGTGCTGTTTCACACCACCAATGGGGAATACTGGGTCGGACTAAAGGTGCTGACAGCGCTGCATGGCACCACACCACAGCACCCTCACACCCTGCTCAAAAAGGCACAGAAAGACTGGGTGAAAGCTTTCCAAGATTTACCTTTCCAAGATTTACCCAATCTACACAGTTGAGAACTGGTCAGAATGAAGCACAGAGGTGGCAAGGCAGCCCTCTGCGGCCAGCATCTTCTGCACAAACAGCAGCAGCTCCTGCTGTACTTCCTTGGAATAAACAGGTAAGACATGCAGCACCGGTGCTGAGGATGGGGTGTTGAGGGATGGCCCAACCCTGCACTTCACCTCTGGTCAGAGATCAGGGGGCTCAGCCCAAAACCTCAGGCTCAAAGTCACATAAAAGCTGGGGAAGTTTGACTGCACCTCCGAACTGGAGATGGGAGCTTTCACAGTGTTACTGTATAAACCTTTACCAAGCTTGATAACAACAGAAACATCCAGATGATTTTTCCTTCCTTGGAATCAGCATGAAGTTCTGTTCTGAAGGTCTGAAGCACCAGAGATGCTGGGAGACACTCTGCTCCTCAGCTCACCTCCATCCTACCCCGTGGGTTTCCAGAGGGCCAACAGGACTGAGCACAGAGAGCTGTCCCATCCAGCCCCAAGGCTCTGTCCCATCCATCCTCAGGGCTGTGCCCCATCCAATTCCCATCCATCCCCTGGTTCTGTCCCAGTCCTGCACAGGGAGTGGCACACACAGAGGCAGGGCTTAATCCTCAGGGCCCGTCTATGGAGCGGGAAATTCAGTCCACAGGCCGCTTCAGGAGTGGGAGATGAGATCACAGTGCTCCTCTCCTGCATGCCAGAAGGCCCCTCCCGGCTCGGCAGGGCTGGGCTCCCAGCTCAGGCTTTGACACCCAGTACAGGGACAGCACCCTAAGGGCGAGGAGACTGGAGGCTGTCCTGGAGAATGCTGAAAGGAACATCAAGACCTCTTTCCTTAAAGTCTTTCCATCTCTGCAAAAACCAGTGGCATCTTCCCCATACTTTCTCCTCAAGGGAAAATTCCAGCTAGCACTGAACACCCTGGGGCAAGGCCAGCCAGTATTCATCAGTCGGGTGGCTGGAAAAGAGAGGCACCTTCAGAGGTAAGCATTATTATTTCACAGCCAGGATTTCCCATTGACTGCAACTGGTACCATTAAAATGGGCAGCTTTGCTCCTCGGCTACACAACTCATACCAGCCCCAAATGACGTGCTGTTAGTTCAAAATGAGACAGAACGAGAGCATTGTAAGGCTGGTGTGAAACTCCCAGGGCACCACGTCCATCTTAATTCCCCTCTGCAGGAGCCAGTGCTGGCTAATGCCCATCCTAACGCTGTGCCAAGAAAAACACAAAGCAACCAGATCCTTCCCAGCACTACAGGACTAGATGATCAATTCCCGAACCACGCAGCTCAAAAAGTGGTAATTAATGCTCCTTCCAGGCACACACGTTTACTCCCAAGGCACCAGGCTCTGACAGCTGATGGCCAACAGCCTGCAGCAAATGGCTGGGAGCAATAGCAGGGGCTCCTCAGCAACGTGCTCCCCTTCAGGGAACCCTTCTGTGTTCTCCATGCCATCACCTCTGCAGTGATGTCCTCATCATCAGCGAACCCCTCTACAAGAGCAGCAGAGCGGACTGACAGTCACAGGATGAGGGGGAACAGGTTTGAACTAAAAGAGGGGAGATGTTAGGAAAATATTTTTATCCAAAGGTAGCGTGGCCCTGGCACTGCTGCCCAGAACTGTGGCTACCCATCCCTGGAGGTGTCTGAGGACATGGACGGGACCTGTGGGCTGGGGGGGAGCCAGCTCACGGCAGGGCTGGGGGCTGTGATATCCCTTCCAACCCAACCATTCTGTGGTTCTACCATCAGCACTGGGATCAGCTCAGCAGTGCACATCAGTACATGCAGGGCCTCTCCCCTTGGCTGGAAGGTATCAGCCCCCACGTCCCCGCTGCTGACGGCCAGCACTTCTTGTGCAATCTGCTGCAGCGGCCATCCTCTTCCAAAAGTATTTGTCAGAAGAAAAACAGAACCACCCAAAACTGAACATCACTCAATTGCTCAGAAAGAAAAAAGAATAAACCACGTTCACTTCCAGCCCTCCCAGAAACAGAGCTCATCCGCAAAGCAGCCAGCGCATGGAGCCAAACCCGGCACGGCATCGCCCCGGGCTGCAGCAGCCATGGACCCAGGCATATCCCATGGACCATCCCAAATCACTGTGTGCTAAGTGGGTTGGGAACACCCCACCCAGCAGTCACAAATCTAAACCTGACATCGTAGCTGCCACAGGGAGTGGCCAGGAGATGCTCAGTACCCAGCTGGGAAGTCACAGTGGGTACCAGGAGATGCTCAGTGCCCAGCCCAGTGGTCACAGGGGTACCAGGAGATGCTTGGTGCCCCAGTCAAGTGGAAGCAGAAAGGGGTTTGACGTTTGGAGGCAGATGCTGGCACCCATTGTCCCAGCATCCCTCCAGCCCACCCACCAGAGGCCCAGGGGAGCTCTCACAGCCCACTGCAGGACCCCACGGGCAGTGGGCCACATCTTCCTGCAGCCACGCCCAGCAAACCCTGCTCCAGCACCATCAGGGCGTAGCTGCTAAGGGATGTCAGCCTTCCTGCGCCTCCTATGTTCCCTGACAAACAGTGTCTGGATGGCCAGCCAAGCGTGAGGGCAGAGGGCTGCTTAAACAGAACATGTTTTACCAATTAGGACCTTGTGATATCCACCAAAACATCTAACACAGAGCAGGAAAGCCACAAATAAAACTCCATGCACATCCTGGAGTTTCACAGGCACCATGTGAAGCTGCAGGTGCTTTGTTCTAAGGCTGCACGGCGGCCTTCAGAACCCCTTGAAGTCTGTTTCAATGAGTTTAATTAAGCACAGAGTTACCCATTTCCCTCTTCGGGTGTACTAAAAGCTTCACTGCCCAGCACCACGCTCCCTCCCACCCCATGCTATGCCACAGGCACAGTGCTCAGAGCATAGCTCTGCAGGACATGCATGGCGTTAGGATTCAGTAGGATCCTGATTTTTCCCAATGCCAAAAGAAACTTGTGCTGATGTTACCAAGCAGATTGCAGAACTAGTTGCCACCTGGTTTCCACACAGCCCTAAGGGAGATATCCTTCCCCACGCTCAGCTTAGTTTTGTTCTTACGGAAGTCCAACCCATGCTGAACTTCTGCCCTCACTGCTCGTACACATGTGGCAGCCACCCAACCCATCCCACAACCCAAAGCAAAGACTTTAAAAACAGCACAGCCTTTCAGCATGTTGCTCTTCTGATTTCCTGATGGAAGCACATCAGCCAGCGCCTTCAAGAACCAATTGGTCAGACAAACTCCTACCCACAAAACCAGCAGGCACTGATGCAGAGCTACGTCACAGCACAGGCAGGTGACAGCAGGGTGATGGTGCAACCCCAACACTGCCCTCGTCCCCCCCCCACTGCTGCATCCCCACGGTTCTGGGACAGTGATACCCCATTTCCTGGGCAGCTGTGCCAGTGCCCAACTGCTCTTTGAGAGAAGAAATCGCTCCTAATATCTCAGCATCAGCCTACAAGATCAGGGGAAAGTGGCCCAGGGACAGGTGTCAAGGAGGCGTGCAGCACAGTGAGGGGCCTCCTCCACCTGGACTGCCCTTAAGGGCACAAGCATCCTAAACCACAGATGCCTGCAGGTGCATTTACCCCCATCCCCTAAAAGCAGCCCATGAGCCCACAGAAGCACCTAGCTCATTTCCAGCCACTGACTGCATCACACCAACACTTCACCTCCACCACCTTCTGCCTGCATGTCAGAGGTTGCCCTGGCTTCCCCCAGAGAACCATCTCTGCCCTGCTCGCTCCGTCCCGGCCCCATGCCTGCTGCAGCCCCGCACAGCACCGTGCTGCCGTGGCTCCCTGCCTGCACAGAGCGTGGCTCTCATTTGGAAATGCCTCGTATTGATTTCCTGGCACACGACTCCTGCTGAAATGGGCGTTGGTATGAGCTTCCTGTCTGAGTTGTTTTAAGCCAAAGTACAAAGCCTGATATTTCTGTCGGTGTTTATTTTGCTAATACGTCGAAGTCGTGGTTTGATTTATTTTTTTAATCTATATAATAATTTTACTGCGTGTCATGAGAGCAAGAGCTATCTTGCAAGCAGCCCAAGCCAACAGCTCCCACTGCCAGTGCTGCAGACAAGCACGGCTCCCTACCCTCACGTTCTGCAGAATTAATTAGCGCAGTGAACTGATTACTGCAGGACCTGTGAGGTGCGACCCCAGCTCTGAGTGCTGGGAGCTGCCCAGGTCTGTGCATCAGATCCTACAGACACTGCCTCAGGGTGGGGCTGTCACCTCCCAGGGAAGCAGCAAAATTCACCAAGGCACTGTGCTGATATAGGTTACCGATTAAAACATTAGCAGGGAGGAGGAAAAAAAAACCCTTGTTAAGACTCTTCTTTAATTAGATTTGTTTACAGAGGCAATACAGATATTCTGGGCAGCCTCCTGCCAGAACTGATTTACCTTCCTCAATAGCAGAGGTCAGGCAGGGTGCAGATTTAGCACTTCCATGGACATCTGCTGATGTATCCGGAAAACAAAGGAGGAGGCAGGAAAGGCTGGAATCGGCCAAACCCTCCAAAATGTTATTGTACAAACAATTTTTTTTTTTCGCGTATCCCAAGAACAATAAAGTAAACTTGGCTGGGTGTGTTCCCTGCTTATTAAAACTGGCAGCCCTCTCTCCAGACTCTGCTTTTTATTATTGCGAAACCAGAACGGGGCTGAGCGGTGATGTCAAGCATTAACACGCTCGGCGAGCAGACAGTGTGGGTGTAGGGAGCGGTGCGGCCGCAGCCAGGGCCAGGGAAAGCCATCCCCAGCTCTGCCTGCGTGCCCAGAACACCAACTGAGCACAGCAAACTGAGCACAGCAAAGTTGGGAGCTGGCACACAAAGGTGCAGCCACCTGGAACTGTTCGTGCCTGCTGCGTGTCCCTTGCTCTTGGGTCACAGCTCTTGATAAATGGATCAGGGCTAGCAAAGCTCGCATGCGTCCCACAGTGCTTTATGGATGCCTCCTCAGCAGTGCACTGCCTAGGACCTGCATCATCCAGGACCTTCTCTGGAGTGCACGCTTCGGGATTATGGGAATTCAGCAGGACATCCTGGATGGCCCCACGTCGCAGACTGAAAACAGGATGCACTTACAGTACGGCAGGGTGCCTGAAACCACCCAAGAAAGGCACATCCCTCTGCATTGCCTTCCCACAGCTAGGCCCTGTCCTTAATTCCTGTTGCATAAATAATTAGTGCACAAGTTCAGCTGCAGTGACGCTTCTGACCCCCTCGCTCTGCCAGCACACCCACTGCAAAGAGCAAACACAACGTACTCTGCAGCCTCACTGTTCACTAGCACAGAACTTGTCCCCATTTGCACACACAGCCTTCTCCAGAAGGGCTGTCGGTGCCCCGAGAGGCCCCAGCCGCCTGCAGCGGAGGACAAAGGAATTATTTGGAAGTCTTACGGGAGCAGCTGAGGGAGATGGGATGCAGTTGGGTGCAGAGGAGCTCAGGGGAGGACTCATCACTCCTGAGAGGAGGATGGAGTGAGGTGGGGGCCAGACTCTGCTCCCAGGTGACAGCAAAAGGATGAGAGGTCACGGCCTTAAGTTGCACCAGGGAATGGTCAGTGTGGGTATGAGGAACAATTCCTTCTCCAAAGAGCAGTCAGGTATCAGCACAGCTGCACAGGGAGAGGGGGTCACCATCTCTGGGGGGGCCCCAGAGCTGTGGGGATGTGGTACTGAGGGACGTGGGCAGTGGGCATGGATGGGGTGGGTGAGGGGATCCTGGTCTTTTCCAACCTTAATGATGACAAGATTCTACGGGGGAACAGGGCTCTGTTAGTCGTTCATGCTTGGCTTGTGCTGGTTGTGTACCTGTTTAAAACAAGAGGTTGGTAGACATGACTTTCAGAAAGGGAAGAAATACACAAAGAAGGCCTTCCTTCCTGATCTTGCTGCAGATTTGCCATAACTTTCTATCAACTTGTGATTTATTGGTTTCCCTTCTTGCTCCCTCCCCTCTGTGGAAGACTTCCTTACGTGACAGTGCAGCTGTGGAGCAGCCCGTACCTCTCGCAGGGCTGGCTGTGCCTTGCATGCACCGGCATCTGCAACAGCAGCGAGCTGCACATCAGCACTCCCTGCTTCAGGGCACGGCCCTGGGGGAATACAGGACAGGAAAATGGAAATGTTAAAGGTAATCTCTGCAAGGAGTGCTGTAGGGTGCCAGCTGGGAGCGCAGCAGTTGCAGCGCAGCCCCAGCCGAGGTGCAGGCAGCTCTGTTTCCTGCGCCCAGCAGTGAAATCAGACGACTCAATTCCTGGAGGCAGCCAAAAAAATCCACTGATTGGAAACATCTGGCAAACAATGCGGCGTTACCTCAACCTAGTCGGCCGTATGTTGGCTGGTCTCTCCCACCGGTCTAAAACTGAAGGGCTCCTTCAGGAACGCATGAGGGATGTGGTTTCCACCAACAGAGCCGAATTCTGCCCTGGTAGGTGCATGCAGGGCCGGGCTGCAGGTTGTATCGTTAGTGCAATTGCAATGAAGGTTTCTGGTCTGAGACGGGGGGTATGCACACAGAGCAGGAAGAAAAATAGGTCTTGTTAAAAAATAAAGAAAGAAAACGGAGAGGCAAAGCAGCAACAAGTAACAGTGGGCTCCTCCCTCGCCTTCAGGCCGGTCAGATTCAGGTTGCTGGCATGGAGCTTCGGGCTGGCTGGAAACAGAGCCCAGAGAAACGCAACTGCCCAGACACCTTCCCCTCTTAGCTCCAGTCAGAGCATTTCCCAGGAAAACCCCAAAACCATTACTGCACAGCACTGTGTACTTTCGCTTCTTGGTTGAAAACCAGGGGTTGGCAATGCAGCTTTGCACAGTTGCACCTGGTTCTGACAAAGGAGGGTGAGAGCTACGTTGGAGCACAGCAGCTCCTTGTTTCAGTTCACACTGTCCACCCTCTGAGCCCGCTCTGGACTGCACGACCACCCGAGAAGAGAGGGTTTGTTGGAATTGAGGACAGTCCCAGTGATCTAAGAAGCAGGAGCCACTCTGCTGTAGGAAGGATGAGGATGAGCTGCACGCACATCCGGGACAGTGCTCTGATTTTAGGAAGGCCCTGCGAGGGGAATCAGCAACTTCCATGGGTGTCTGTGTGTGCCTTTTAACAGCATAAAGCCACATCGCTCTTTGCTGGAGCTTCTGGGACCCATCTGAATGGAGCCACATCAAGGGAGGAAAGCGGAGGCCGTCAGGGGTCCACATAAAGCTGCACCAAAAGGAAGGGAGCAGGAAGGGGGTGTGGATCCTGCTGGCAGCAGCGGGGAGCTGTCACACAGCCCCGAGGCACACGGAGCTCCTAGCACAAGGGCAATGTCTGGAACAGCCTGCCATGCCTACACACCACAACCCCAAGCACCTCGACAGGGAAATACCCTTTCCTTCACTTATTATGCTTCTTTCTTCCTCAAATATCACTGCACTCATCCTTCCTTCCTCAGGGAGTTGTGCCACACCAGGGTCTCCATGCAGAACAAACCATGGAGAAGAATTGCTTTTGAGATGCCTTGTGTTGCTTTATAGTCTTTATACTGAGTAATTTTAATAACAGCGATACTGTGCCATACTGCTCTACAGATCTCTTCATGCCCTTTCATTTTTCATAAAATTCCATGCTTTCAGGGAAAAAATATCTCCAGTATTAACTCAACAACAGCTCTAAACTAGATTACGGTGCCTTCTCTAATTTTTAAGTCTCCTTCTGGAGATGGTGGTTCCCTTACAGCTATGTACTTTGTTTTAGTTGACACTCGGACCTGATCACCTTAGAGGTCTTTTCCAGCCCTAACGATTCCACGGTTCTAAGACATAAACCCACACCTCCAAGGCTGTGGTCAGTGCAGAGGAAAAGGACACTCCACAGCCGCCTCCTCCAAGCAGCCCAAGCTCCTGTCTGTCCATGCACTACCCAGGCCCAGCTGGGATGTGACCATCCCACAGCCATGCATACAGGGACAGGAAGGCCCTCACTTTGCCCTGGGGCCATTTCCCACCAGCTCAGTGCCCAGTGTGATGGATGGATGCTCTGAGACCTGTGTGCTCCTTCACCACTTCAATGGGAGCCGAGCTCTTTGGAAAATCCAGTGCTAGGCAGCTGCTGCACTCCCTAAGAAAACTGGTCCTTAATCTCCACATCTCAGTTTCCTCACCTTTAATTAAAGGGAATTTAAGATATTAAACTCCTCCGCTGGGCTCTGGGAGGCAAGCTGGGCTCTGTTTCCCTTCCTGGAAAGGATTGTGCAAGGCCAACTTTCAGGGATACGCACAGTGGCATTACTCAAACATACGATCTCCAGGAAGAAAGCCCACGAGTGTATCCCATAGTTTAAGCACCTAATTACATCCACAGGGCTCAGCTATCCCATGACCGCTGCGTGATCAGAACAGAGGCAGTGGGGCTTCTCCTCCATCCCAAGCACAAAATCCCTACACCTTCTGGCACAGATGAAAATCTCTTCCCAAGAGCAGCCATGCAGGGAAAAACACCCCAAGAAGGGACAGAGGCGCTGGGCAGCCCAGCCTCTGTCCTCAAAGATGGGCTGCATGGGGCTCTGGTTCTCAGCTCCTCACTGCAATGACCGAGCACCTGGAGCATCCTCACCACGCACCTCTCCAAGGACGCTTCTAGGCACGATCACAACAGCATCCCTTCTAAAAGCAGCAGAAAATGCTGTTTTCACAGCTCTACCTCTTCCCATTACCTCAGCTCTGATGTATTTTGTTGCTTCAAGGTGAGCGATAACCCTCTTAAAGGTGAGGAAACAGCACAGGGCTTCTCCCTAAATGTTGCAAGTGGCAACTGAACATAACCAAGTCTTAGCCTGTTCAGGCCTAGACGCGAAGGCAGAGCAGGGCATGAACCTACAGCCACGGATTACTGACCCCTTAGAGGATCATGACAGTTTCTGAGTGCCCCATAAAGCAGTGAGATGCTTTCATTTAAATCAGATCCTTCAGATGCGCTGAAGGACCGCAACATCAATGCTCCTTTTGTAATCCCTTCGGCTGACTTCATTCCTAGCATACATCCGAATGGAAGAAATTAAGTTACATGACAAATCCATGACATTTTACATCTGACGAATGCTAAGGAGAAATATACTCAATGGGATGAAGTACATTTCACTGCTGCCAAGCGTGTATCTTAAGGAAACTGATAGTTACTCTGCCAAAGGGTGGGGGGAGACCAGATTCCCTTCCTGTCTATAAATATTTTTCTGCAGCTCCGCTGCTTCAACGGAGCTCTTCCAGATTTATGTCAGAGAAAAGAAGGCTGGAACTGACTTCCTGACGCAGCCTGGAGCACCTCCAGCCAGACCCATGATGCCGAGCAGCACAAACAACCAAGCACAGCCCTGGTACCCCCTCTTACTGCTGCTCCTGAACTCCATCAGAGTTCCCCTGCCCCACTGGGCAGTACTGCAGGGCCATCCAACCCACCCCCGGGTCCCTGAGGATGCTCCCATTGCCCCTGGTTGCACCACGGAGAGGGTGGCACCAGCACAGCCAACAAACTCTGGGCACACCACCACGCTCTGCTCCTTGCTGCCCCAGCAGTGACTCCTCTCCCACTCCTGCAGATGAAGCCCCTGGCTTGGGGTTCAAAGGGACAAAAAACGGTTCCTGCTCGCTCACACCATCCTCGTCTGCACCTCAGGTTGGATGTTAGGAACAATTCCTTCTCCAAAGAGCAGTTGGGCACTGGCACAGTGGCCAAAGGAGTGGGGGTCACTGTCCCTGGGGTGTCCCAGAGCCGTGGGGATGTGACACTTGTGACACTGAGGGATGTGGGCAGTGGGCACGGTGGGGTGGGGATCCTGGGGGCCTTCTCCAGCCTCAATGGCTCTGTGGTCCTCTGATTGTAAGCAAAGTTGAGCAGCAGGTGGTTGGCAACCCACACACGGCCGCATTTCTGGAGCCCTGCAGTCATTTAAGCAATGTGCAGGGGAGAGGAGCCTAGCAAGACTGTGAACTTTTTCACTGAAGGGAGGTCTCCAGGTCATATTTTTAGAAAGCAAGCAAAGAAACTACTATGCAAACACTGAAGGCTTGTACCTTCAATCTGCTCACCAGATGTGCACTTCAAAAAGTCTCCAAGTACAATTTAGCTGTAGAAAACAGCCCTTCGAGTCCTGTGCTGCGTGCATCTGACCTACATCCCAGTCTCATTCTTCACTTCTTCAGCAAAACTATTTCTTTTCACTTGACCTCTGATTGTTTCCCGTTTTATCCCAAAGGCTTAAAACCCAGCAGAAAGTGCATCGCCAGCAATTCACAAGCAGGGAGGAGAGGCGCGCAGCTCCCACAAAAGCCCTTGGTTTTTCTGTTATACCCTCGAGGGCTGAGCACTTCACAGGCAGACATCTCAGAGCCCTCTCTCTCTACAAACAAACCTGAACGGCTGCTCGGGCACGGGAGGCAGCAGAACAAAGGCAGCTCGCTCCCATTTTCTGTGCAGGCTGTCCCAGCATGCTGAAGGACACACGCATCGATGCTCAGCATAGCTTCCAGCCCTGTGGAAGAGCCCTACGAGTGCTCACACAGCTTTCTCCCCTGCTCTGATCTCGAGGATGCCCAAGTCGCCCTGCCCGCATCACCAGCTTATAGATTTATATATACATCCTCCCACGGAGCTGCTGGTGCTCAACCAGGAGAGTGAGAGCCAGACTGGGAGCCGTGGCACAGTGCCACACGGCGTGCCCAGAACAACACCAGGGCTGCACAGCACGGTGCTGGGGACAGATGTGGATGTGCTGCTGACCCAGTGACACGGTGACCACGAACGGCCTGGAGCTGAGGATACAAGCAGGGAGGTGGCACAGCTGTAAAGGAAGGCAGAGGTTGTCTTCGTGGTGAAGCAGAAGGACATATGGAGAGGCTGAGGCAGCTGCTGCTCCCACGTTTCTGGAAAAGGACTACTGCTACATCACCAGCAGACATGGGAAGAAAAACAGTTCTGCCTCTGTAGCTACTCTCTGAAGTTGTTTACCCCGATACATTATCAGGGCTCCCAGGGAAACGCCTTTGCTGGCTCGTTTGCAATCAAGCTCTCCTGATGGTTACAGCAGGGTAAGCCGGCAGCCACAGCCCCCAGAGCACCAACATCACCTGCCCCAAAGGCCACGTGCAGCACCGTGAGACCGGCAGCCACAGGGCTCAGGCCCTGGGATGCACAGCCCCACACCCCCTAATGGCACAGGCACAGGGCTCACTGCAACCCTGGACCCAACTCAGGACCATATGGGGAGCTACCCACCCACACAGTCCTCACCGCAATGATTGCACTGCAAGCTTTCAAGCACCCCTGGGCATGCACTGTGCAGGACGCTGGTGAGGACTGGCTGTTCCCATGACAGGTATCTCCCTTGATACCTCCCTTGTGCACGCGCAGCCAGGGAGCAACGCAGTCCTGCCTGGAAGTGAAGCCCTGGAAGAGCAGCCCGGCGCCTGCTGCTCCATCCCCACACCAACCACAACAAAAGCACCCATTTGCAGGGGGATTTTTTGTAACGAAAGAGCACTTTCAACTCCGAGAGGTACGGCAAGGAAGTAAACACGCACGTGGGTGTAAGAAAATAAAAGAGTTTTCATCAGAGCCACACACTGCATCACCTCTGCAACCAGGAGGAGATCCAGGCGCGTTCCTGCTATTGCAGGTCTGAGGAGTCGAGGTGCCATGGCTTCACACAGCCCTGCAGCAGGGCTGGAAGCACTGGCACTGCTGGCATGTGGGAGCTGCATGGGTAGCAGAGCTTCCCTGGCACGCAGCTAATTAATCACAGGATCATTAAAGCTGAGAAAGACCTCTGAGATCACAAGTCCAGCTGTCAGCCCATCACCAACTGGACATCTCCCCTCCCGTTAAGGAGCTGAACAAACCCAGGCTCGTATCCCTCCTTCCACCTCGCTCCTAGAAAGCCAAACACCATGGAGTGAAACACCGCAGCCACATCAAAGCCTGAGAACCTCATCCCCTCAGCAACACAGCAGAGCTCTTTGAATCTAAAAATACCCCAAAACTGAGCAGTGCAGAATCATTCAGGGAAACAAAAGAACTCACAAAGCTGTTCTCAGCTCACTCCAACTTGAGGCCATTTACACTTCTTCACGTTACGCTGTATTTTCTTACATCGCTTCTTTGCAGGAAGCTCATCCTTCAGTCAAACCCAAGCAACAATTCTCTGCCCCTACTCACCAACAGCCCCAGCTTGGATGTGTCTTAACACAGTTTAAATTAAGGCAGCAGCAGCCCCAGCTCATCGAGAGGCCAACACGAGCCCAGGTGTGACACTGCAGCAGTAAGACTCAGCACTCACATTCTGCTTCTCACCCTCAGATCCCCACACGTTTTTACTGAGACATGGACGGGCAACGTTTTGTGAGTTTGAGGTGAAGCAGGGAAAGCTAAGCAACTTTTACCTTTACAGAATGCCTTGGAAGGGAGCTCAAAGATGATAGAAGCACAGAATGGCTGGGTTGGAAGGGACCTTACAGTCCCCAGCCCCATCCCTTCTGTAGGGTGGTTGGCCCCCACCAGCTCAGGCTGCCCAGGGTCCCCATCCGAGATGTTCTGATAGAAGCACAGAATGGCTGGGTTGGAAGGGACGGGTGTGGTTCTGGAGATGTGAGTCACAGGAGATGTTCTGATAGAAGCACAGAATGGCTGGGTTGGAAGGGACGGGTGTGGTTCTGGAGATGTGAGTCACAGGAGATGTTCTGATAGAAGCACAGAATGGCTGGGTTGGAAGGGACGGGTGTGGTTCTGGAGATGTGAGTCACAGGAGATGTTCTGATAGAAGCACAGAATGGCTGGGTTGGAAGGGACGGGTGTGGTTCTGGAGATGTGAGTCACAGGAGATGTTCTGATAGAAGCACAGAATGGCTGGGTTGGAAGGGACGGGTGTGGTTCTGGAGATGTGAGTCACAGGAGATGTTCTGATAGAAGCACAGAATGGCTGGGTTGGAAGGGACGGGTGTGGTTCTGGAGATGTGAGTCACAGGAGATGTTCTGATAGAAGCACAGAATGGCTGGGTTGGAAGGGACGGGTGTGGTTCTGGAGATGTGAGTCACAGGAGATGTTCTGATAGAAGCACAGAATGGCTGGGTTGGAAGGGACGGGTGTGGTTCTGGAGATGTGAGTCACAGGAGATGTTCTGATAGAAGCACAGAATGGCTGGGTTGGAAGGGACGGGTGTGGTTCTGGAGATGTGAGTCACAGGAGATGTTCTGATAGAAGCACAGAATGGCTGGGTTGGAAGGGACGGGTGTGGTTCTGGAGATGTGAGTCACAGGAGATGTTCTGATAGAAGCACAGAATGGCTGGGTTGGAAGGGACGGGTGTGGTTCTGGAGATGTGAGTCACAGGAGATGTTCTGATAGAAGCACAGAATGGCTGGGTTGGAAGGGACGGGTGTGGTTCTGGAGATGTGAGTCACAGGAGATGTTCTGATAGAAGCACAGAATGGCTGGGTTGGAAGGGACGGGTGTGGTTCTGGAGATGTGAGTCACAGGAGATGTTCTGATAGAAGCACAGAATGGCTGGGTTGGAAGGGACGGGTGTGGTTCTGGAGATGTGAGTCACAGGAGATGTTCTGATAGAAGCACAGAATGGCTGGGTTGGAAGGGACGGGTGTGGTTCTGGAGATGTGAGTCACAGGAGATGTTCTGATAGAAGCACAGAATGGCTGGGTTGGAAGGGACGGGTGTGGTTCTGGAGATGTGAGTCACAGGAGATGTTCTGATAGAAGCACAGAATGGCTGGGTTGGAAGGGACGGGTGTGGTTCTGGAGATGTGAGTCACAGGAGATGTTCTGATAGAAGCACAGAATGGCTGGGTTGGAAGGGACGGGTGTGGTTCTGGAGATGTGAGTCACAGGAGATGTTCTGATAGAAGCACAGAATGGCTGGGTTGGAAGGGACGGGTGTGGTTCTGGAGATGTGAGTCACAGGAGATGTTCTGATAGAAGCACAGAATGGCTGGGTTGGAAGGGACGGGTGTGGTTCTGGAGATGTGAGTCACAGGAGATGTTCTGATAGAAGCACAGAATGGCTGGGTTGGAAGGGACGGGTGTGGTTCTGGAGATGTGAGTCACAGGAGATGTTCTGATAGAAGCACAGAATGGCTGGGTTGGAAGGGACCTTCCAGTCCCCAGCCCCATCCCTTCTGTAGAGGGGTTGGCCCCCACCAGCTCAGGCTGCCCAGGGTCCCCATCCACAGCTCTGGACAGCAAGGTAAGGTGTGTGCTGCACTGATCTCAGGATC
Source organism: Odontophorus gujanensis (assembly GCA_013399175.1). Lineage (NCBI taxonomy): Eukaryota > Metazoa > Chordata > Aves > Galliformes > Odontophoridae > Odontophorus > Odontophorus gujanensis. Next base: position 185,902 of record VXAB01011405.1, on the reverse strand, counting down.
AGAGGCACAAGGCTGGGGCTGAGCAGCAGCTCCCTGCCCAAGCCTTGCTGTCCTCCAGTCCCCGCAGCACTCAGGTGCACAGGGAGCAATGCCACCCATCCTGGGAGGAGGGCCACAACAGAGGGAAAAAACAGCGGCTTGGACGGCAAGAATGTGTTTCAGCAAGTCCAGTGCTGAGCTGTAATTTCACAGAAGGAAGAAGCTCCTGTGAAACGCCTTCCTGTGAACAGAGGCAGGTATTTACAGTTATCCCAGCGCAAAAATGCAAGAAGTATATGTTCAGACATGTGATCTGGCTTGGAAGCAGGGATACATCTGTGGTGTGGTTCTGGAGATGTGAGTCACAGGAGATGTTCCTCTTCTGGTATCAGCATATATTTATTTCCTTTTAATACAATCTCCTTAATTTTTAGTCAGGACCCTATTTAACCAGCAAGCCTAGCAGTGAACAGCACAGAATCCCAGACATTTCAGGATAAAGCATTTTTAATCACCCTCTTCCTTTATTTCAAGGTTACTGACTTGCTGGGGTTTTTATTTCATTTCCAAGCACAGCAAACTGACTTCATTAAACTCAATGAGCCTTCAACAGGGAGCTTTTGTATTGGCAACTATAAATCACCCCTGCAACACAGAGGAGAGGGGAAAGAGCCAGAGCCAGAGCCAGAGCCTGCCTGGCTTGAGCTCTGTGGCCCTGCCCTGGGGCTGCCCCACCAGCTGGTCCACCCAGCAGGCACCCACCTGCCCTAAGCTGGCCTCACCCCCACCTCCCAGCCTCCACACAGAGGCTGGCAGCAGGTCAGGAGCTGCACACCTCCCAGCACCACGAGCAGGGCCCAATGCTGTCCGACAGCATGCAGCGCCCACGGGGCGCCAGGGCAGCACTTACAGCTCACTCTGCTTCACAAATAAGACATCAAAGATGCAGGAACGCATCCAAGCTGAAAGGTGCGATTCCTGCTCCACTCACATGTACAAATCCAGCTGCAGCCAGGGAGCAGAAGCCAACCCATGCTCCTACAGCCACCCAGCGGGCACGGCGCGAGCAGGCCAGCACCCACACGTGCAGCAACGCAGCTTCAGCCTTCCCCCAGCCGTCACGATGCCAAATTAAGAATGTGGAAAGAGCAGAGTGAGAAACCGTTAATGCTGGGAGACCGCAAAACTTCAACATCTATCACTGTTCGTATGCTTGGCTTCACGGCCTCCCACTCCACATGCACGGCGTGCAGCAGTAACAGGGCAGGAACACTGACCAGATCTATGTGGGACAGGAATAAATTTGGGTCTGAAATGAGGGGCATCTGTTCTTTGTAATGGCAGACACCAGAGATCTCTCTCTGTGAGCCAGAAGGAAAGCAATAAACGCGCACAGCCACGGAGAGCCGCGCTGCTCTGCGCGCCCAGCATCTCCTGACGTCAATGAAGCCGTCCATAAGTTAACTAAAAACAGAATCCGACCACGAATATATACAGAGCTGAACGTGAATTAAATGTGAACTGAGCTCTTCTAAGGAGACTGCATTCTGCTAAAGAGGAAAACACAGGAAACACAGAGGATGAAACCGATTACTCAGGAGGTGCCACCAGAGGGACAGAACTTCCATCCTTGCGGAAAACACATCACAAAACCTATATGCACAAATGTAATGCAACAGTCAGGAAATAGAAACCTCTCATACATATCCCTAAGCTGCTGCTTACATCGTACTGCAGTTCTAAGGTACGGAGTGATGCTATGAAGGAAAAAGAGATCACTCATTCTGCCACAATCTGTCGTTTCCTAAAGAGCAGCTGAGCACACCACAACAGCTTGGGGTAAGAGTCTCACCTCAAACCACTGCTAAGACACAGCAGAAAAAAAAGAAAAGCCACAAAAATTAGTGTGCACGGATCACCTGCACAGTGTTAAATGATGTGCTGTTACGTGTCACAAACACAACGCAGTAAAAGTGATCAAAGTATCACTGATGTCCCCACAGAAACGTTCCCAGAGCAAGGATCAGTGAGCAGGCTCACGTGTGCTTAACGGCAGCGGCCAACACCTCAGCTCCACCCTGACCTCCTGAGCATTGCCAAACAGCAAAGTCACCACCAGTCTCAAGTGACTAATTACTTTAGGAGACAACTCATTTGGGATAAGGGTCTTTATTGCCTACAGACCACAAACCGAGCTGGAAACCAGGAAGTAACTCATTCCCTGGCGATGCCGAGGAGCCCTGCTTACACCATGCTGATGCAACACGACCCTTCCCTTTCCTTGAACCAGGACCCGCAGGCCTTCGCCCACAGAGATGACTGGTGATTACAAAGCTGGCCCCAAGGTAAGGCCAGGTGGCTGCCCAAGGCCGTGCCCAGCAGCAGAGCCACCAGGAAGGCAGCTTCCCTTTGAGGAACGTGGGTGAAGAGCAGCAGTAGCACGCAGCCACGACACTACAACGTGCTCTGCTCCGGGCTCAGGACGTCGCTTTGTGCTGTGCTCCTGTGTTTTCCCCAACTGAACAAGGATTCTGTAAAACAAACGCAACATACACATGTCTCTTCTAATCCAGAGTGAGAAAAGCCCTGTGCAGGGCTTTGTCTGCTTGTCAGATCTCTATATCCTCTCTCTGCTGCGTTTTAAGAGAAAAAGCAAAGCCAGCTATTACTGCCTGTGCATTTAATGACCTGCAGTGCTCTTGCTACACAGTTTGTCTGTCCTCTCCTCTCTGCAACAATTAGGAAAGAAAAGGAAAAGCTGCTAGAAAAAAAAAAAAAGAACTGCTATGCTATGACCATTCAAGTCATGTGCAGTTTGCCATGATACATCCTGAAAGTAAGGATGAAGTCAGGCAAGCGCTCTCAGCACAACTCAGCCACGAAGCTTCTTCGGTACAGCATCCAAACAGCAGAGGGAAAAAAAAATCACATTATTATTAAACACATCTTGAGCTCCTGAGACCAGAAGATTGCAGACATCCACAGAGCGAACACTGCTGCTGGACAGGACCACTTCTGAGATACAGCCAGGTCTCCTGCAGAAGCTGCAGTAACTTGGGGCTGCCCACCCAGCAGTACGGGCTCAGGGGGCTGCCATGAGCACAGACCAGCAAGGCAAAACCTTCTCTGCTTGCTCACCGCTCTTTGTTAAGCAATAACAGCAAAGACATTTCCCACTGTGCTCAGGGAAAGCCGATCAGCTGGACTAATCGCCAGCGCATGCACCGACTGCTAACTGCACTGCAGTAGGCATGGTAAAAGCCCAGGCTTGGGAGAGTCAGATGAAGATCTGGGACAGAAAAGGAGTTTAAATGGAGGGGGGGAAGGAGAGAAAAGAACCTTGGCATTTCGCAAAAAGAAACAGAGCCAGAGAGACGTGCAGTCTGAGGCTGAGCAAAGGGCCATTGTCTTTCCGAGCTGTTTGTTAACTTGCTGTCATGTGTGTCTTTTGGGTCTTTTCTTGTCCAGATAGACTCATTTATTAAGTCCACCCCAAACCACTCCTGCAGTGCAAGCTCCTCACAGATCCGGGTAGGCAGCCCAGTTTGTCTCAGTTGACAAGGCAGCCCAGCGCCAGGCAGGGTCGCAGGGTAGGCAGAGCAGGGCCCAGCAAACAGATGGCGGGCTGAGAATCAAGGCCTAATTAGGCTGAGGTGTTGTCCCAAAGTGTAATGGTACAGCAAAACGAGCACCACACTGCAAGCGAGGGTCCCCTCATGGTAACCATTCGCTGCCTAGCACGAAGACATGTCTCTCCACGCTGCATACTACTTCAGTGAAATTACTTTGGTTATTCCCTCTTTGCTCAGAAAATCTGAACAGCAATTACATTAATTTACTTCAGGAGAACATCCCATTTTCCTGATGAACATTTTCCATGGCCAACAACAAGGACCTTTCAGTGAATCCTCTTTTGCAGCGCTCCACTGCATCAGCTCCATCATTGGGCAACTTCTGGGCCAAACCAGGTAACTTCTACTGCTGAAAACATGGGTAGCACGTGAAATAACGCCTTCTCTCTTCACTGCATCCACCTTCAAGCATCAATTTGCCTTGAGCTGCCCTTAACCACTTGTTTCCATGTTCCCTAAAGACTGCTCTGAGGAAGCTGTGCCACCCATGCCATACAGCTGAGCCCAGCCAGCGACTGCCAAAAGCCATCAGCGAGGATGGTGATGAGGACAGGACCACCTGACACAGATAAGCCTGGACTTGGATACGTTGCTGAGAAAGTTTAACAACTGGGGAAGTTAAAATGAATGTCATGTGCTTTATTCCTCTGCCGCTGAAGCATCCTACCTGAAAGGCCAGGCACTGTTAGAAGCCAGCATCGGGCTGACAGAGCTGAAGCACAACCCAAACCACATTTGAAATTAACGACCAGCAAGGTTATTATTGCTGCTGCCTTCAAAGAAACACACAGAGATCCGTCACAAGGCACGTGGCAGGGATGAGCACTGCTGGGTGTGCTGCACGGCCTGCTCAACTACTGCTCGTTCCTTTAAGTTCTGACCCTTGGGAAATCACGGGAAGAGAAGGCCCCACTCAGAAAACACGGGGAAAACACAAAGCTCTGTTTATCTGTTCGTGATTCAATCACATCCTGGCGCTGGACGAGTAAACTGCATATTGCCTCACAATTGTATCACTCTCAAAGACAGCTGTTTGGTGCTCCAGTATTCATCACCAAGCATCCGTGGCACCCGCTCAACAACGCAGCCTCCAAAGCAATAAAAAGACCATTCTTATTTTCCACAGTCCAGGAGTTAACCCCAGCTGAGAAAGAAAGACAAGCAGCATGATTCACTCCAAACATCTGCAAGGCAGAGGCACGCTTCTTTACGCTGTAACGTGTTTAGGTTGGTTCCCAACCAGGGCTCTTGGCAGAGGGAGAGTGATGGGCAGCTCCAGCTCCTGGCAGCAGGAAGAATCAGACAGCTCAGAACGCTCTGTCCCACCCTGAGCACATTGCCAGCCCTGCTGCAGCACACCAGCATCCCCCTGCAGTGAGCTCGGACCCAAAGCCATGCACCAACCACTTCTATGAATGGAGAAGTGATGCCATGCTGAGAAACACAGTTGAGAAATTCAACAAAGGGAACAGAACAGCAAATCTCTTCCCCGTCTTCTCAAAGGTGAGAACAAGCAGATAAAGCTGTTGCAGCAAGTGAGGAACACGATGGGCATTTAATAATTCATAGGAGTTCAATGTATTCACAAGGTATTTACTGCTCGGAAGTAATTGATTTTGCTTTAACAGACTCTCAGTGTATCCTGAGAAGCAGCCTAGGAGGAAGAACAAACGATCCCAGTGCTGCACGCTCATCCTGCTGATGGTAAGCACCGCTGCATCGTTTCGTGTAGATACTCTCCCCAAAGCACCAACGTTACAGAGGGACACGTCCTGTTTAGTGGCACCTCCTGAGCTGTGCTGGGAAGTGATGCTGCCAGGGCAGTGCCCGCCTGCTCACAGCCTCTGCTGCTCAGCACAACGGGACAGTGCTTCCTTTCTCATTAGGACTTCTCCCCAAAGCGATTATGAAAGGTGACCTAAGGGAATGTGACACTGCCTGCTTTTGGTCTTTGTTTTAAAGCCGCTAAGCCATTAGCTGCCAATTAGCATACGCTGCTCCCATCCAAGTGTTGTTTCTATTACACTCGACCCTTCTAACCCATCTTCAGGGTAGTAAGAAGAAAGGGAATATGTGAACTAAGCCGTGCTTTTCCTATTATTCAATTCATCTTATCCAGAAATACCAGCAACAGTTGATTAAATCTCATTTGAGGTTTTATTGGCTTCTCGACACATAAATTAATAACAATCACTTGACACTCGGAACAGCGTTTCAGGATCCCACATCAGAAATGTGACTGCTCAAAATGCTCAGCTGTGTAACAGCTCCAAGGAAAGGTAAAGCTCAGACACAAAATGATGGGGGTCATACTCACACCTCCAACCAATTCAGCACCAGCCAAGCACTGCAGCAGGTGGACCTCACCATGATGTCACGACTGGAAGCTGTGACACTGACACTGACATTCCCGCCACCAGAAACCTCACTGTGTGTTAAAAGCCCATGGGCACCAAGCTGAACACATGTTCATAGCTTTGCGTAAAATCTCTGTGACTCTCCATGTCAGCTTTAAAGCAGAAGGTTGAGTCAGCTCTGCTTCTGCCTGGTTCATAGTGACATTACTTCCATGGAAAGAAAAACGGAGAACCTGTGCTGTGGGTTTGCTTGCTCTTTGCTGTCCAGACAGGAAACGTGGGGCCACCACACTCAGTCAGAGCAGGATGAAAGCTCACCAGGTGAAGGGAGTTTCTCACCACCTGGAGATGCAACATGGAGCTACCCAACTCTGGGACATCTTTGAAAAAGATACTGCACATGAAAATGGAAGTACTGTATTCTCCTGTAGTCTGAAGGTTTGAGCATGTAACAAAAAGACAGAAATAGAGAATCCAATTGTAAAATGCCATCCAGGGATGCCTACCCTCGGAGCTTTATTAGTATGGCTATGTTTTTTTCTAGTATCAACGATCTTCTCATCTCACAGTCGTTCACACAGAACATGCTGCGTTCAGAAATCAATACACGCTATAAGGAGATGATAGCACAAACAGCCAGGAGTTGGTTATGCTTCTACATTTTCAATTAGACTGCTATTTGCAATGATTTGAAAGTCATCCTCGCTGGGTTAACAGCGCTAATTAACATCCTGTCCATCCTGCTGGGGCGTGGGGGGCTGTCTGCCTGCAGCTGCTCCATCTTGTCGCCTGTGAGGAAGATGGTTGGGTGCAAGTTCAGCTGCTGGAAGTTCACTTTTTTTATACACCATTTACTTAGAAAGTAGTGAGCTCTGGTGTATTTTGAAGCAATAACCAGGACAACAGATCAGGTTTGTCCCTTCGGACACGACAGCCACAGCCAACCTAGGCACAAAATTTCTCCCAAGTTCGGGCCTAGCCCCAAGCACAACAGACAACTCAGCTCTAAATCAACTCGAAGCCCAATTCTTGTACCCCCCCAGATGCCTTTGTATCGCTCTCAGAGTGGGAGAGCCTTTAATGTCACTGAAACCAGGCCCCGTGAACGTAATGAAAAGCATCTTTCAGAAACATCAGCAGCATTCCAGTTCAAGGCAATAAATGCCAGATGTTATAAGCAAGCCACACATTTTAAACAACAAAAGCCACCAGAGCACAGGAATAATGCTCGTTTCAGCTGATCTCGTTTACACATGGAGCGCTGGCACACACAGCCTCCAAGGAATTAAAGCATAAAACAAAAAAGCCCTGCTCAGTGCATCAAGGCACCTGTGCACCGATGTTCTGGTGAGCGCTGAGTGCCATCACAGCAACACAGCCGTGCCAAAAAGGACAGAATGATGGCAGCAAGGAGCTCGGGCAGGGTGAGCAGCAGGAGCAGGGACAGCCCTGTGCTCACTGGGTGGTGCCTGCAGGGCCCTGGTGGCACAGCACACACAGCTCAGCATGCTGAGGAGGTAACACACCAGCGAGGATGCTGCTCACTGAGCTGAGGAATTCCCAGCACCCAGCTTTGCCCATCAGAACGATGCTGCACCAACAGTGCTTGGCAGCGCAGCACGCAGGCCCTGCCCCCAGTGTCCCATCAGCTCCATCCACCAGACACAAACACCACAGTTCAGCCTCCCACTAGCACAAGAACTCCAAGCAGTGCTCGCTCACAGCATGTTGATGCTTTCCCAGCCACATTCCCTCCCACAAAGTCAGAAATGCCTGCAAGATAACCGGGGGCAGACAGCATGGACAGCCAAGCCAGCAGTGCCCTGCCCATGGCAGAGCTGTGCCTGCAGTGCCCTTCACTTCTCTAACAGGCACACGAGGTATGCCAGCCTGCAGCATGGCTCCTCCCTGCCACACGAGACCACAGCAGTGCAAGGATCCACAAACTAGGCTCAGCACCTCGAAGCCTAGCCTGTGTTTAAGCCAGCACTCACAGTAGTACTAAAATGCACTCAGAGGTCCCACCCAGGCAGTAAGTAATGCCTGCAACAGCTGAATAATGCCTGCTCCGAGAGCCGAGGGCTGCCAGAAAGCACCACTCAGTGCCCACAGGATGCCACGTGGCACAGCTCCTGGAGCACAAGCAGACACAAAGGTCACAAGGTCTCCTCTGGAAGTCCCCATGCTGAGCTGGCAGTTGCAGGGCAACGCAGAAAGCCAGCTGTGCCCTGGGATGCAGCACCACAATGATCCAATGGACAGAAGAGTCCCTGCAAACACAGGCTGAGCTGGAGCTGTGCCACCTGGAGAAGAGAAGGCTCTGGGGAGACCTGAGAGCGGTCCTTCAGCACCTAAAGGGACTGTAAGAAGGATGGGGAGACTCGTTAGCAGGGTCTGCTGTGACAAGACAAGGAGAAATGGCTTCAAACTAAAGGAGAGGATATTTAGACTGGATTTGAGGAAGAAAGTTCTTTACAATAAGGATTGTGAAGCACTGAACAGGTTGCCCAGGGAAGTGGTGGTGCTCCATCCCTGGAAACACTCAGGTCAGAGTGCCTGAATGAGCTGCAGGTGTACTGCACCACATGGCCTTAAAAGCGCCCTCCCAACCCAAACCACCCGATGGTTCTGTGGCAGTGAGAGCCACGCAAACACAGCGCCTGCAGAGAACCAAACTGCACTGCCAGCTGCTCACAGACCTGCACAGACACATCCAAGGACGGAGCCTGGTCAGGGAAAGCCATCAGCCTCCGAGCTGCCCCGTGCTGAGCACTGCCCAAAGCCCTCAGTGCTGCAGATATGCGATGCTGGGCGGTAGCCAGGTCCCACCCCCACTTCTGCAAGGAAAGGCAACGCGTCAAACCCAAAACTGCTACCAAGGGACTGAGAAAACTGAAAAGTCAAATGCAAGGATCCGTGAGAGCCGGGCAGCTTCTACACCACACGCTCAGTGGGACGAGCACAGCCACGTTCAAGGCCTCCATCAGTGTTTTGGCTACGCTGCTTTACAGCTCAGCATGGACTCCTGTTCTGCACCAGTATCTGTGTGAGAAGAGCTCCTGCTTCCGTGCAGCTCAGCACAGCCTCGAGACGGCTCCTTGCGAGGCGCCAGCACGCAGCCCTGGGGAGGGGAACTTTCCCAGCATGTAATTCTGAAACTGACCACTTCTGGAAGCGAAGTAAATCCACGCTGGGACTTTCCGTGGTGCTCAGAGCTGGAGCACCCAACGGCAGCTTGGTGCAGCACTTCACTGATCTCTGCCCAAGCACATCAGGGTTGTTTTCACTTCATGCTCCATCACCCATTCCCCAAAGGGACCCAGCACAGCTCTGGAGCTGCCTTTGCTTCCCAAAGAGAAGCCACAGCATCAGACAGCCCTGTCCTGCTCAATGGAGCCTCTCCCAGCTTCGTTTGGGCTCACGGGTCCACGAAATACAACATATGCCCAAGGTCACCAGAAAAACGTGGTTCAGCACACATGCATACACACAGAGGGACAAAAAACAACATCTCACTTCCGGAGTACAACCGAAAACAAAGAACAGGAACAGAAGGTGAAAAGCAAACAAGACCAAAGGAGATGACAAAATGAGATTTTTAAATACATCAAAGAGAAAAGATGCCTTAAAATGCCAGAAAATAAACTCAAACGCTGCTCTTCAACTTCTGTGTAACGGAGCGAGACAAATGAAAGACTTGAAAGGAAAAGCTCATATGGATCTGCAAAGGTGACTTCAAAGAGCCAAATGCCAGCTGCCAAGCCCCACATCACCACGCTAGCTGGAGGCACAGCAGGCTTCCCAATGTGTCAAACACATGTCCTGGGGGGGCTGCCAGCATGGCCATTTTCCTTCCCCACTGGTTACAGCAAGTGCTGAGATGTTGGGAGACTCCTTCTGCTGTTCCATTTTGCAGGGGTGGTCACAGCAATTCAAGGGTCCTTTCTGAAAGGTAACAACCATAACCCATTTCTGGTCATTCTGCTGCAGCACGGCGAGGAATGCAAGAGACCCACAGGTGAAAAATGCTGTCAAGGGCAGCTCATTTTATTTAGTAGAAAGCATACTGCACATTTACCACACTTAGATATTCATTTCATCGTCAAGAGGAAAACAGGCAATTGCATTTGGAGCTCTGAAATGGAGCAGAACAGTGATTTCACAGACACACTGCCACTTCACCACGCACTGGGAGAGGAGCACGAGGAGATGTGACAGCTCCTGGGCTATTTCAAGAAGCCAAATTTTCAGAGAGCTCCATCAGCAACAATTCCTGAGCTATCTGTATCATGAAAGGATTTGTGACAGCACCAAACTCATCCTCAATCCACAGCACATCTTTGTAATGAGCACAAAGCAACTTTGACTCACTTTACCTTCAGTGCTGTTAGCATAACCATCAAGCAACACCTTATGTGAGGGCAATGAATGACCTCTGAGGTCCCTTCCATCCCAACCATTCTGTAGCTCTATAATCTCTGTGATCCCTTCCAACCCAACCAGTCCATGGGTCTATGATCTTTATGGTCCCTTCCAACCCTACCATTCTGTGGGTCTATGACCTTTGCAGTCTGTTCTCTTCCAACCCAGCCATTCTATGATGAATCCCCAAGGCAGTGCTCTTTGTAGGGGTGACATGTTGGCCAACCCCACAACCCTCAGAAGTACGACTGCATAGGCATCACCTTTTCAGGGCCAACCTCTCCCACGAAGGCTGATGCAGCTCCAGGTAGATCCTGTCCCCCCAGCACACGTTCCATTCTGGGGCTGGGCATCACGGCAGCCCATGGATATGGGAACCCCTTGGCACCACCTGCACCCACATCATTAGCCTTATTATTATCTTAGATGATCTTTAAGGTGCCTTCCAACCTAGCCAATCTACAGTTCTATGTCTGAGAGAAGGAAAACACACCAGCCATTTAAAGCATCTGCAGCCAAGCAGAGGGTCTCACATGCCACATCAAAGCTCCTGCTCAGCCATGCTTTAAGTTAAATATTTGTGATAGCTAATTTATTTGATCCTCTGTATGCGTGAGGCTCCCAGAGACGGGCAGAGCCCTCTGAAGCACACCCAAACACAGCGAGCTGTTGGGAAGGTTTGTTGGAGCACTGCCTCGTGCCAGCCCCACCAAATTTCCCCCGTCATTACCCTTGGTACTGCGCAGATGGGTGAGCAACCAGAGAGTCTGCAGCAAACGTTCTGCTTCCTCATTTCAATTACTGGCTTCTGAAAGACTCCAGAAACTCTGCCAGTTTGTGCAACCCTCTATTCTTTGCTTTTGGCCTCAACCATGCAGTCATTTTGAAGGCAAACAAGTAACAGATGTACAGTCTATATTCTACCCAAGTCCTTTTATAGTAAAGCAACTTCTGGCCAGATAAAGTGTATATTAAAAAAAAAGAAGAAGAAAACAACACTAATTTCTGTATTTTAAGATATCTCCCACAAGAACCAAATGCACCCTAATGAAGACTGAGGCTTCTTCTTTGCCTCCTGGAGGCCTCTGCAACTTCTGCCTGGGAGCATCTTGTGGCCTGAGGCTCCTTCTCACTTTCTCCGGGATGCAGAACAGGCTGTGCTGACCCTCATCACCTCTGCCACAGACTCTTCTGTGCTCACTTCCAAGAAAAGCAGGAAGGCACTGCAGAAGCGAAACCAGCACTTGTCTCTCCCCAGCTAACAGGAGCAGCAAGGGCTCCTCTCACTGCCCTACCTGACCCTTCCTTCTACCTGTGCAGGGGGACAAGTTGCACTCCTGGCACACTCTGCACCTCTCCTGCCTGACTCTGCGTGCTTCCAGACAGAAGTGCAGGGTGCTGACAGTGCACTCATGTGCAGAACAGCACCGTGTCATACATTCTATCCCATGATGGACTCCCTAAGTTGGAAAAAACCACTACAGTCATCAAGTCCAGCCACCAACCCGCTTCCCCTCACATCACTAAGCCACGTTCCTGCAGGACTGCGTGCTGCTGGTGCTACCAGACGAACCCCGTCCTACCCCAGCCAGCCCTGCTCACGCAGAGGTGTCCCCCTGTCCCCAGCACAGCCGGGCACGCTCCCAGCTCATGTCCCAGCACACAGAGGCACTCTCTAGAGCTGCAAGGCACAGCCCTGGAGGTCCACGCTTCGCACAGCGCTCATCTGAAGACCATTCATTTCCAACACAATATGACTATTGTGCTGCTTTGTGAATATCCTCCCCAAATATATGTTTAAAGATGCACAGTTACAGAAGACAAGCACTTGTTTTGTTACAAGGGATCCCATGGTAGATTGAAAACCAACATGTCTCTAATTTCTACAGTATGGTAGTTACAACACAACACGGGCAAGTTCGCAGAACTGAGTTATACGTTATCCGAGTCCCTATGCAATGAAACACTTGAGAAAGGCAAAAGGACTATTTTAGGAAGAACCAGCATCTGGGACCAGTTAATGCTTGCATTTTCAAACACATCCACACATTATGCTGTATATCTAGTTATTTAAACTAGAAAGAGAATGAGCTCAGGACAAGCAGCGCAAGGGAAACCACAGAACCATTAAGGGTGGAAAGGCCCTCTGAGAACCCCAGGTCCAACCCCAAGCACCCCACCGTGCCCACACTGCCCACATCCTTCAGTGCTGCATCCCCACGGCACTTGGACAACCCCAGGGACAGTGCCCCTCCACTCCCTGGGCAGCTGTGCCTTTGGAGAAGGAACTGTTCCTCATACCCACCCTAAGTCTCCCAGGACACAGCTTTAGGGCATCATGTCTCTCCCCAGTTAGTGCAGGTCGGCACACCCCACAGCCCCATGCAGCAGCACGAGGCTGGGGCTGAACATCTGTCAAGGGCATGGCAATGTGACCAGGAGCCCAGCCCTTCAGCAGCACCTGATGCCATTGCATGAAGCCCAAGAGCCAAAACCCTCCTCATTTCCTCATGCTGACCCTTCAGAACAGAAACTGGCAGGGTACAATACGTGGAAACCAGGATTTTCCAAGCAACACCAGCTGAAGTTGGTTTTACCTGGCTAGCAGGCTGAGGCCTCCAGCACCAGGGATGCAGGAGTACTGGAGTGCTCAAGGCTTGCGACAGACTTTTTTTCTGACACAACTATAAATTAATTTAAGCAAGTTGGTGTCACTTATTTCCCATACCAAATTCCCAGACGGACCCTTCCAAACAAACAAAGAAGAAAACAAACAATAATTCAACTCGGTTTGCCTGAAACGCGGCCCCACATTGCTGGCTGCAGTTCAGCAGCGCTGGACGCTCCATCTCCATGCACCGGTCCCACCAAGATCCCTGCTGGGAGGCCAGGGGTGCTTCCAGGGACAAGGCAGAAGGCAGCAGTGGCCCTGCAGCACCACACATCTCCTGAGAGCACAGCCTGGAGGGAACCAGCAACCGCAACCACCGCTCTTGCTCGTGGCCTCCCGCATCAGAAAGCATTTTGATCCTGATCATAATGCGCTTCATTCAAACGCGTGAGACAGCCCAGATGCTGAAAAATAAACTGGTGCTGGAGAGTGTTGCTGAATTAGCATGGTTTGCATAATTGATTTCATTGTGCTGTGGAGAGCTCTTCAGTCGGCGCTTCGTGCAAGGTCAGGGTGCAGCTCCTGCACGTGCTCGGGGCACTCGCAGCCCAGCAGAACCCAGCCCAGGGAGCCAGCTCCACTGGAAGGCAGGGATGAGCAGCACACAGGACTTCCCACTCAGTAAACGGTTTAAAATGTGCAGTTTCTGTTGTTAAGGGATGGTGTTCAGGAGCAGCCCTTCACAAATGGATTTAAAAGCAGCTTGGGAAGCCAAGCCAAGGACACTGCTCTGCCCCACAGGACATGGTCAATCCTGCTCACCGAGCACGGCCAGGGCACCGAGGGAAAGCAAAACTGCAAACTCACAGGGGCTTTCCCATGTCTGAAAATGAAAGGTAGGGCAGATTCATTTTCACTTTTCTGTTACGGAGTTGGAAGGAGCAACGCTGGGAAAGGAGCAGCAATCCTGACAGCTCCTGATTGAGAATGTATCCGGGAGAAGCGTTAAGAACCGGCACTGGATTTCCTCTTCAGAGGAATGAGCAGCATGAGCGAAACCATGGCACTGTTAAGGATGGAAGAGCCCTCTGAGAACCCCACGTCCAACCCCAAACACCCCACTCGTGCCCACTGACCACATTCCTCAGGGCCACATCCCCTACACGTTCACTGTAACAGTGAAACCTCGCAGTCAGAGCCGCCCAGGTTTCCATGCCCAGCCCCCCAGGCACCCCCCAGGACCTCCCCAGCACACCATGGTCACAGGGAAGTGACACATGCAGTCTGACAGAATGAGTTCATACCTCCGTCACAGCAGGCCCAACAAATTAAGGCGATTATTTTTATGTGCAAGTACAGTACGCTGAAAAATATACGTATCACGGGTGGCAGTTTATCCATTTTTGAAGCCTTCCAGGTTTCCAGGCACCGAAGTTTTAGCAGTGTGACTCTCCTACTGGTAGTTCAGTACCCACTGACTGTCCTTGTGTTTCAGCCACTCAAACAAATATGGATGTGCAGCTCTGTAAAAATACTCTACTGCACATCTGGGCAGAAAGACTTCGAGATGTCACTCGGCCACACGCCGGCCTGGTAGATGGTTCACCACGAAGTGACAGTTCACCCCATGCACGTACGTAACCCATCAGAAATATCTGCTTTTAAGCAATGTGATTTATTAACTTGCTTCCTCCAAAAAAAAAAAAAAAAAGCGTGGCAATGCTCAAATCATTCAAATGAAGTCCTGAGGATCGGAGCCCCTGAGCAAGAAAACACAACAGGTCCTTCCAATACCTCAGTGTCAGGAACCTGCTGATCCTAAAGTTAATCCAGCACTATACCACTGCCTTCTGATCCCTAAACCCAGCACAAACTTTGCCTGACATAGGAGTAGGTGACTGACACCCACCTGCAGAGCCCACAGCACTGAGGAAGCGCAGCACGGAACCCAGGGCCCCACCAATGCCACCGACACCTCACAGACATCTCCAGCAACAATGCCATGCTCCTTAATGGTTTGCAGATGCTAAACTGTCCATATTGTAAAACAATGCATAATACAGCTGATCGAGGATTAGGGAAAAGAATGGAGAACAGCTGGGAAACGTTATGGACTTTTCACACCGAGCTTTCAAATTCTTTAGCAGTAGACACTACAAAACTCTTGCCTGGCTTGGACAGTGGTGCTCAGACTCACCTCCCTGCACAAGGGAGCTGAGCCAGCATGGCCAACACGCTGCCCTGCAGGTAGAAGCATCCCCCTGAGCTGGGAGGAGAGCAGCCCTGCACACACATCACTCCATCCTGCAGCACCGGGCACAGAATCCTCCTTTGTAGGACGCAGCACCGCTTGGTGGGGGTAAGAGGATATTTCCTGTTAACTTCACCGCAGATATGTAATCCAGCAGTCAAATTATGTCAATCACAGCTCATTAGGCGACAATTCACCCTGCCAACTCTGTCCTGGCTGCTTCCTCTGAGCCGTGTGTCATTTGCAAACATGTGAACCCGTTAGCAGCTCAGAGAGACCACCCTGCTGCAGAGCTGCTCGCGCCCGCACCCCCGAGCTCTCCCCTCACCGCATCAGGTACCGGTGCCATGAAGTCTACACACACACACCACACAATGGCTTCCTATTCAATACACCAGGGCTGGTTACTACGATTACTGATTTATGCACACTTGCCCACGTGTCCATAGCAGAAAGACAGAAAAATCCAACACGGACGAAGAGGGAAGGTGCCAAGGAATGGACAGCAGGAAGCATGAGGCAGCTGGAGCTGACACCCACATCCTTCACCTGCATGCTGCACACACTCAGCTCATCCTCAGTAACACCAACGGCACCATTACAGGTGAAGGAACACATCAGCACCAATAGATTGAGAGCTTCACTGAAAAAGCAACAACCTGGAGCACTTCTCCATCACCGTGTGCACCTCAGACCCCAAGGTGTGAGGCCAACAAGGAGGCAGCAAGGTGACCGTGTGTGCTGGAGGTGGACAAACTCATCACTGTTAACAGCTTGGTGAACAGCAGCTCATGCTCATGTGCACCGTGTCCAGGCACTGCAGGCTGCACAGACCACAGAGCCACTGCACGAGGTCAGGGCAGCGTGCTCCACGGGGAACATGTAAGATAACAGCCAAAGTCCCTGCACTTACAGTACACACGAGGCTATCCTGTGCTCTCCATGGTGTGTGTACGGTTCTGAGGGCTACGGTTCACCACGCTGCCTTTGCAGAAGGAAAGAATGAAAGTTCACAGTGCTTCAGTAAGGCAGCACGGGAAGAAGCTCTCCCGCATGGCCCCACTGTTTATACACAAACGGAGCATGCAGCTGCTGCATCACTAAGCTGCACGTCTGTCAGCATGAAGAACGGTCTTGGGAGCGCCATTAGCAGGAAGAAAATCACTGCTGTCAGCAAAGCCCTTCGGGACCTCTGGGGTGTGTGAGGCACGGCTGTGCCAGGCTGACTCCCCACAGCAGTGCCAAGAGGTGAGCTTTAGTCCTGCAAACTTCAGCCGCCCTGCCTCCTCACTCAGCTCCCTTGCTACAGAACGTACTCATTTACGGTTTGCCCCCCAACTGCCATTCCTTTCTCATTAATCCCTGCTTTCCCGTAGCCTGCCCAGCGCCGGGGTTCATCCGGCAGCACAGCTCTCTGAGCTGCAGAGAAAACCAACTAATCACAGCCTCGGAGTCTGCTCTTCCATAAACCTTCCCCAGATGACGTCTCCTTATTTAACCAAGCCAGACACTCAGTCCCAACTCAAAACCGCCGCTTTTCTCTGCGCGCACGGACCAAGCCAGCTCCTTTTGGTCTGCAGGATGACCCGAGCCTCCAACCCACCCAATGCATCCCAGCAGCATTAACCACCGCCGCTCTCCCCGACAAAGCACGATGAGATCAGGCTTTTTCCAGCACACTAATAATCATAACATCTCGCTCGCCATTTGGCTCCCCAGCGGGGGTTCCCGGCTGAATAGGCTTATTCTTTTCTTAGACACGATAATCTAATTGGGTCTAACCACCAATAATCCCGAACGTGCCCCACTCGGGGAGCCGAGCTCGTGGCAGCCCCGCTTCCGCGCCTCGCGTGGCTCCGAGCCGAGAGTTGCACCGAGCAGTTCCGCGCGGCGCTACGCGCGCTCCGGGAGCGGCCGCGGGAGCGCCCATCCGCCCGCCCGGCCCTTTGTGCTCCGCAGGTGAAGGCGGCGAGAGCCGGAGCCCCCCGATCCGCCCGCAGGTGCCCGCCCCCGCGGCGGAGCGGCTCCGGGCAGACAAAGCCCCGCGGCCGCCGCCCGCTCCGCCCCGCCGGCCCGAGCCCANAGGGCGGCCCGGCGTCCATCTTGCCGCGCCCGCCCGCGGGTCCGCTCCCGTCGGGGCCCGTCCGCTTTGCCCGCTCTGAGTCGCCGCAGCCGGGGGCTGAATCCGGCGGAGCTGAGCGGAGGGATGCCGGAGCGCGGCCGGGAGCCTCGCCCCGCGGGTCGCCCTTCTCTCCGCGCCCCGGAGCCGCTCTCTCGGATGGTTCTGTCCGACTTTTTCACCATTTCTTGCCTTCTCTGTCCCCACGTGAGCGCTGTCTCGGCCCCGTCACGCAGAGCTGGGCCACGCAGGGTATGAGCCCCGTGGGTCTGGGGTGGATGGCATCCATCCACGTGGTGACGGCAGTGTTGCAGTCCTCCATGGATAACTCCTGTCCCCTCTCTGCCACTCTGTATCCCTCTGCTTGAGCTTCCGTCACCCTTCCGAAGAGGATCAGAGATCACTGAGCTTCACCTCCACGAGGGCACGCTTCCTGCGGTGATCCCGCTTCAGCATTACAGGCAGGTTTGCAGGTGCTCACACAGCTCGAGGTTACCAGTAACATCACAAGTGCTGCTGAGCGTGGAGCTCTGTGTTTTGCTGCTGGTTCAGGACATTCAGTGCGTCAGGAATCCATGATGCAGGGGCTGAGTGGCACTGCTACCTGGCAGTGAGCTGCACGCTCAGCAGATGGGCTCGGCCACATCAGCAGGAGACTTTGTGGTATCACCCGGTGGGAGATCCCAGCTGTCCACATGGAGATTCATCCTGGGGAAAGAAGAGCAAGAAAAGAAGTGTTGTTGTTCAGAAGCAGGAGAGGGTGGTGTGGCTGGAAGCACTCCTGCCTGTGGACAAGAATTCCATCAGACCGCTTTGCTGAAAGCCTACAAGCTTACAGTAACCTGAACAGACTGCAAACCATAGCTGGCTTTTAGGATCTAACACAGTGCTGCTAGTGGTAGTGAAGGAGAAAGTAACACAGACTTATCAAAAACTATCCATGTTCTTTGAAAGTTTAATAGTCCATTCAGCTCTGGGACGCCCAGTGGCGGAGTCCTGTGGGCAGTGGGGGCACAACCTCGACAGACTTTGCTTTCTGAATGGAGAGAAAACCATCACAGCATTTGTACATCCCTTGGGCTGAAGGAAGGCCACGCGTGCCTGGGGAAGGCGAGGATAAGCACGGGTCAGAGCAGCTCCCTGGGCTTACACTAGGGCTGGAAGCCAAGAGCTGTCCTTCAGCTCGGAATGATGCTGCAAGGCATATTCAGTTCAAAACCAGACTTGCAAAATTCTTAATGGAACGTAACCGTGCATACGCGCTGACTGCTTAGCACAGCAAGCACGCACAAAGGGAAGCAATTCTTTTAAGAGGACAAAATGATTTTTGAACAGTTTGTTGTAGTCTGTAGCTGGGATGTCAGCGTTTGGCAGTGTGGAAATTAGCACGGCAGCGCGGCTGAGTGCAAAGCTGTTCAGCTGCCACGTGCCGAAGCTGAAGAAATTATTCTGGGATAAAAGCGAACAGGGCCGTAGTTTTTGCAGTTATTTATTTAAACTCGATGAGCAGCTGCACCGTGCACAGCTCACAGAGTTCATCCCGGGCGTGCAGGGTGTTGTCACCGGGTGATGTCACTGTCTGAGCCGGGCTGATGGCCACGGCAGCTTGGCGAGGGCTCCGTGCCATCATCACGTGTGGAATTTTGCTGCGTGGTGACACAAAGACTTCTCAGCCTGCAGCAAAGCAACGCTCCATCATCAGGATCTCCGCTCTGTTACAACAGAGCTGCAAGTTTGGCTTCAGGTCTGACTGAAATTTCTCTGAGCCGGTGTCTGTGTATCTATCTACAGATAAAATTCTGAAGGGAAAAAAGGAAATCATTTTGCGAAACTTCAGTGCTCAGCATTTCCAGATCCTCCGCTGACATTTCCGTGGAGCTCTGGACGGTTTGATGCAATGTTCTGGAGGGTCAGGGTCAGGTTTTAATAACTAGCTAGGAACCAGCTCAGCTACAGCAGAGGTGGCGTTCATTGCTAATAAAGATGTAGTGCAGCCACGAACTCCGCTCTGAGCTGAGCGGCGTACGCTTAAGAAGAGATTATTGATGGCAGCACAATAACAGCTGACCTTGCCTGGGATGAGACAGAGGACGACTTCTGAAATACGTGCCACAAAAAGGAAGATAGGCTGATTCTGAAAATAGTCTTTCTGGGAAGACTTCAGGAAGCTGGCAGGTAATCTTGATCTTCGTGCAAGAGGGCTGTTAGGAGGAGGTTTTGCTGAGGTTTGCCGTGTTGTGCCTGGTATGACATATCTGCTGATCTACTTCAGCACCTGCTAGTCTTGTATTAATAGCAGTTTCCTACACGTAGCAGGAACCCGCCTTATCTAGCCTCAACAGATTGTAGAACAAGCTGTAAAATAACGGGCAGGCCTGTCAGCCTAACAGTACCACAGGTTGTCTTAGGACAGCGTGTACTGGGCTTGGAAATGAACTAAATACAAATGCAAAAGCAAACCCGAACCTGCCAAGTTCACAGTCCATCTGTGGGGCCTCACTGCTCCTCCTAGAAGCACCTGGATGCTGGCTTGGCTCTGCCTGTCTGCCACCAGCTCCTTCCATGCCAGCATCTACCTCCTCCTTGCACAGCTTCTGCACCTTGTGCTGAGATCTGAGCTCACAATAACAGATGCAAACGAGTCCCGGTACACCAAGTTATTAGGTTCATATCTCATTAGCCCTCTGATTTTTCTTTGTTTGCTAGAAATTAAATTATTAACTTTGAATCTGATTTACTTGCAGCATCTGTGCTGTGCTGTAACCAACTGTGTTGACATCCTTGGACCCACTGGTCTGGGTGGGTCAGTGGTTTGAAGGAGCCATGCCATGACATCAGCAGTGCTTGCCTGTGCTCAGGACCATCTCCCACAGCACCAAATGTTGCATCCCATGGAGCAGGCGCCCACCCAGCCCAGCAGCTCAGGGGGTGCAGACTTGCAGGGGCCAGCTGGGTGCTGCTTTCTCCGAGCTGAGATGCATTATGGAGATGCAAAGAAGGCAGCATAGGATATTTGGCACGGTGATTTTGAGTCTTTCCTCCAACTGCTGGTTTGCTCCTTAGAAATATTTCGGCTCAGACCCCGGTGCACAGCTGTGCAGCAGCAGAGCTGGCTGGGACACAGCGGTGAGAGCTCTCTCTAGAGTTCACAGAGTGTAATTTTCAGAGCAGATATGAACACAGACGTGAGTTTGGAGGAAAAACTGCAGTAATGGCAGAAAGGCCTTTTTCTGCCGTGCTGTTTTACTGACCTGGATTTCTGCAGGTGAGGCAGTGCTGGTTCAGCAAACCCACAGCTGCTTGCCTGCGCCTTGGGCAAACCTGCCCAGCACTGTGGGCGGGGGAGATCCAGCCCAGGGCATTTTTAGCAAAGCACTGATTTTTCTGTTTCCCAGGACAGGCAGTCTGAGCAATCAGCCCACAGCCTGAAGGAAAATTCAGCAGCAGAAAACAGCACGAGCATTTGTTGTGTGGGATGGAGTGCAGGGTGTCCGCTCTAGGACATGTCCCCTGTGATCACACTCCTTCAGCATCCTTAGGAATCAGTGCAGTTCATGGCTAGGATGTTCTGTGCACCAAACACAGATGGACAGCAGCAGTGCACAGGAGATCTGTGCCAGTCTCAGTGAATCCCTGTCGTGAGCCACGTGGGGCTGCGTGGGGTGTGACGTGCCCTGGGTGGGAGCTCCCCGTGATTGCCAGGCAGGAGGGCAGGCAGATGAAATGCAACTTCGGAATGCCCAGAAAGGCAAAGAATTTTAAATGCTTGTGAAAATGAGATAATGGAGCGGAAAATAATGGGAGAGATGAGTCAATATTTAATAGAGCTCATATCTGAACATAAAGCAGCACGTGGACTGAGGCCAGAGTGGATGCGTATCTGTGCACCCGCCTGTCAGCTTCAAACCGCCCGCAAACACTGCGGCTGTCAAAGAAGCCTCAGAGTTAGTTTTAAGGCAGGGACATCTTTTAGCCTCGGTGAATTGTTTTTCTAAATTGCAAAAATATTCTCCTCTCCCTTCGCTCCCAGCTCGCCTGGCAGCACGTGGGCCCCAGAGCTGCCCTGCAGCCCCAGCGTGGGACAAAGCCGTCCTTGTGCCGGGACGGGAGCGGAGCTCGGGGCGCTTCCACGCAGCGCTTGGGTGCGAGTGCTGCACAAGTTTCCATTGTTTTCCCCTCGACAAAGAACTCCCCAGGACTGTTAGGCAATAGGAATAAAATTAATTCGATTTTTTCAGCTGATAGAAGCTGTTTAGAGGCCTTAAATGAGTTTCAGAACTCACGAGAAAAATATAGATTTCCATTTGCAGGGCTGATGAATAACATTTGTCTCACAGCAAGTAGGGGGGAGCTTTGTGAGCGCTGAGGTTGCTCATCTCTGCAAACTCCATGACTGGAGCCTGCATTCTGAAGCGGGTTCCCAGGTCCTACCAGCTCTTTGTGCCAGGATCTCACTGTGCTCTGAGCTCCCAGCAGCTGCTGGCACAACGTGGCACGGCAGCACTCCTTTTGCCTTTGCTTTAGGATGGTAGATCCATAGAATCATTAAGGTTGGAAAAGACCTGTAAGGTCATCAAGTCCAACCATCAGCCCATCCCTACCATGCCCACTAAGCCACGTTCTAAAGGTAGGGACTTCCAGCTTTCTCAGTGAAGGATGTGTGTACCCACACCAACTCAAGGAATGTGCTGTGAGCTCTGTTGGCAGAGTTTTTGGGGTCCCACCATCCTGGTCACCATTTAAGGATGGGATGAATGCAGGTTCTCCACGTGCAGCTGCAGCCCTCAAGGTTCTGCCCTGCCCCAAGGGCATGAGGAGCAAAAACAGTGCCCCAGGCTTGGTCATCATTAAACTGCTGCGCCCACCGTGCTCTTCAGTGCAGCCTTTGGTTCTGAAGCTAAATGAGTTCCACAGTGCAGATTCTCCCATACAACTTCCCCTTGGCAACCAGTTCTAAATGCCTCTGCTTCTGTTTCGAGGCAGAAATAGCAAAAGTTCACACTGAATTATTTACTGCTCCAGTGAAGCAGGGCTGAAGGCAGCCCAGCGTGCCTCGGCTGAACCCAGACAAGAGGGAATCGATACAGGGAGTGCAAGGAAGATTTGCTGCTTCTTCCATAGCTTCTTGATGAAGCGAGCCCTGAGGGTTTGCCTCTAGCTGGCTCAGCCTGTGATGTCAGCAGTAGCATCCCAAACTACAGCACATCTCTGTCTGATGGTCATGGCCACGTGTGGGGGGCAGCACCAGCACGGAAACACCACCGCACTGGGCAGTTGCAAGCCAAGCTCTTGCACACCTGGAGAAACACCTGGGATGTCAGGGCTTGCTGCAAGACCCGAGCACAGGCTGCCCAGCTATCCGCAGCATAACTAAAGCACAAGTCCCAGAACAGAGGACGGGGGACACGTCAGCTCTTTTCTCTGCATGGTGCAAAAGTCAGGCTGAGCAGAGGTGTGTGGATGTGTGTGCTCACTGCGTGTTTTTTAAAGACACGTGTCTGCATATGCATGCATGTTAGATCTTCAGCCTTCCTAATGTTTCAAAGGAAATGAGTCTGTTGCTAGAGAAAACACTTAGAGATGGCAGCAGTTTTGGCTGGTGTAGGAGTGCTTGCATTGCAAATCATATCGTTCGGCCACAAAACCAGGCCGAGCTGGCAGTTATTGTCAGTGATGTGAAATGGGAATTGAGCGTGGCCAGTGGCCGTGCAAAGTGCTAGGACGTATGGCAGGAAAAATGCTTGCTCGGAAGGGTTTTAAGCAGTGTCCTGGCATGGACTGGAGCAGTGTTACCAAAGCCATCAAGCAGAGCACTTTTCCATCCATGACTGCTGCCCGATTCCTGCCGACTCAGCTCCTCTTTGTTTTGCTTCTCCTTGCTGGCCAGAACAGAGATGCTGCAGTGCACGGCTGGGTGGGTGACCTCAGCCTCAATGCCAAATGGATGACTAAAATGAATACAGAAAACACAATCCATTGTCGTCTCTCTGAAATGCCAGCTTTGTTCCACGTGGAGCTGCAGCTTATCAGTATAACCCCTTCGACGCTGCGCCAGGACACACTGCAGTCCCCATCCCATCAGTAACCCTGCACTGACAAAAGCAATGGTGTCACATCAAGGCTCGCCATGACATGGGACAGACACGGGGCACAAAGACCATCCAGGGTGGGGGCTCCACCTGGGGACTGGATATGTGCAATCCATGCAGGCCCAGGATGTTACTGGCTAGTGCTCAGCAGTGATTCCATGGAGGGACTGCAGACAGGAGAAGGGTCACTCACAGAGTGGTGTGGTGCAGCCTCAGGGCACAAAGATCCCCAGTACAGGGCTGGGATAGTCCAGGTGGCGGATCACTAGGGCAGCCTCTCTGTTTTGTCACACACTGCTCAGCTCATCCCCTGCTGGCCATTCCCAGAGGCACCAAGCCGGCTGGCTGGATGGTTGGCTCCTGCCCTTTGAGATCCTAATCACTTTTCCAGCCAGAATGACCAGATCCTGCAGCTCTGATGAGCCTGGTGAGACACCATCACCATTTACCAGCAAATAACTTCTCAGTTTACTCTTGTTTATTGCTCCCTGAAACTCAGGATTTAAAAGCCACGTGCCTGGATCAGCCCCAGCACTGCTGAAGCATTTCTGAACTTTTTTTGAGTTGTTCCTGTCGCTGTCTGCAGCCCACATGAGCAGCAGAGCTGGACCACCCCCCCACCACAGCCCCTGCCCTTGGGGAAGGAAGAGCAGAATTTGGCCACAGAGGCCCTGCTCCTGGGGTGGTCTCACAGCACTGCTGTCCATCCGTCTGCCCCTCTGTGCTTCCTAGAGGCCACATCCTGCTCCGAGAAGTGCAGGCAGGTAAACAACCAAACCCAAACAGCATCCACCCCGGCCAGCTCCAAGCATGCCTTCCTCTGAGAAAAAAAAAAAATGGGTTCATTGGTTTTTCATGGCGTGGGTGTGATTAATGAACTTAATCACAGGACACTTTGATCCAGCTCCTGTTTGTAAAGGGTAGTCAAAAACAAGAAGAGCTGCTACCCTTTGTGCTTTTCTAATTTTGTTAATCATGGAAACCTGTGAGGCTTTTGCATAGTCAGCACTTGCATGCATTAGAAAATACATTTGCAAAACACAACAACATTTGCTTTCATATTCTGAAGCCAGAGAGTACATCCTAGTTGGCAGAAAGCTCAAAGGCAATTTATGAAGACCCAAAAATCTTGCAGGAATTTAATTAAACTTTAAAATCATGCTAACACTCATACATAACTGCTTACACAGTGTGATCAGCAGGCAATGCCCTTCACGCTCAGCATCTCTGTGCTCCCCACACTCTGTTTTCTGGTCACCCTGCCTGTTCACTCACTCCTGCCCTAGCTCTCCCTGCCCTCTTGCAGAGGAAACAGCCTTTCCCTGCACTCCAGTTAACAGGGTTGTGCCTTCGCCTTGTGCAAGGTGCTACTGAGCAAGCAAAACTTGGCTGGAAAGTAGTGATTTTTAGTTAAGTTGCATTTTGTTGCAAACAAAACACAGCTGGAGCATGCCACGTCTGCCACCACCCCAAGGCAAGCTGTTCCCATTGGACCCATTGCTGGGTCACTGCTGGCCCTCAGCCTCACCTTTGCCTCTTGACAGTGAATTTTGGGTGGTTTTAGTGGAGTTTGGGCTGGTTTGGCCTCTCTGGTGGCAGTCTGCATTCCAGCCAGTCCTGCCCACTTCCCACAGGCCCCAGCCCTGCTCTGCTGAGCCTTCCAGCTCCGCTGCTCTAAGAATCAGTGAGAAATTGGGGTAAACCCCAGCAGAGGGAGGTGGGATCCGGCCGTGCCCGCAGAAGCAGAACGTGTATGTAAAGGGAGGAAATGAGAGGTAAATTTAGGCTGAATTTAAAAATTAAACTTTTTTAATTAGTAAATTCTTTACCAAAGAATTTACATTGGCTAGTATATGATTCCTCATTGCTTAAGGGATTTAAAACCAGACTGCTCTCTGCTCCAAAAAAGTGCTATAAGCAACAGTTCTTTGCTTATAATGAACTGGAAATACTGGCAAGTCTCCATCCCCTTCAAATATTTTCCCTTGTCTTTTCAGAGGTTAAAATAAATTATCCTGAAATGTACCAGATGTAGCAGGCAGGCAGGGACATTCCCCCAGCCTTCCAGCCCAATTTCTCCTGTCCACAGCCAACGAGCAGCAGCAATGGCTGACAGGGCTGCCACAACACGGGGACCCAGCGTGGTGATGACCCAGCACGGTGATATCCCAGCACAGTGATGACCTAGCATGGTGATGACCTAGCATGGTGATCCTGCAGCCTCTGGCACTGTGGGGTCTCCATGGCTCTGGGCTTGGCACTGGGAGACTCACCCAGTCCTGGAGCCTTGTCCCCATCCCACCTGGAATGTTTTTGAACACAAAAAGCCCAGTGCTAAACCAAAGTAGACTTCGTTGCCTGAAATACCATTCATACAAATCACTCCACGCATCAGCACTGGTATTAGCCTAGAAAGCACTGCTGTAACAGTGGTGTTCTTCCAGCAAACTTCTGTTATGCATTAACAACAGTAGCTATGACAGGGACACAGCAGTAATGACAGCAGTGCCCATTAAGGGCTCCTGGCGTTTCCTTGCAGGCACAGCCACTGTGCACCTGTATGCACACTGCTGGGCTCCCTGTGACCTGCATGGCACGGCACGAGCTGCAGCCCCCCAGGTGCTCAGGAAAGGGACATTTTGTGGTCCTGTGCTTAAGGCAGGACCCAGTGCAGGGAGCAGCAGGACTCACAGAGTGGCTATTGCTAGGAATCAGGGCTGCAGCTGCCCCTGAGTGCATCCAGAGCTGCAGCCTTCCTGGTGATATCAACAACGCAGCAGCAGCAGCAGCCCCTCTATAATTTAAACAACCGTTGGCACCATGCCTTTTCTTTCTGTTTTGACAAATGCCAGAATTGTCCGTATAAAAATGAAAATCAGTGGTGGCCAAACCACCAGATCTGCACTGTTGGTCCGCATCCTAATGTGGTGTGAGCACTGGCTGCTGCCCTGGGAATGCAGGTGGCCGGCGACGCTTATTTGTTATTTTGTGCTCATAAACCCTTTTTCATCTGAGGATCTCAGAGCAGTTTATAAACATGAATTTAGCCACTAAGACGCCCAAGCAGGCCCCACCTCATCATACTTGTCGAACGAGTGTGCAATCAGAAATAGATCTCGCCCAGGTTTGCACAGGAGAGGACATCTTACAGCTGGGAGAATCTCTTTAAAGTCATTCCACAGTGGGTTTGAAGTACAGAAAAGGCAAGGCATGAAAACAGAAGGAAACATTTTCTCCAAGACATAATTCTATGGGGAATGCAGGCGGTCTTCTTCAATGCTGTGTTAATTGCAATGCTAATTGTGCACCATGCCAGTGCAGTCGCACTGCTGATCCCAACAGGAGATCTGGGAACATTCCAGCATCTGGGTACCAGACCTCTGCTCTCGGTCCTCCTGCAGGTACAGTGACAGGACATCACTGTCTCCACCAGAAACCAAGGCTGACAGACAACAGCAGCACAGGTAAATAGTGCAGCATTCACAGCTCTGAAGCAGCAGCTGTGTAGCCGGAAGTTGGGATTTCTCCTTAGTAAGGGAGGAGTTAGCCCAGGTGTCTTGCTGGATACAAGTTGGTTTGCTTCCTTGTTGTCTGGTGACTGCTCTGGGGAGGCCCTTTGGCAGGTTATGGTCTGTCTGAGGCTGCTCCATGGATGACAGCCAAAGAAAAGCAGGGTACAAGGGCCTGGGGCTCGCAGAGGGATTTCCCTGCTCTGACACATGCAGTTTTAACCCGTGTGACTGGTTACATGCAGGGGTTCATTCTGTCAGACTTGCTAATCTGTCCCAATCCCTGTCTTATGAACTTCCAGGTCTCCTTCTGACACGGGTCTGTTTTGATTTGTTCTGTTGAAGGAGTGGAACAAGACACGCAGCACAAACCAGACACGTTGTAAGTCAGCTGACTGCTAGTCATACATGACACAGACACGCTCGTGTGCACCTCTGACACGGTGAGTGCCCGTCTCCGTGCTGTTTTCTCTCCTACATGAATATCCATGTGGGCAGAGTGTTTGTGCTCTGAAATAATTAAAAACGTACATTTGCATGTTGTATGCTGTCTTGTTGATTCCATGCTTCAAGGCACAATTAAGAATGTGTAGATATTCGGTCTTGTGTTTGGAGGAGCATCTCAGAGTAATGCACAGCCTCGTTGTTCAGCACTGACCTCAGTTTGCTGCCGTAGCTCTGAAAAGCATGAGCCAGCCCTGTGAGGATTCCCAGCAGTTATTTGTTAGGGATGTGTTTTACACAGAACAGAGAAGAACTGGAGATGTCCCAGCACTCCAAATGCACTCTGACTTTAACAGAGGTGCAGACAGACACAAATCCAGCCTCCGGATCTACAGAAAGAATTGCTTACGTGCTGTCTAGGCTCATGCTGCCCAGGGTAACGAGGTGCCTTTCATTCACAGCCCAAATGCTTGCAGTGAAAGCACAGTCAGCTCTGTAGCTGGGGAGAGGAAGCATCTGATCCAAAACTTGGCTCGCGCTGTGAAACAATCGGGAATGTGTCGCAGCCACATTCCTGGCTGGCCGTGCCTTTGTTCAGCAGCAGGATGTGGCTGGAGGCATAGGGTGCCCAGAGAAAAAAAACTGTCTACACAACCTGCAACTGTTTAGCATCTATTGCCATATGGCGTGGGCATGGAATTCCCAGCCTGACCTCCATTTAAATTACCTCTCTGCACTTGGATGTGCTGCACTGAGACGCCGGGTGAGTGCTGAGCATGAAATAAGCAGGATGCATCCACACTGGCTGCCAAATCTTCCTCTTTCCCCACGGTGGCAAGCATAAGAAAGACAAGTAACACTGTGAAACAAGTACAAGGAAATAGAATCTTTAGCTGGAAAAACGAATGTATGGATGCCAGTTACACCAGCTTGTTTCCAAGAGTACCACAATAGCCATCCATGAAATGTGCCTAAGATGCTTGCATGAGGAAACTCGAGTGCTTGAGCTGAATAACAAAAGCCAAACAAAACAGTTCTGAATCAAAGTCTTTAAGCAGTAAGGTATGTTCCATTTCACGAGCATCAGGCTGTCTGAAAAGTAAAATTTACAATTAAAAATGCTCAGATTTTTCCGTACTTGTTTAACGCAGCATCTTTTTGCATGTATGAGCACAGAGGATACAAAGTCTGCTCATCTGCAGAGCAGAAAGCAGTTCAAGCACAGAACACTACCACTTGCAAGAGCGTGCTTCTCTCTGGCTTCCTTCATCACAAGCCTCACCTAATAGCAAAATCAGTACTGAGGGGGAGAGAGTCCTCATGCACATCTTGAAATGCTTTATGTGGAATTATTTTCAGCATTTCTTTGCTTAATCAGCTCCTCTGCATGACTCCTACACAGAGCACCAAGGGAGAGAGAGCATTATAAAAAGAGAAAAAAAATATTTCAGTAAACCACAAGAACTGGCCAGTGAACTTGAGGGCAGCCAGGGAAATACAGAGAACTCAGTCAGTTACAGAACAAAAGTCAAAGTCTTAGTGTGCCATTTCTGTGGTCCCAGGCCCTAGGAAAAAGCTCCCTAAAGAGCCACCCAAGTTTACTAAAAGCAAACATTTTGGACAATATTAATCGTCCTTGAAAACATCCATTACAGAAGCCGAGGTTTGAAATTAAATATTATGACAACACACTGCTACAAAAGTGACGTGGAAAGATCAGAGCTGGCCCCTTTGATGTGTGACAGTGCAACCCGCAGGGAGCAGCACCGACCTCCCCCAGGCCCCGCGTATGTGCGGTGGATACAGACAGCGGCGCTAGCGGGCAGCCCCAGCGATGGTGAAATACCCACATCATGGGGGCAAGGACAAACTGCCAGGTCTGGAGTCAGGAAAAACAACTTCAGAAATTTCTAACTTTTTTTTTTTTTAACTGTAGTTTTTATGTCCTCCTCAGCAGTGCTTCCTAAAAGTTCTTAATGAATAGCTTGTTCCTGCAGGACTCAAGATAATTGGCAGTGCCCTAATTTTTTCTTCCCATGTCTTCTTGTTACTGTGGATTTAATTATTTACTGAGGAACTCAGGTTCATTAAGCACCACTGGGAAATACCCTGCGGCTTTGGCTGAGGTGTCACCTGGAGCAGGAGCTCTGTAGGCGCTTCTGTACAAGTCCTTAGAGCCAAGGGGGCTCAGACTCAGCGCTGGTGGCCCCGCCCCATCCTTCCTTTCTAGGAAGTTGGCTCTACGGTGCCCCGCCGCAATCAGGTAAAAAGCACAGCAAATACTTAGGACCTGATTCACTTGATGCAATGTCAAGCAGACCATAACAACGGTGCAGAATGTTGAGAGCTGACAGAGATATCCATTCACCTGCCTGGGCAGCTGCTGCGATAACTGCACCACATGTGATGCTGTGGAGAGGAACAGAGCTGAACTTAATAAAATTGGGAACTTGTTGTCTTCGACAGAACTCAATATGTTTTTCTATTTCAGCCAGACAACATTAGTGTTTATTGCATTTATGTACAAATTGATTCATCCTTCTTTTTAAGGCAATTAGAAAAATTAATGCCATTTTTACTCCGCTTGATTCACTAAGTGAAAAGTTTCAATTTAATTAGGAAATTTAGGACCGAGGGAAAAGCACTCCGTTTTGCCATAAAATGAGCTTATTTCCAGCTCCCCTTGGCCATGAACGTGGGAGAGCGGTGCCACCTGCAGTCCGCTCCAACCCAACCACGGAGCAACAGAAGCTCATGCCAGAAAGCAGCCACGCAGCCCCACCACGAGCAAAGCCAAAGGGCGTTGGGTAACAGGTTTCTTCAGGAAACACAAGCTGCCTTCAGTTTTCAAGAAGCATCACTGCGTTCTTCAAGGAAGGCTCAGTTCCTCACAGATGATCCAGAATTCCTTGAAAGTACACTAAAAAATACCCATTATAAAATGGCTTGGGCCGGAAGGGACCCTAAAAACTATCCAGTTCCAACTCGCTGCTTAACGATTACAGTGCTTGCAGCCGAGATAAAAACGCTGGCGACGTGCGTTTGAAGCAAAGGGCGACCACATCAGGCGGTGACTCACGCTCAGACCGTGAGATCAGGCCAGGAAATCCGCAGCGCTGACTGCGCCTGAGGTCACTCCGCGCTCGGGCGGGGAGGGGCGGGGAGCTGCCGGGCACCGCAAGCAGCGGGCGATGGCCGCCCACAGGCCGTTGAGACCCCATCGCAGCCGTCTGGGGGCTCTGCGAGGCGCTGTGTGGGGACACTGCCAGCAGCCCCTCCCTGCAGGCCACAGCCGCCAGCTGAAGGCCCGGGGCCGCAGGCCCCGCCCGCGTCCCCTCGGGCACCCCTAGCTCCTCACAGCCACACCCCTACAGCGCTCAGACATCTTTTAAAGTCAGATTCCGTCAGTGGAGGGGAAAATAAAACACCCCGCGTGGGATCTTCCGCAGCGATAAAGAGAAGCGAAGGGAGCAGCCCACGCGCGCCTCACAGACCGCCTCAGAATGACGTCACACGGAGGCCCCGCCCCCAGCCCGGCCCCGCGCAGCCTCCGGGCTGCCCAGCTCAGTGCCTGATTCCACTCCGCGCGGCCGCTCTTCGCCCACGTCCCGTCCCGTCCACGTCCCGTCCCGTCCCGTCCCGTCCCGTCCCGTCCCCCCGCGTCGTGCCGCCGCTCCCCGCTCTGTACCGCTGCGTGACGGCGGTGCCGCTGCGGCGTTCCCCGCTCCACGCGTGCAGGCGCTGCGGGCGGCCTCGGGGGGGGCCTGCGGCGGGGCGGCTGCGGGCCGGGGCGAGGGGACGCGGCGGAGCGGGGCCGTGCGGCCAATGCCGAGATGCCGCTCTTCGGCTCCAACCCCTTCGAGCAGGACGTGGGTGAGCGGGGCGGGGCCGGGGGCGGCGGTCGGCGGTTCGCGGGTCGCCCCGGCGCGGTGTCGGAGCCCGAGGCCGCAACTCGGGCCTGCGAGGGGAGGGGGAGGCGGTGCCCGTCCGCCTGTCGGGGCCGCGCCGGGGCGGTGTGTGCGGCTCTGCGGTTCGGGATGGGAGTTGTGGAGGTGAAAATCTGCCTCGTTTGTGGCGGCGGGGTCACGTAGCGCCCGCTGGGTGTCTGTGGGACGCAGCCCCGGATCGGCCCGAGCTGGAGCTCCGTCCCGTTGCAAAACCGTGGACGGGATCGGGCCGGGGTGGTGCGGCCGTGACTCAGCCGGGCTGGTTCGGGCCGGGCTGTGCTTCACGGTCATCGAGTTTGTTCCGTGTCTTGTTTTCATCTTTCTGGTTTTTAAAGGGCCGTTTCTGAATTGCAACATAGCAAAAGCGAATAAAATAAACCGGGCACCGGGGGTCAAGCTCATGTTTCCTGTCTCTACGAAAAGAATTCATCATTATGTACGAGAATAACTCATCATTATGGAATCACAGAATTTTCGGGGTTGGGAGGGACCTTGGAGATCCCCCAGTGCAACCCCCAAAAGCAGGTTCCCTCCCTTTGGCTGCAGGTTCCCCAGAGCATGGTGCAGGTTCCCTCCAGCTGGCTGCAGGTTCCCCAGGGCAGGACTCTGGCCAGGCTGGAGCATGCACTGACAGAAAGAAGTGGTGGCTGTCAGTGCTCACGTTAACAACACCCCATTTCCTTTGTGTGAGTGTAAGTTCTGCCCCTCTACTCTGTGCTGGTGTGGTCTTGCCTGAGGTGTTGCATCCAGATGTGGAGTACTCGGTACAGGAGAGATGTGGACTTGTTGGTATGTACCCAGAGGAGGGCCGCAAAAACAGTCCACAGAATGGAACAGCTTTCCTATGAGGACAGGATGAGAGAGCTGTGGCTGTTCAACCTCGAGAAGACTCCGAGGTGGCCTGATAATAGTGACCTTTCAGTGTCTGAATGGGAGCTACAGGAAAGAAGGGGACAGGCTCTTGAGCAGGGTCTGTGCTGATTGAACAAGGGGAAATGGTTTCAGGCTCAAAGAGGGGAGATTCAGGTTAGGTAAAGGAAAAAGTCTTTTACAGTGAGAGTGGTGAGGCACTGGCGCAGTGATGTGGTGGATGCCCTGTCCCTGGAGACTTGCAGTGTGAGGCCCTGGGCAACCTATGCAACCTCTGGCTATCTCAGAGGAGTTGGACTAGATGGCTCTCAGAGGTCCCTTCCAACTCTTAAGGATTCCATAAGTTATGCAGTTTTCATGTGCCTTCAAAGTTTGTATATTGAAGGCATTGCATTCAGCTGTCTTTGGTGTTGACCTGTATCTGAAATGAATCATAGAGTCATCAAGGTTGACAAGACATAGAAGATCATCCAGTCTGACCGTCCACTTGTCAAGGTGAAGTAGCAGCTTCACCCAGTGCACTTGTTTCAAAGAGCATGTGTGTGCTCTGTACCTTTCTCATTGCTCTGATGTATTTGCACGAGTGAAGACTTCTTGGACTGGGGACTCACAACTGTACAGAACTCTTTGCCAAACTGAGAAGCTGCAACAACTCAAAAGGTATAGGGCTGCAGAGTGATGGTCAGTGCGCCTGTAATTTCTTAAACTCTGTATTATACATAGTGAGTAGAACTAATTAAACAAGTGCAGTGGGCTGGGATCTTCATAATTATTGAGGCTAAATCTTACAGACCATTGCCAAGGAAAATCTACTTTTTGCCCCTAGGAGCTTTTCTTTTAGTCACTATTACTCTGTGAATTAGACAGCATGGAATATCAAGTTATTGAACTTGGTTGCTCTGTACTTTCACTGGTGGTACTCACCTGGGGCTGCTTATGCTTCTGTTGAGCTTTAACTTTTGTATGATTTCCAGTTTTATTTTCTCATCCATCTTTTTGATTTAAAAAAATAAGGTGCATACCAGGAGTATAGCTGGGCTCAGCTGATGTCCTGCTGCTACTGGAAAGGAGAGGCCCTCCATCTTCCTGTCCACCTAGGTGTTGTGGATTGCTGATTCAGTGCGTTCTTTTCAGCAGAAACAAATTTCAAAGAAGTGTTTGTCTGACAGCTGGGATGGGCTGTGAAAGTGATGAAGTTTGGTGACTTGAATCAGCTCATCAGAGGCTGCAAAGTGACAGTGTGGAGGGGCAGGGCTCCCTGGGGAGGTCGGTGGGGGAAACGGAGCCCTGCTTCTGGTGGCTGTGAGAAGTGGGGTTGGTTCACATATCTCTTCAGACCATGCCTTTGGTATTGCAGCTTCCATGGGAGAGGGCCTTTAGAAATTGTAGATAAACACAGCTGCAGCTGTTGTTTTCTTAGTTCTAAACTCATCTGTTTGCTTTTCAGCACATGTGCATGGAGTCTTACTTCCTCGGCGTTTGCTTTGGTTGCTTTGTCTGTGGTTGTAGTTCCATGAGATGTACCTATGGGATAGTTTCAGAAGTTCTGTTTCTTTCGTCTGTGGGTTGTTTTTTGATGGGTTTTTATTTTGGTTGAGAGAATTCCACAAGATTTTAGTTCTATAAAGTGTTTGAAGCATTTTTGTACCTAAATCTATTCACTGTTAGTTCATATGCACTTGCTGCTTTGCCATTGTAAGCCTTCTCCTTAAATAACCTTCATCTTCTAAAAGTGGTTGCTCCTCCAGCAGAGGACAAGCCTACTCCTTTTCATTCTTTGTTTAGTTAGCCTTCTTTTGTAAGGTTGTTAGCACAGTCAAGGGGGTAGGAAGTATTTTTCTGTGTAGTTTGAATGGTATCCAGAGTTGCGTGCCATGTCACGAGTTGTCGGTAACTGGTATGATCACATTTTGTGTTCCCTTGTTCTTTGCTCAAGTGTTTACCTGCTGTGTTTTATTCCAGTGTTATATTTGCCTCCTTGTATCCACTTCATGCGGCATTCTGTGTTCTCTTGTGCTTGCACTTGGCATGCTTGTGCTTCTCCTCTTGTTTCCAACCACTGACATCTTGTTCCTAGGGGGATCTTCGACAGACTGGCTGTGTGAGTTTGCATTTTGTCCTGCTGCTATCTTGTTCTGTCTAACCCCGTCCTCAGTAGTTCACGTTCTCCTTATGTGACATTTTAGTCTTCCCTGTTACTAATAACACCTTCCAACTTCGTTAGCTTCCTTTGCAGACCCTTACTCCAGCATATTCATTTCAAGACCAGTTCTTGATCTGTTCAGCTCCCAGCCCTCTTTGGAGTGCTTTACGTCACAACATATCTTCCTTATAATGTGGAGTGATCCAAGAACTGTAGCTAATAACTCACACATGGTTTCCTATGAAATATTTCACTGCATTCTGGACAGACCGGTTGACAAATTAAGCCTTGGTGTCCTGCCTGCTTCCCTTTCATTTCTCAGTAATAATTCTTGTCTTTAACATTTGGTCTAGGGTCAAGTCTTCAGTCCGTGACTTTACTTCGATTGCAGTGATAAAATTTCTTGGATGCTGAGTCTGCCATGTCATGTCACTTTTTTCTCATCACCAAGACTGTTGCTTCCAGCCTCAACCCTGCCTTGATCACTGCATGTCTGAAGTGATGGCATTTCTAAGCAGTAATTAAGTCAAAGCTGGGTTGTTATTTTCTTGCCTTTTCACTAATTTGGTCATACGAAGGCAAAGTAAACAGAAGAAGGTGTGTAGGATTAAATTTCTGCTTTCCAGAAATTCCTTTATGTGGCTCTGCTTTCTCTTTGGAACAGCAGCAATCTGGAGTAATTCTCAATTTATTTCTTCTAATCGTTTATATGAACGCTGTTTTTACATACGCATGAATGAGTGGCTCTGAGTAAAACTTCATGTGTGCCCCTCCAGGCTTCTGTTTCACATTGCTTCAAGATGCAAGTCAGTCTCTAGGAAATGATCATTTAGTGATCAGGCTGTAATGAGCATCACCTCAAACTGGAAGGTTCTTTGTGCAGAATCAGTGCTTGAGTGCTTGTTTTTCTCTGTAGTGTAAAAGTTGACAGGAGGATAAGAATTGCTGTGTTCTTGTATTTGTTTATTTTCTTGGCTTAGGCTTTGCTCAGGGGAATTCAGGAGGAAATAACGAAATCCTTTGCAGGTGTGAAGGCTGTGTGTGCAAAGCATGGAGAGGCAGAGCTGCCAACAGAACAGGTTTGTAAGATGTGTGCTAAGTGCACAGTGCAGTGACGGAGCACTGGAGCTGCACACAGAGGTGGTGGGGTCTCCTTCTCTGGAGACGTTCAGGACCCACGTGGACGCCGAGCTGTGTGACCTGGGCTGGGAGCTGCTTGGGCAGGGGGTTGGACTCCATGATCTCTGGAGGTCCCTTCCAACCCCTGCAGTTCTGTGATCTGCACTTGTGCCATTGTGCCAGGGTCTCTAGAGATGGAGCACTTGATGTTTGACAAGATATAACTAGGAATGCTTTTGGAGGATTGCTGCACTGCTCAGTTGCACTCCTAACAGATGCGTGTTACTCATCTCTTGCTTGGGAAATAAGAGGAACAGGACGGGTGCAGTCAGGCTGGGAAGAGGTCCCTCCTGCTCCCCTTTCAGCTGCAGCAGTTCTTTGGAGTGCTATGTGGTAGAGGCATTGTCTTCTCCCCACAGAGAGCTGGTGGCTGTGTTTTAATGCAGTTTTTCTATTGGCAGTCATTCCAGTGAGCAGTTCCCATCCTGTCCCCAGCAGCTCATTTTAGTGCTATCTCCTCTCTTGTGCTGGCATGATTTTCCATGCAGCTGCATGGCAAATCAGATCAGGGAACTGATCCAGTTGAAAGTGATTAATTGTGGGTTGGGGGTGGAGGTAGGGTTTTTTTTTGGTTTTGTTGTTTTTTAGTATTCAAACCAACAGTAAAAGTAAACATATTATAATTTTACCATTATGTGTGCAGAACTGAGATCAAGTTTAGTGTTCCCCCATCAGCTGGAGAGCTACAGAGCGTAAGTCCTGACTTTCTTCTTTATATTCCCTTAGCACAGAGGAAATCTTGGAAAATGCATCTTCGCACATCTGTTTCCTCTGATCACAGCCTGTGTCTTAGTGTCTATGAAGTAGTTATCCTCTGGGATTGTTCTTCAGCTGGGGCTGGTGTTAAGCAAAACGTCTGTTAAATTTGTCATGCTGGTGAGGTGGAAAACCTCAAAAGAGTTTGCCATAGGGCAGCCTTCCTATTTCCAGCAGGACCACATCTGCTCCTGGAACAATGAACGTAGATATAGGAAGGAGTCTGATGCACATCCATGTATTTATGTATCCGTGTTTGTGTGTCAGGAAATCATTACTACGTGCTCTTGCAAGCACTGTTTTTGGATCTGTGTGACTGCACATCACTCCTGAGCCAGTGGGCATTGCTGAGGTTGGGAGAAACCAAAATGCAGCATTGGGAATTTCACAGCAAGACAGGTTTTGCATCAGAGCAACCGATGTCAGGCAGTGGGGTTAAATACCAGCAGAACAGAGTGGGTGTGTTACTGGTGCCACAGAGGCTGTTAGAAAGCAGCTTCATGTGGCACAGCTCCACAGCCAGGCTGGGGCTGTGTGCACGGGGCACTGTGCTGTTCTTCACGTGGCTTTGTGTTTGTTCTGCACGTTCAGTCCGTGGAGCTGGGAAGCGTTGTGCATGTAGGTGCTCTTTGTTTCCTTCTGATTTTTTTTTTCTGAAGTAAATTGCATGTTAAGCTGTATAAAATTGCAGGTGCTCATTTAATTTCAGAAGCCATGAATTTTGTGTTACTGTCCTAAAAATATTCATGTACCTACAAGAAAATTCAACAACCGTGTCTTTCCAGGATAAGTATTTTAAGGTTTGTGCTGTAGGAACGTTCTTTCAGCACAGCATTTGCTTTCTTTAAATACTTGTTCTAGACTGTGAGGATAATGTACGGCCAAAACTGCAAATTTTCATTCCTTCTCCTTGATCTGCTCTTCCATCCATAATAAAAGGTTTCCAGGGGTGCTGCTGTGCTCACATTTGCTTTGTGGAAGCCAATCTGCAGCCAAGAATTGCTGCAACTTTTGACTATGAAACTAAGTAGTGGTGTTGATTATCAGAGGAATTGCTTAATTGCACATACAAAAGTGGGTTTGTCCTGAGGTAGAATTGCTATCAGCAAACCTTGTAATTTGGAAACAGCTTCTATCACAGAACACCATCACATTGATTGTGAGAGACCATTATGTTCAGCTTTAGTCTGCTAAATAGCCTTTTACGTACTCGGTCCCAAAGGGACTTAGTGGCTTCTCAGAGTGAAATAAATGCAGTTAGAGTAGTGATTAAGATACTCTCTTGATTGTTTAGGAAGTGCATTCTGACGGAATTAATGTAGGACATAAATATCTAAAAGTTCTTACCTTTGAATTCAGTCTAAATATTAAAACAGCTCAGTAAAATTAAATCTTAAGGCAGCAAATGGGGTATGTAAAATATTTTGAGTTATTCCAGTGCTATCATAATATTAACACGTCATGAAAATAGCATCAAAAACTTAAAGGGAGGGCAGAAATAAATAACACAAAGCTTTATCTGTTCATGTATTAATTAAATGTCGTAAGTATTAATTAGAGTTGCATTCTTTAGGAAGGGCTGTTTGGTTTTCAGTTGGCTGCTTCTGGGACCTTTCTTAATGCTTCCATCTCACTCACTTCATGTGACACTTGATGTGATGTTTGGATTTCCTGAAAAATCTTGCAGGCTGCTTTAAGAACAAGATTTTTTTTTTCTTAAGAGATGTATCTAGTGTTCTTGGGACATCTATGTGGAATACATCCTGAATGCCAAGATGAGAAGACCTTGAACAAGATTTGAATTAGGGCTCTGACCAAAAACTAAACAAACTCTGCAGAAGCAATTTCCTCTTTTTTTTTTTTTTTTCCTAACAACGTTACACTTAGAGTTGTTCTGGTTTTAGGATCTTTTAAATAATGAATGCATTTGTTATTCCAATACTGTTCTTACTATGTGAAAACACATGCTGCTTGATAAAATATCAAAAAGTAGCACTAATCTCAGTGTCTTCCACGCAGAATTTTCTTTTTCATATGGCTGTCAATGAAAGTGTTCACTAGAGCATGAATTCAATAGAGAATTATGCTTAATCAGTCTTGTTTTCTTTATAGAAAAGGCTACAAATGAACACAACACCAGTGAGGACTGGGGGCTTATTATGGATATATGTGACAAAGTTGGAAGTACTCCTAATGGGTAAGTTGTACTGGGCATCGTGACGTGTGATTTCATGTTGGTATGACAGATGTATGTGGTTGGCTTTAAAGTTCTTCCAGGGAAGTATTCCAGCAGGACTTCCAGTAGAGCAATTGGTAGATGCTGAGTGTTCCAATTTTAGGAAGTTTGGCACAGCATACCAAATTATTAATATTTAATGATCTTGCATACGTTTTGAGAAGCAACTGTGCCAGCAGGAAAAAGTGAACTAGTTTCTTTGTGGAAAAGAAATATGGGGCAGTTAGCTATTTGTGATGGGGAATTTGTTCATTAGGAAGAGAAGGACTGATGGAGGAGAAGAAAGGAGTAAAAAGTGGGATCAGTACTGAACTCAGTTTGAATCAGTTTACCTTCAGTAATAACGTTGATGCAAAAGTGGTAATTTGGTGATCTTATAATGGATAAAAATTTAAGGTAGTCTTTCTGAATTATGAAATGTGCAAGATGACTACAAAGTCTACAACTAGTTTGTGTATGGGAACTGTTGAATCACAGCCTGAACCACTGATGGATCACCTGAGCTGAGCACTGAGTCAGCCACAGGAGCACAGGTGAAGGCAATGTACCTGTGTGACCAGGAGGGGTGGAGTGTGGCTCCACCTCTCCCAGACCCCCTTTAGGGGCTGACCACCACTGGGGGAGGATCTTTTTCTGGAGATTCCTCACTTTGGAGTTTTTCCTCTGTGAGCGTGGGGCACGGGTGAGCATTTTGTTTATTTTCAATTATTCCTTTCCCCCGCAATAATCTTTCCAGTTATACATCCTGACTACGGTACTTCTTTGAACTGTTTACTCTGTTAACTATACATCTTTTAACTCTATGTGTCTTGAATCCATAAGTGATTGTAGACTTTTTTCATAGCATAGATGTCATGTTTAAGGTTACTACTTTGAGAACGTTCTTTATGTATTAATTGCATCCCATAGGGAAGAACAGCACATTTCTTCAATCTGAGAATCTTTAATTCTCAAGAAAGAAATGTAGGATGTACTTTGAGTCCTTTTTTAAAATACTTACATCTTTTCTTAGTGTCAGCGATCTGTAGAAGGGACTATTCTGAATCCTTTCCTTTTGAGGGGTGTTTTAAAAACTTAAGGCTTCTCAATTCAGAGTTTCAAGCGTGGCTACTGCTAGTGTATTTCGCTTTAATTGGGTGTCATTTTTTTCCTCTCCTGCCATTCATTAGGAGCTATCTTCTGGAAAGGAAGATTATTGCCTTCCCTGATACAAATACATACTTTAACAGCAACTATGTTGTTCTTGTTGAAGGTCATAAGCTATGGGGAAATGTACTCAGAACTAAATTTAAGCTTCTCTGGCTGTGTGTGTATCACTCAGCACGCTAGGACTGTGGTGGTGACGCAGAGTAGCTGGTACTGGGACCACCACATCCATCCAGTGGGGACGTTTGCAAGTTTTCTTTCACCTTCAGAACCGTTTTCATCTATACTTCTGAATAGACTATTCCCAGTTTGTGTGAGGCACCTGCT
This sequence comes from Odontophorus gujanensis, assembly GCA_013399175.1. Classification (NCBI taxonomy): domain Eukaryota; kingdom Metazoa; phylum Chordata; class Aves; order Galliformes; family Odontophoridae; genus Odontophorus; species Odontophorus gujanensis. Next base: position 145,885 of record VXAB01011405.1, on the reverse strand, counting down.
GCTGCCTCCAGCCCTTTGGCTCCCTGAGAGGTTGAGGCATGTGTGGTGTGCACAGAGGAGCTTCTGGCTCAGTTTCTTCCAACAGGAACCTAATTTTCCTGCACAAAACTGTGAGCTGACAGCGTGGGAATAACATATGCATCAGCTCCTGTAGCCCTTATATGCCTTTAATGCTCATTTTTATGCGTGGAGCTCCTTAGTAGAGTGACATTTGAATTGTTAATCATTATTCATTAATTACCTCAGCTTTTACTGGAGCAGATTAAAAAATCATGGTGCATTTTAAGTGTCTTGAAAACAGGACCCAAGAGCCAACAAACAGTGAACATGGCTTTTAAATCTATAGAGAGCCTTTATAGTAGCCAGTTAAATAACCATTTGATCACCTCTGCTCTTGATTCATTTTTTTTAATGTAGACATTTATTTCATTGTCTATTTCAGATCCATTTCCTCAGCTTGGTGGCAGTTGCTCTCTTTGTGACCTGTTGTGACAGTATTATGGAAATTAATATGGAATGTCAGCACAAAAATGGAGTCTTCCAATCCAGTATACTTTTAAGAACTAGTAATGTGCTAAATATTCTTCCAGACTTGTTCTGGGAGAAGTAAGGGTTAGGTTACATTTTTTTTTTTTTCAGCAAAGCCAGTTTTGTTTGCTAAACAAATGTCAGCATCTGGTATAATTTGTTCTACAGAGTCGTATTTGTCACTAATATTTTCTTCTTCTTTTAGGGCAAAGGATTGTCTTAGAGCCATCATGAGGAGAGTAAATCACAAAGTTCCCCATGTGGCTCTGCAAGCACTTACAGTGAGTGGCCTATCCCTAGCTTCCAAAACTTCTGTGCTTCTTAATGTAATGGAGCTATTAAGTGTGTACTGATCAGTTAATAAGTTTCTGTATATCTTCAGTAGAAGTCAGTGGGAGTGTGCATGCTGAACAAAGTATGAAATTCAATTTTTCTGTGCTTTTATTTTGGGTTATTTTTGTCGGACGTTTTCATAACTGTGTTTCTGTTGTCAGCTTCTAGGAGCCTGTGTATCAAACTGTGGAAAAATATTTCACTTAGAAGTGTGTTCTCGTGATTTTGCTAGTGAAGCTCGAGGTATAATAAATAAGGTAATTTTTTATGACTTGGAGTAGTGGGGTGGAATTATTTTTATAACTGCTTTGCTTTGTCTCAGCGTAGCAATGAATTGGCAGCACGGATGTTTGAGTTAATACACCAGTGGCATTTCTTAGTTTTGATGCAGCTGCAGATGTTGCTGGTGGTTTCATTAGTGGAATCTGTGCATTTTCATTTCTACTGTTAAGCACGTGACAGGCTGATGCTCACTATCTGCTCCAAATTTTATGAAATTACATGAGCAGTTTTAATTAAAATCTGTGACCCTTCCTGAGCTCGTTAGCTGGATAATAGTGAAGGTAGTTTTCCTTGAAAAGTTATTTGGCTTCAATGAAATTCATAAGTTAAAGTACACAAGGAGAACTGTGAAAACTGTAAGGAAAAGTAGGAAGTCTTCAGATGACTTTCTCAATTTCTAGAGATGATAAAGCATTGAATGAGGAGGTAACCAGGGAAGGAAGACCAAAATGGTTGTGGTCATGCAGCTGATGGGATCTAAATCTGGATGTAATGGATTGAGTAAGCAGAAGCAGCTTTCCCATAATTACTGCTCCAGTTGAAGACAAAAATGGCTGAAGAAGATAGTCTTCAAGTATATGGGAGGCCTGGAAACAACAGGGGTTGAGCAAAGCAATTAAGGAAACTAATAACGTTGCTGGGAAGCAAAATGAGTTCACAGCTCTTTCTGTTTCTCACTTTCTATGCAAAAATAGGTCTTGAAGTCCTCCCCTTTATTCTCATTAGCCACAGTCCATTCTGAAATAGAACATTGACCTTCATGGACTGACAGCACTTGTGAATGTAAAAACAAGCCTTAAATCCCACTGAGGATTTGCCTGCAGGAATGTGATGTATTTTGTTGTTGGGAAATACTTGTTTTCTTCTGTCCCTGACCCATTTGGAGCAATAGTCACCAGAGGGCCTATAAAACTGTGCTTTCTCCCTTTTCTCTGGAAAAAAAAATAGTTCAGACAAGTATAACAAATACCTTAGTACAGATCAGGTGAGCCACCAGCCCCAGTGCTCTTATTCATCAGCCTATGGTTAGTTGGTTTGCTTTGGGGTTAGACAATATAGTCTTTTAATTAACTGGAAATAAAAGCAGAAAGCATATGGAGTCTCATGTGCTTTGTTCTGTGTTTTAAAAGCTCTTGTAATGCTGGGACTGCCATCACATGTGGTAGCTGCTGTAATGAAGAGTCACTCTTTTTGCTGTAATACTTTTAAAACTCTTAGGAGGTTAACAGCAGCTCCAGTGTAATGTTGCTGAGGTGTACTCACAAGCATGTCCTTTAGCCGTATTGTGGAGCAATGCCTGACTGACTTTTCTGCAGCTGGGTTATCTCTTGGCATGAGGTTGTTAGCACATAAAATTTGCATATATTCTACATTGTTTTCAATTCTTTGTTCAAGACAGTTATGGATATTTATAGTAAAACGGTTTTGGTAACAGTGTTTGAAAGCTATTTCTGCTCACTTTAAGGCATAAGCATCACTTTCTGTGCAATTTTATCTTCTAGGCTCATCCAAAAGTAAGTGAGAAACTGAAGGCTTTAATGGTGGAGTGGTCAGAAGAATTTCAGAAAGACCCACAATGTAGCTTAATATCTGCAACTATTAAATCTTTAAAAGAGGAAGGTGTCACTTTTCCTGCAACTGGATCACAGGTAAAAGCTCAATCAGGAATACACAGTGCTTCTGTTAGACCTCATCAGGAAAAAGCTGTGCCCTGATCTCTTGATCAGAGGGAAGCAGGACCCTTGTTGTAGCTGGGTTGCCTCCTGACACTGAGGATCATTTCATTCTGCTTTTTGATTTCCTTGCCCAAGTGAGAACATACTAAAGGTTATTTCTTACTGTCTTCCAGTTGTTTCATGTTAGATCTGTCTTTCCTTTAGACCATTTTTGAGAGTTTCATCAACCTGTCATACCTTAAAAATCTAAGCAGTCCTACACCCACACCTTGTACTTGGTGTTTCATGGTTTTAATTGCTGACTTGGAGCACGTTTCTTTTTCTTTCCATCTCAGAACCTCACAAAACAATTGGTAGTATCTGAAACTGAGACATTTTTTGATGATGATGTGCTATGCTATGCTTTCCTTCTCTAAGTCCCCTTTTCTTGTTTGTGTTTTTTTGTCCATGTCAGGAGTTATCCATCTCTGCAGTACTGGGTGCTCCAGTCTCTAACCTCGTTTGCTCTTTTTCTTTTACTTGTGGTGCTATACTGTGTCTGATCATCTAACTGGCAGATATGGTGAAAAGTTTTCATTTTTTTTTAATGCTTTATTATTTATACTTCTAAATATTCTCGTACTCAAAATGAGTTAGGTGAAGAACAGTCCTCAAAATTAGAAACATATCTTCTGTTATGTATCCCTTCCATGAAGTTCACTTTTCACTATATTAACACAGGTGGTAGGGGTTTTTTGTTGTTTTTTTTTAATTCTACAGTCTTTCCTTCCTCCACAAAGATGTTTTCACCTCTAAATCTAGGATAAGTGTTAAAACATATGGCAGAAACATGGGAGATGGAGAGTGTTGGCAACCAGTTATGCTTTCTTCCTACAGATGCATATTAAAATGACATCTTGATGTCTCTGCATCATACGCTTCATTGCAAACAAAGTGAGGTTTATTAGTATACTTGTGCAGAATTGTTTCCTAGAACCACTGATAATTCCAGTATCTGAAACTGTTTTGTTTCTTCCTGCAAGAAGACTTCTCTGTCAGAGTGAAGGATTTCACTGTGCTCTTATGGAGGCTCAGAGGCTCCCAACTTGATATACATGTGCTCTTCACTCTCATGCTCCCAAAACCAGAGGCAGAGGGTAGCTACTTGCTAAAAGATTTCTCTCCACATGCAGCAAGTCCAACTCCTGGTTAATAATTTAATAACTTTACAAATGTAGGTCTCCAAAGAGCTTTTCTTCCCCTTTGAGGGGTGAGGTGGACGACAAAGGTGGAAGGAGCAGTCTTTTAAATGCAAAGAGCTTCATCTAAGTAACACTACTAACATCATTATTTAAATGAAATCCTTAAATAAATGAGATCTGATTATTTATTTTACTTCGTTCCTTCCTGAAAACAAAATGTGGATGGGATTCTGGAGTGAAGTAATTTTGCTCTTCTAGAAGATCATCTAAAAGATCTGAAATGCTTGAAATAGGCAACAAACAGGGAACAGCCTCTTTTATTTTTTTTAAAGTGTGTAATTATAGAGCTTTCTTCCTGCTTTGTAACGTGAAGTTATTCTATTGTTAATACATTTGCAGGCTACCACAAATGCTGCTAAGAATGGTTCTTCATTAAGCAAAAACAAAGAGGATGAAGATATAGCTAAAGGTAAATTACTAGTCACAGCCTTTTGTTGGACTTGTGCTCTGGAATGTTGTGCTAAAATGCATAGAAATAAGAAGCTGCACTTTATTCTGCTGCACAGAATTGAAAGCAAGACCTCAGCAGGCTGAGGATTAAAGTTTGGTTTTGAAACATTTCTTGTGCACAGGTACTGATGGTCTTTCAATTCTGTTGCAGGGCAGAATAAAGCTGTCCAAGTGTAGATTGTAGTCTGGGGCAAAGGTTTGAAACTTGCACAGACCATAATGCTAAAATATATTTTTAATGAGGAAAGCGGAATGCCTTTGTACAGAGGGATGAAATACACAGACTTACCTGTTTGTTTTTTCTTCTCATCACTGTAGCTATTGAACTGTCCTTGCAAGAGCAGAAGCAGCAACAAATGGAAACCAAACCCTTGTACCCATCTGCAGAAATCCAGCAGACCAATCAGACCCTGAGGAAGGTGCGAGCTCTCTATGACTTTGAAGCTGTCGAGGACAATGAGCTCACCTTTAAAAGTGGAGAAATTATTTTAGTTTTGGATGACAGGTACAATATGCTCAGATGAAGGTGCCTTTATTCTGCAACTGTTAGGCTAGCAATTTTTTCCCCGATGCTTTCTTTTCCACAGGCGTGTGTAGTGTCACTCTGGCCTTCTTCAAATCCCTTAATCATCCACTATTCTCTCCATATGCTGAATTGTTTTATCTCTTGAAAACATTCTGCATCTTGCTTTTCCAAATGGAAATGGAAGATTTTGTTTCTTCTGTTAGATACTCATTCTATGGTGTAGGTCCAATTTGTAATTTTTACATTATGTGTTTGTAACATGTCATAAGAAATATGTACTCACATTACAGTGCTGAATTCCAGCTAGTTCCAGAAACTTAAATCTCTGGCTATCAAGCATTGCCTGTGTTAGGAGTGGAGCTGAAGAAAAGTGCTTCAGTAATTATTAACTGTTGTCACTGTTCTTCCAGTGATAGTTAAGATGCAGAACTTGCTTATGCTGTTCCAATTTAATAGACTTCGACAGATCAATTGTTTCTAATGCTAGTCCTCACTTTTGTACCTCTTGTACACTTTGAGGTGAAGCTATAATGGGCCATCATCAAGTCGAACTGAAGAACTGTGCTTTAAACTTGAAATGATTGCTACTTCATGGTCTCCTCTGCAGCCCCTACCCAGCTCCTGGCTTTGGCTTTGCTGCTGGGCTGCTCTGTACCTGTGCTCTCTTCTGCCACTGTTACTGGGCACCAAGGGCAATAGTGCCTTAGATCTCACGGGTTTCCTATCAAAACACAAAATGTCACTGATGCTGAGTGTTAATGTTCCAAGTTTGTAACACAGTTTTATGTCCCCAGTGACACCAATTGGTGGAAGGGTGAGAACCATCGTGGGGTGGGACTGTTTCCATCTAATTTTGTGACTTCTGACTTAAACGTTGAACCTGAGGCAGGTAAGTTTGCTACTAAAAGCTGACCTTTTATGTTAAAAGTGTGGGTTGGTGGTGGAACTGCTAATTAGCTCATAATCAGAGTAATTTCCTGATACCATCCTGAGAAAAGGATTGAGAGAGAAATCCTGAAGTTGTTTGAAACAAGCAAGCAAGCATTTACTGCTGCTGTAGCTTGCTTTCGTGGTTTCTTTTGGTTCTAAGTTGTTACTTTCTTCTTACTGTGGTACTAGACACGTCATTATGTCAGATTAAGGTGTTACTTCCCTAGCAGATCAGTGTGGTCCCTGCTTAAAGTACTTACTCAAATTTGTATCATATAAAAGCAGGTAAAAAAATACTAATACAAAGTAGCATAAAGCGAAAGCAGTTTCTTTTCTGCTGTGTTACTGATGTTTCTTCTTTCAGCAACTGCTGATAAAAATTGTGTTCCTGAGGATACTACAGAAGAAATCAAGAAAGCAGAACCTGAGCCAGTTTATATAGATGAGGTATGCAGCCACCTTGATATACAGAGGTGCTGATATTTTAAATGGTTAAAAGCATTATTTTGATACTGTTAAAGGTTGCTACTTTTAGGTAAGACTTTTAATTTGAAGCTTGAAAGGGTCTCTGCCATGCTTTGGGAATAGCTGTTATTAATCTTCTCTTCCACCTTTCAGGATAAGATGGATAAAACACTACAGGTTCTTCAGAGTATTGATCCTACGGACTTAAATCTCGATTCAGATCTTCTAGATTCAGAAGGTACAAACTTGAACACCAAGTTTGCTAGTTCTTGCATTTCTTCCTGTGATTATTTTCTGTGGATTGAGATGGTAATTCTTTTGTATTTATTTTAAGCACAGAGAAGCCAGGGTGTGTATTATGGTGTGCTGTAGAATTGTTAATTTCACAGTTTGGAGCATGGAGCTGTATGTATGCCTCTGTATTCTTTAATAGTTGCCAAGCCAACTCTGTGTATAACCAAGCAATTTGCTGAACTTCTAGTGAGTGTGCTTTGCCTGGTCCTTGCAGGATTTATCCATCTATTTAAGCTCTGTAGAAAATAAGCTATTCATTGGATGTAAAAAAGTGCTGCTTGCTAAGAAGGAAGGGAAAGTTCTGTTCGTTTATGATCTGATTAGTTCAATCCATATAGAAACAATTGAGTTTAATTGTAAGGGGGCAGAGGTGGGAGGACAATCTGGAGAGATTCTTAGGTGTTCCAAGTATTCCAGTAAGAGATAAGTCACAGCCCTTGCATACAGCAAGAAGAAATGAAAGAATTTTTGGGACTTCCATCAACAGGCTTTCCTTTGGAGAGGGAAAGACAGGAGAGGATGACAAAGCAGAATAACCAAACTATTTTCCTTCTCTGTTTGGGGTGGAGGATTTGGACTTCTGTGACAACTAGATCCACTCTGATTGTGGATGCATTCTTAATGTAGTCGGATAAAGTGTTTTTTGGTTATGTTTTAGAATTAACTGTGTGGTATGTTAACTACCTTGGCTCTTCTGTCTTTACAGTTATTTGTCAGCAGATGGGTCCAATGATAGATGAAAAACTGGAAGAGATAGATAGGTGAGTCATAACATGGGTCTGCATAATTTACCAGTACTTCAAATCATGCTGTTGTATTCATTTTCTTGATATATTCTCCCTCATCTCCCAAAGTAGAAAATGTTACAGGAGAGAGGTAGACCATTCTACATTTTGGTTTTTGATACTTGGTACACAAACTGGGACTTCTGTATCTAAGGCTTGGTTCTGAACTTACTGCACAAGTTGCTGGGTGCATTTTGTATTGGTTCTCACAGGCTTTTGCAGTCTGTCTGGTTATGCTCAGTCTTCTGTTTGCTGTCCTCTGTGACAGGAAAATCTGTTGAACAACACCTTTCTCCATTTCCCCTCAACTCTATAAGGGATATTTTATGGTGAAAAGGTAATTAACACTGGTGAAGTTACCTGCTTTATTGTGACTAGGGAAGGTTAGTTGTTCATCATTCTGGCTCTCCTTCCGTTGCAGTGGTGGAAGAAGCAGAGTAGATTCTGGCAGTTTTACAGTACAGATGTGCAAGAAATCTACTATCTACCTTTGAAAATATATGTATTTTTTTCTTTTGTACTCACATCCCTTTAATGAGTCACTCCTGGGTTACTATCTAATGAGAGATGTGAGAGAAACTTACTGTTTGCCTGTATTTTGAAACAGAAAACATTCCGAATTGTCTGAATTGAATGTGAAAGTTCTGGAAGCTTTGGAGCTCTATAACAAACTGATGAATGAAACACCGATGTATTCAGCCTACTCCAAACTCCCTCATCCTGCACAATACCCACCTACATCTTCTGGTGTTTCAGTGCAGGTCAGTATCCCTGTCTGGAAATAGAGACTTTCCTAATATAGGTTTCTATTTAAAAGATGACAGCAAAAATGAAGAAGTGCAGACTTCCTGCTGGCCTACGGGCAATCTGACATTGCCTGGTGGCTTTCTGTAGCTTTTCAAATAAAATATTGTGTAAGCAGTCGAACAGAGTGTTTTAATTTGCAGTTGCTAGCTCATGCAGTGAGCTCTAGATCTAGATTTTACTCATTAATTAGGAAGATACTTTATTGAAAATGTTTTAAAGATTCTTCCTGTGATTGGGTTTTTTTTTTCCCATTAGAGTTCTGTGTTTCAGTGTCGTTCAGCACCTTGGTGGATATTCTTGCCATGAGTCATGTTCTCACTCTTAAAGTAATGCTGCCTTCTTATCTATTAGAGATGTGAGTGAACTTTGCTATTAGTGCATTAATCATGAGTGCAGTGTGCTTCTGCTGAGTATAAAACCTCAGTCTGGTTTTAACTCTCTATTTCCTAAGGTGGAGATTGGGAGGGGTGTTACATTAGTGGGTGTAGTTGCTCAGGATTGATGTACAGTATCTCTCAGGTTCTCAGGAAACAAAGATAGGAAAGACGGATTTTAAAACATCATTTTTTTTTTTTTTTTACAGGAAGCATAGGATGAGAGGTTTTACTTCTAGTGAATTTTATTTAATGTTAATTGTTCCCCAGGAAAAGAATAGTTGCTATAGCAACTGCTAGATCTGAAAATGTCAGTTACAAGCAGTTCTGTGTCCTTAACTTCTGGTTATGGTGGAAAACATTGTTATATTTGGAGGTTAAAAAGTAACTTAAGCCAAAAGGCAACAGGAGTTCACGACTTTCAAGAGGAATGCTCCCAGCCGTGAAGAATAGGAGGTAATGGGATTTGTGCTGGGCCCAGCATTGTCAGAGATGTCTGCTCCTTTGGTGTCATGCCAAGTCCAAAGGCAGTGAGCAGTATAGCCTCCTGATAGCAGCTTGTACCAGAGTTTGAGTGAAGACTTAGCTGAAACTACAAGTGCAAGAAACTGAAGCTTTTGCTTTCCTTTTGTAATCTGAAGTTGTTCTGATGTTTCAATTTCTGAAGTGTATAAAATAACAAATCTTGGATGGTGCTCCTCTTCCTGCACAGCTGTGCTTGTGCAGCAAAATACAGTGAGGACTGAAAGTTGTAAAGGTGAGGCAAATTGGTGGAAAGGAAGTAAAGTTTGTGGGAGGTGCAAAGGTGGTGTGTGTGAGCAAAAAGGTTCTTCTCTCAGATAAGTAACCACAGGCCTTGTTAGCAGTGCATTGTTGAAAGAGGAGCCTGGTGATGGAGAGGTATGTTAGGAGAAGTTGTGTGTTTTGTTCTTAGAGCCGTATAAATCAGTTCACTCAGACTTCAGACCTCCAAGTATTTATTCATTGGATTGTCTTCTGTGCTACATTTATTGCTACTAATGTGAAAATGAAAGGTATACCTTTCTTTGTTATTATTTAGTCATATCCTGTACAGCCACCTAGTGGAAGCTACATGATCCAAGGTGTTCACCAGGTCACCGTTTCCCAAGGTTATGGCCTAGGACCCGACCAGATGGGGCAGCTCAGGTCTCTGCCTCAAAATATCAGTTCTTCTGGAGCAACTCAGCCTGTACAAACTGCTTATTTAAGGTATCAGTCATTTCAGCAAACTCTTAAATTACCCTTTCCATGGAATTTCAGGATGGTTTGGGTTGGAAGGGACTTGAAACTTCTGATTGGAAAAACAGCTGTGAGCTTGTCAGAGTTGGATTTGGTTTGTTTTGTTACAGCCCAGGACCAGACTCAGTGTTAAACCAGACGTTTGTGACCCAGAGCCCCGGCCTTCCTGCAGCAGCATACAGCCAGCAGCACATGGGGGCAGCAGTGGACGTGGCAGCTTACCAGAGTAACACCTCGACCTTGCCCCAAGGACCAGGTTATCCCATGGCAGTTCCTGCTCGTTCTGTTCTACAGCAACAAGCCAATTACCATCAACAGCCTCTCCTTTAAAAACAGCCCGGGCTTCTTTCCAAAATAACAAAAGAGAGATTGCTGAATCTAAGGGTTTTTATTAATACCTGTCACAGATATCAAAATGAGTTTTCCTTTGAAAATAACCCAACTTGGGGTGATGCTGAGTAACGGTATGCATCAGATCTGATCCTTAATCATGTCCTTATTGGTAGTTTGAACTAGATGAGCTAATGATTTAAGATAATTTCGGATTGCTTTGAGCCTTTCTTTCAGTGGATCAAGAAATGCCATTTGTGAGTCTGAATTTAAGTTAAAAAGATGTCCAAAATTGATTTGATGTGTTTCTAGAAACGTGAGGATGCACAGTCACTGTTATGTGTCGCTCTTGTTACGCACCATCTCTGGTGCCTCGCTGTAATCTTTCCATCCAAGGAGCTTTACAGAGCCTCTGCTGATTTTGACACCACCTCTCTGCACTGCTGTAGTGAGCTTTACAGCATGGTGTGTGCTGCATAACTGGAACAGCTGCACAAGTGAAGCAGATGAGAGCTGGAAGGGAAAGTGGTTTGATACTGTGACAGAACTGAGTACTTACAGAAATAGGAGAAGTGAAGTTTTTTTATAGTGCTGCCCATTACATTGTGGGAAACTACAGCTCCTGGTGTGTTTCTCTTGAAAAGAACTGTGGGAGGGGTGTGGGGGTGCTTGAACTTGCTTGTGGCTTAGGGCAGAGGTGTTAGAGCAGCAAGCACACGTTGTCTTTGCACAAGCACACAAGGGATGCTCCCAGCAGCCTGTGTGGATGCTCTGGATACAAGGTGCTGAGCCAGAAACTTGCACAGAAAAGATTTTCTTTTCCTTTTGTCGTTGTTGAATGTGGAAGTGAAGGAGAGGTGTAGTTCTGTGTGGTAAAAGGAGGGACTCAGGAATGTTTGATGCTTAGGACTGTGAGACTCTGCCTCTGTTCCAGTTCCAGTGGGAGGCAAGTGGAACAGGAATCATCTGTGTGGGACCAGAGGGTTCGTTCCTCTATTGGGTTTCCTCTTAGTGCCACCACTTACATGTCTAAATGAGCACTGGTTACAGTCAGAGAGACACTCGAACCAGGTAGGAAAAAGGTCAACTTAACACACTACGTGTGGGCAGTGGCAGGGATTGTGCTCCTTGATGTGTCTGTGGAAAAGAAACTACCCCGGAGCTGTGTTAGTGTAGCATTTGGTGGCTAAGAAAAGAGATATAAGGGTTTCTTTTCTGGTGCACTTTTTAATGGGGGGGCTCTTTTTCACAAGAGGAACAGGTGAGTGATCCTTCAGGAACGTGGGATTTTTTCTGTTATCGTTTCAGCCTCGGAAAAGGATTGCTTCATTCTCCCACTTACCCACTCACCTAGCAAAGTTGTATTTGTACCTGTTGTGACGTTATTATGAAGAGTAATAATCTTTATACTGGGAAAATAATGCAAGTAAAGAAGTGAGAGCTGTCAGACCGTAGGCTGTTGCTGAGTGTTAGCCCACCCTTCACATGGTGCCACCACCATTTCTCCTCTGTTTTGTGTAATCCTTTTGTATCATGACATAGTTCGTTTGCAGCCTCGTGCTTATGGGATGAACTAAGTATTCAGCTCCTGCTCTTTAAATCACCCTGGTTGAGATTTGTGCAGTTAGAAGGAAGCTGCTGTCTTTCCTTTTGGCGTGGCTTTGTCTGTGCCCTTCCCTCTGGAGTAGTGTAGTGTAAATGACACACGTTGGTAACCTTCTCCTCACATTTATTAAGAGGAATAATTAATTTCAACGCTGCTGTTCCAAATCCTGATTGTTTGGAGATTTGTTTTTGGTAATAAGAGTTTACTCTGTTCCAAATCGGTGTGTAATCAGAATGAAGCTGTAATTTATACGGCTCCTCTGAGTTTGTTGGTAAATGAGAGGTTGGGTGTTGGCATTGGATTCCAAACGTGGATCCAGCAGAGATGTCAACTATCCCAAATGGAGACAGCTGTCAGGTGTGATTTGATTACTTCTAGGTAATTATTTTGTGGAATATAAATAATGTACATACTCATTTGTCTGAGATTTTCTACGCAGCTGCATGTATGCATACTGTCAAAGGCTGGAGTTTTATAAAGGCCGGATTTGTGATCGTCGTCTCTTCTATTCCAAATTCTGTGATATGCAACTTGTAGATAATGTAAAATAATTTAATGATGATGATAATAGTGTCTTTAGAGGGCTTTGGTGTTAAAAGGATCTGTTGTTTTTTTCCTCTGTGTACTTCTGTACTTTATGGTATTTATTTTTTAGGCCTGATTGTAACTGAACATGCTGCCAAAGGATTTATCTAACTTGGGATTTCTACATTAGGTTTATACCTACTGTTTTGTATCAGGAATCAATGGTAGATAACTTCTGCTTTTTCATGTAAGCTCTTCGTGGCTGACACAGAAATCGGTGCAGCTTTACAGTGAGAATTCTCTTGGATGTCGTTTCATGGGATGAGATTCGTTTCATGGATGTCGAGAACGTCACTACGAGATGCATTTTCTTCTAGTACAAATTGGCAGCCCAATGTGTCAGGGTTAGAGTCAGCTGAGAGCAGCAGCTCCGTGTGTCTGCAGTGTCACCACTCAGAGGTGTGCTTTGAGAAACGCTGCTCTTTCATTCTGGCCTCCATGTGCACTGTCTGTTTAATTTGGTATAAAGATTACAATCTTGAAGTTGTCTCTGTAGCAGGTAGACCTTAAAATAACGTCCTGTGTTCGTTCAGCTTTTGTTCATAGATGCCCACAGACCTGTGGAATGGTGACTGCTGAGGACTGTCCTTGGGAAAGGAACAGGGATGGCTGCAACCTCTTACCGTAATTATTTTCTGATAGGAAGGTTTATTTCTTATTTTTTATCTATGCATCTTTTCTAAGAAGTAACAGGCACTACTCTTGCTTACATTGAGCACTGTGACATAATTGTTGAATAAATACTTTTTAGAACTTCTGACTCTTACCAGTTAAACTTTACACGAAGCTGACAAACTGTTTTTAATGGAGGAAAAAAAAGAGAAGTGGAGGAAAAGAAGATGAGAAGGGGCTGTGAGTGCTGCTAGCTGTGCTGAGCTGCCCCAGTGCAGCACTCCTGGGCTCAGGGTTCTGATGTTCTGGTTCTGTTGGGCACGTGGGGCTCACAGTGAATAGGTACTGGTTAATGGAGGTATCACAGTTCTTAGAGAAAAATTACCTTGGAGTTTGCAGTATTAGGGATAGGGGATCTGTTTTGCTGGAGCATTTGGCCTCTCATCTGCAATATGTGTGCATTGCCTTGTGTGAATAAAGAAAGTTTATTTAACAAACAAGGGTGGAAAGTCTTTCTGTTTGTGACACGGGTGAATCCTTGCCAGAAAGGCGAGGTGGGACCATGGCTGTTGGCTGCCTGCTGTGGGAACACTGCTGCTGCAGCCTTCCCTTCCTGCCTCCCCTGGTCCTATGGGTGTGGGGAGTGAGCAGCTGAACTTCATAGCTGTGCTATGAACAGCAGTTCCAATACGGTTTTTCATTTCAAATCTTGAATATCATTGTGTCTCTGAGATGAAGGTAAATACGTTTTTGGACAGTACCTTAACATGGAGGGGTCAGCCACGTTTAAAGAGTAATGCTCACAGAAAGCATCCTTGCTCGCACCAGTTTGAGTGAATTCAGAAATGATGTTCGTTTAGCCCTCAGCATCCGTGACCCACATCCCCCTTTGATAAAGAAACCAGGCTCCAGCCTGCCTCATTTCATCCAAGGAACTAAAAAAAGCCACGCGTGGTGCGAGAGGAAGAGGTGCGTTCAGCCCGTCGTGCTTCGGGCCCTCGGTCGCGGTGTGCTCGTTGTGCGAGCTGTGACAGTCCCAGCAGTGCCTGCAAAAGGTGACTACAGCCTTTGAATGGAAGCAAACGCTCTGGATTAGCCCGGTGTCTTTCCCATCCGCCTGGATGCGACTTTCCAGGGCAGCTGCAGTCCGATCCCAGCTCCCCTCTGCAGCGGTGGTGTCCAGAGGTGCACGCAATTCCCACCCGCCCCGCTTCCCGTTCTGCGGCTTTCCCCGGTTCATCTCCGCCTCCCGCGAACGACGGGCACCGCAGCCCCTCGTGTC
>VXAB01011405.1:106328-128212 GCA_013399175.1 Odontophorus gujanensis | reverse complement strand
TGGCGGCACGGCGCCTTCAACGTGTCCGCTTTCCCTCGGCGCAGGTGACGAGGGGCACGGCCACGCGCCGCAGCCGGCTCAAGCGCTCGGACGGCAGCACCACCTCCACCAGCTTCATCCTGCGGCAGGTGAGGGCCGCGGGGCTCCGGGGCGCGGCCGCGTTCGGCTCTGCCGGGTGAGCGCCGTGCTCTCGGCACGTGGGCCGCGTGCGAGGGGTGTCCGCGTGGAGCTGTCGCGGTTGGGTCACGACGGGGACAGCCGTGCTCGCTGCTCCTTGTAGTCGCTTTCTAAGGCGACCGTTCAGCCCGCAGAGGTTTCGGGCGGCGGTGGCCCGCGGTGTTTTCGCCCCCGGAGCGGGAGAGTCTCCGTGAGGTCTGTAGGAAAATCTCGTTCGGATTGCGTGAGCTGCTCACCGAAAATAACTGCCGGGCTCCCTCCCACCGCCTGCCGAGGGAGCCGAGCGCAGGGGCTGCCTCCGAGGAGCGCTTCGGTAAGGTCACACCGGCTCCTGCTGAGCCTTTAGTACGATGCTCCTGTCCTCCAGACTCCTGTACAGCGCGGTGCCGTGGCTGTGCTGTGTGAGCCCTTTGCGTGGCGTGTTTTTGCTCTGGGACCCGGGGATGGCAGCTGTGCGCGCTGTCCCAGCAGCGGTGCTGCTCTGTGTGCTGTCGGCGCGGAGTTTCTCTGCTAACAGGAACTGCCTTCCTGTCATGCTCGAGCTGTATGGGCATACTTACTTTTCTTCTTAACGAGCAGAACGACTTAGTGGGGTATATTAATGTCTCAGAAGAGTTTAAGTCTGTTTTGGATCCCGTGTGTGCTGTGAGCTGCAACAAATGGAGGTTTTATTATTACCTTCTGCTTGTGTAAGGGGACGGGTGCACGAGTCCCCCGAACTTGGACTCTTTACACAACTTTATGTTGCATTTAATTATTGCTTTAATTTACGAGAGGACAAGCATTGAGCTGGCATTGCTGCTGGCACCGTGATGAGCACGGATGTCACTTGCTCAGCTGTGTTTCAGAAGCCCTTAAGGGACAGAAGTCAATTATCAGCATGGTGGAGTGAGGGAATAAGTAGGCCAGCTGAAAACATGTGCTGATAATCTTGAAGATGCTGGAATAAGAATTCACTTTTCTTTGTTCCTGCAGAAGGTTTATGTTTCCACCTCTCGATATGACACCGTGCAGCTTGCAGTGCAGTTTGTTGGCTGGTTGGTTTGACTTGTGGTAACTTCATCCCTATTACCCGTGGTTTTCAAATGGGATTTATTTTGTGGAGCTAAGTTAAGGTAAATGACATCAGCATAGCACAAATAAAACTTTACAGCTCTGCTTCTTGCCCAGAGGAGGTGCCCCTGGGTGCTGTGTTGGTGCTGGCTGTGGGGCAGGGCAGGGGCTGCCCCATTTCTCAGCAGGTGTGTGAGCCAGCCATCATTAAAGCCTTTTTGAATACCTTAATTCAATCTGCAGAGGAAGAAGCTCGCAGTAAATGGCTCTATCTGTGTTACTGGACTGGAGTCCCCAGGGATAGTCAGTGTCTGAAACAGAGACTTTGACATCAGAGATAAGGGCTCTGCAGGAGAACGTGAGCCCCCGTCCCCTCCCTCCCTGCTGCCCTAAATGCAGCCCTGCCTGGGGGCACAAAATGCTCACCTGCATCTTATCCCCCAAGGTCCCTGCTCCACCTACCCTCCTTTGTAGGGATTTTGTTGGACTGAGCATCGTGAGCTGAAGGGTGGGTGGGTGGNGCAGGACCGAGGGGTGTACTCTGGTTGAATGTTGGCATCTGCATTCTGTTACCTTCTGGTTTCATCAGGACAAGATTGTTTGTATATCAGATTTGGAAAGCTCAAAATGTTGGCTTAATTACGTATGCCAATGTTTTCCAAAGGCGACGTGCAGCCTGAAGTACACATCTGAGTTCTGCAGGGGATGTTGTGTGCTGACTGCTGTGATCTTACCCAGGTGAGAGGGCGGTCGTACTGGGTGCTCTCATTCCTACTTCCAGGAAGGAGGAATCGTATTCTGGCACTCAAATGCAGACTTTCTGATAACAGGAGCGGGTGGCACTGAGTACTGCTGTCCAAGGCAGGCAGATGTGCAATGAACTGGGCATCCCTCGAAACCAAGCACTGATGAGGGTGATAAAACATATATCTGCAAAGGAGCAGGTTAGAATTTCAGTAATTTACATGATGAGCTCAATTCTGCGATGAGTCATTAATTTCTAAAATATAACTTACTGCAGAATATGATTCTTCCTTAGACAGAGGGCTGGATCATTATTTTTTTTCCACACAGCATTTAGCAACCGTTCAGGCATTTGTCAGGTGAAGAAAAGATTCAGCCCTGTCCCCAAAGGATGTCAGCCTCGATGGCAGCACGCGTTGCTGTAACTCACCTTTGTTCTTAGATCAGCATAGCTAACTGGTACAACAGTTACTACTTCTGCTTAAGACCAACTGGCTTTGGCTCAGCCTAAACCTGTAGGCTCGCAGAGGGGCAAAGCCATCACAAGTCACACTTGAACTGAAATGCATTTCTACGGAGTGTCTTGTTGTAGCATACCAATATCATTTGGCTTTGAGGCTGGTTTGGGGTCTCTTGTGTGCAGCACCGCTGAGTAAGTGCAGGAAGGTGCTGTGAGCTCTGGGGATGTTGGCTGAGTGTTCTGCACTGACATCACGGCGGCCTGTGCTTTGTTTCCAGTGGAAGGGATAACGTGGAATCATAGAATCAATGAGGTTAGAAGGGTCCTTGAAGACAGCCAAGTCCAACCATCGATGTGTCGCCTTGGTGCCCACTAAACCACACCCCTCAGTGCCGTATCTGTACACTTCTTGTGAAGACAGCCTGCTGTCAGAGGGCACTGTTGAGGACATCTGGTCCTCAGGAACCCATGGGCATCCCTGACCCCATCGGAGCCAGCAGAGCCACGCTATGTGCTGGAGCTCTCCTGCAGGCTTCTCCTACTGGCTGGGGAGAGGTCGGCCAGTGGGTGTGCTCACTGGGGTGTGGGACAGGACATCTGTGGTGCCCTTGGTGAGACAGGGAGGGCTGTTGTTGGGAGAAATGCTGACACGGTGAGGGCTGTCAGACAGCATCAGGCTCTGTTGGTGTTTCTGGGTTGTATCTGTGCTGGTTTGTGCTGGTGACTTCCAGATGACAGCTGTGTCCTGCCTCATGTCCCACCAGGTGCTGCTTACCTCACAGTTGTGGGATGTGCAGCTGAAGGCTTTCCTGGAGTTGCTTTGGGTGCTTTGAGAGGCTGAGGAGTGTGTGTCCTCCGTTCCTGTAGGCATCCACATCTGCCTTGCACTGCTTTGGTCCCCAACATCCCAGACTCTTGCCTTGGGAGGGCTGTTCCCTGCATGAGGAGGAGGAGGCAGGTGGGGGGCAAGCCTCGTAAGCAGCAGTGGAAGGGAACGTGAATGGATTTTCTTGTTGGGGTGTGAGGAGAAGGATAGGAAATGTGGCTCCTGTCCTTTGCTGTGCCTGAGCACGAGGCAGCCAGCAGCTCCTGCAGGGCTCACTGCTGCTCCTGGATCGTGAGCGTAGCGGCATCGCTCCCTGTCACTGGGAAGCTTAATTGAATGTTTCTTAATGTGCTAATTGAATCTCAAATTACGTTCCCGCTCGACGCTCCGCTGGAAAAGGGAAAAGGTTTTTTGTTGCCGTTGTTTGCAAGCAAATGAGGATCCTGATTGCGTGGTGTTTAAATAAATAATAAACGAGAATCCTCGAATTATCCTCTCTGTTTGTTGGTGTTGGGAGCCCCGGATCAGCGGATTCGTGGCAGTCTGAGCCTTTTACAATTCTCACTTCAAAAATGTGCTATCCTGTTCTTCAGCAGATGTGCTGACCGGCTTATTGTCTCCATGGTAACAGGGTTTCGTTTTTAAAATAGCCTCAAGTCACGCAAGAGGAGTCAGATATTAATAGCAGAGGCAGCGTAGGTATGAATAAAAAATAGGATTTGGCTATTTCTCATCCAAAATTTCCCGTGTTTTGGAGTTACCCGTCTCTCTGTGGTGCGTGGGTGTTTGTTGGAATGTGTTTCCCTAGCGTGACCCGTTCCGTTAATTCTCTTTATCATGCGGTGTCGTTGCCGTGCAGTGCTTTAAAGCTCGGGGTGCCGATCCCATAGCAGCAAGCACGCGGTGCTGAGCTCAGTGCTCAAAGCACTGTGCAGGCGTGCTGGCCTTGGTGCTGCAGGGCTGGGTGCACGGTGACCCCCAGAGCTCTGCAGGCAGCACCGTGCCCACCCCGGCTCCCCCTGGCCTCACTGCTGCTTCTTGCTGCCCATGTGTGTGCGTGCTGTGCGCTGCCACATGTGCAGAACTCGAGCCGTGTGATCGTAGCGATGAGAACTGGAGCCGTTTTAACAGGTTTGGGGAACTAAAGGCTCGGACTGCGTTTGCTGTCACGCGGTTTCTATGGACACCGATGGCTCGTGTGCGGTGCAATCTTGATGTGATTGTCTGTGCTGAATGTAGAGGAAGCAGAGATGATTACATGGGACTCTGAACCTGTGCTTGTTAAAACATGTCCTGTTGCCCCGCAGAGCATATGGTAGAGACAGAAATAGCTTTTCCCTAAAATTATTAGGCCTTGGGTGACCTACAGAATTGGATAAATGTCTCCTTGACTCTTTTGTGTTGGCTTCAGGGGAAGCCTGACGTCTATAATGTTCAGATTTCTGCTTTTCAGAAATGAAGAAGTGGATCTCCAGCACAATCCGTTACACGTGGGTTTGGGCAGGAACTTCTTCAGCAGCCTCAGGTGCTCACACCGTCTCCAGGTGAAGACTGGTTTTATCACATCTGCCTGTTTCCCAGTTGCTTTCTGATAGCTTTGGGCTAATTGATGCAAGTCTTTGGACTGCTGGGCTCAGTGCCCACCTTCCATAATGTGTCTCTGTTCCATTCATGCCTACTGGCAGCAGGCACTCTCCTACCTCTCAGTATTTCTTTAGGATAATGCCCTTGGTATGCTGTTATACCCCTTGCAAAATTTTAAATCCAGATTCAAAGAATATAATAAAATAGTAGTAAGTCAGAATTCTGAAAACACCTTGTTTCTTTGGAAAGCAAGATGCTCCCTTACTGGAACAATCTGGTAGCTTCTAACTAGTGACTTTCCACTGGCTTTGCTCGTTTTGCCTGTAGAAGTACTTCAGTTCTTGAGTGTTGTAAGCACTTCACACATCTCTGCGGGCTCCTGTGTGGCCTTAAGCTTACATCCCAATGGCTGTACTTCTGTACAGTACTTCCGTGCTTTGTGTGCTCCCTTGGCTTTGTTCCCTTCACATTCTCACCTTGTTTGGGTGGGAATGCGTTGGTCTTGTGAACTCTTCTTACCTTATGGGTTCAGTGGTATTTTGCCCCATATGAGGTCCTTGTGGTGATAATACACATTAAATATATGTGTTCTACTCCAATTTTAGTGAAGTACTTTTGCAACCTTTTGTAACAAAGCCCCTGTGTACCTGGAACATCATGGCTGGAAGTTTTGTAGCTCCCAAAGAGCAGTTGTCTCTGTAGGCAAGCAGCAGGAGGGCCCCCACCGCCTCCTGTCTTGTCCCCATAGGCAGCAAAGGGCACAGCACTGAGCCACAGAAGGGCTGCTTTCCTCTTAGATAGGAAAGGTGTGGGGGACTGAAAGGGCACACGGTCCAAGTGCAGTTTTTCCAATAAGATCTTTGTGCCTGGAGGGGTGTTTGTTGCTTGGGTGATCTGCTCCTAGCAATTGAGGCTGAGATTCCCATCAGGAGAAGTTCCATAAGGGGATGTTGTGGTTTATTTCCCTCTTTTATTCATCTTAAAATGATAAAAGTGACCTCAGCACAAGACATTTCTTAGGGCTTAATGACCAGTTGGGGTTAATGGCCCAAGATGCATTTAGCTTCCAACCAGTCATTAATCTTCAGAGTACCTCTTGGCAGTTACAACTTAAATATTATATCCTCATTTTGGTTTTGATCTTCTGGGTCACCCAGAGGAAAGATGTGGCAGCAAGGTGCTGGAGGCAGTGAGGCCCATCCCCAATTTCCTGTGGGACTGGAGAGAGCATCGAGGGATTTCAAATCTAACCTACTTCTGTGGGAGGGAAAGGCTGTGTTGGAGATGTGGGAGTGAGATGGAGTTAAGATGTTTGAGGGGAGGTGGGAGAGCAGGGCATGCAGGAAGAACACGGGCTGGGTAATGGGAAGGGCATTCATCAGATTAGCATACCTACATTGTCAGACACTCATCCACATTCTTGCAGTGTACACACGGGATGAGCAAAATGCCACAATCCCCCTTTTAGGCTATGCATCATCTTGGTCATGGTCCCAAAGCTGTTGCTTTGACCTCCTTCATCTGAGAAGAAAGTGGGTTTCCACTCATTGCGTTTTGCTGTAGGCTTTTTGCCTTGTTCTGCATCTGTAGTCAGGGAGTAGATGGCCAATACAAATGAGGTAAGCATTGCTGAGCAGAGCACACCCATCTGTTTGGCTGAACATCCAGGCCTTCCTTCTTTGGGTCTTTACAATGAACTTGCTTCTTGTGATTGATGCTGGGATTCCCATTCTGCAGGCTGGAGAGCAGCATGCACGTGCTGTGTGCCCCCTCTGTCCTTACCCACCCGTCCTGGTTCGTTCCTAATGCCTTGTCCTCCTTTGTCAGGCACAGAGCTACAAATGCATTACTGATGTCCCTGGTGGATGGATGTATCTGTGCACGCTTCACATTTCTTTTTGTTCTTGGTGAGCAAGTGCACCGTTGCCTGCAGTTCCTGTTCTTCTCTCCTCCCAGATCTCCAGCTGCTGGATTGGGTACCTGTCCACATCAGAGTGTTTGTTCTGCCCATCAGATCTGCGTGGGTTTTATCCTTGACAGAAGCCGAGGGGTCTTAGTGATTCATTTTGTGTACTTAAGGGTTCTTCCACTTTAGAGCGTGAACAGGAACTGAGCTGCTTACATCCCTCCATGACAAATCACTCCAAACTTCTGCATAATCTTTGGGTCCTCCCTGAGGTTAGTGCTGCTGTTTTGGAAGCACTTCTATTTTCTGTCATCCACTCTGCTTATCAAAAATGAAGCAACTGTCACCATGTAATGGTCCTCCTGCTGAGAAATATCTCCTTTTCCTGTGGGTCCTGGACCACGAGTGTGTGTCAAACCTGCAGCTGCTTCACCTGTAGCTACTCTGCTCCCATCGTGCAGATGATCCTGTTTTCAGTGGTCCTTAGATGAGAGGTTACTGCTCACATGCGGGAAAAACAGAAGTGTGATGAATTACAAAGGCAGTGTAATTTATGCAGGAGCAGCGTGGGGGAAACGGCAGCCCACTCTTGTTCCGCATCAATTATGCATGTACCTCCTTCAAAATAGCTACAGAGGGTGTTGGGATTTTTTTGGCTAATGAATCATGCCCTAAATTCCTACAGTACATACATTGACTCAAATGTCTCCCTTTGGCCCCACCTTTATTTTTAGCTCATCTGTACGCGTGTGCTGAACACGCAGTTCCGGATGCTCCCTTGCTTTCCTCACAGCAGACCTGCTTTCTGAAGACCCTGCTTTGAGAAGGGGCTCCTGCATTGCTCCTCTGCCATAGCACTCCCACACGAGAGCTTGCATCTTGCTCTGGAGATCTCCAGAGCACTCTCAGGCTGCTGTAGTAAGGGTACACGTGATAACTGTGTGCCTATGAAGCTGCAGCTTCATCTGTGTGTCATCCTCTCCCCTCATCCCTAGAGCTCCATACCTATGGAGAGTGCATCTCGGGTGATGCCTTCTCCAGGGTTTGGGTTTTCTTTTCTGTTCAGTGTTTTTTTTTGAAGCACAGTTACTTCTTTTCCTTTGAGTCCAAGCAAGCAGTGATTGCATCTTTGGGACTGAATGTCTTCTGCCTCTGTCCTGCCCCTGCTGGAATCAGTGGTGCTCTTCCATGCACAAAGCGAGCAGGACTGTGCCAGCTCATAACACACTACTTCCCCTGTCTGCCATTGTCAGTAAAATAGAAGTTTGCTGCCCCTGCACGTCTCCATTTTGCTAAGTGAGGAAAAACCACTTGTGGGAACGGCACCAAAAGCAATTTGGATTACAACAGGAAAATGAAATACGAATGGGGAGCGGTGTGTGACAGCAGCTGACCATTCACATGTCCTCAGTGTTGCAGTGAGAACAGGAGTTTTTGTACAGCCTGCCCTGTGGGGCAGCACCAGGCTGACGAGGCCTTCTGTTGCTAATTGGCATGCTAAAAATAGCTCTGCCTTGTGTGGTTCAGTCTTTAAGGGCTCCATGTGGATGGATAATGCACCACGTCAGTAGGCAGTGAGGGCAGTCCCCTTCTGGGGATGCAAGGGGCACCAGCGTTACAGCACAGAGCCATTTCCTGAAACGCAGTGTGAACTGCTTTCCCTCTCTCTTGTCAGGACATGCCTTCAGAGCTCAGATGATTGCTGGACTTTATTTCTGGATTCTTTCCGCTTTTTGGCATCTGTCTGCAGTGCGGGTAATAGAAGATGGCAGATCCAGCGGTGAGCTCAGCAGTGCCCACAGCAAGGTCGTGCTGTGCCTCCCCAATGACCACTCGATGCTCTTTTGTTGTTGTCTGGGTTTATTTTGGTTCTGCTCGGGTCCCAAGGGCTGTGTTTCCCTCGTTAGGCACAGCAGTGTGCTGCCAGCCTTCTACTCCCCCATCTTTCCCCCAGTGCTGCTTTGTTTTGCAGCTTCCAAGGGGAACTAAATAGTAGTTGTTGTTACACTTCTTTCTTACTTGCTCACGGAGTAACTGGTTCCCTGCTGGTGGGCCATGGTCTCGGCTGTGCTTCGCTCCTGTGAGACCTTCATGTACCCGCAGGGTTTCCTAACACCCCAGTGCAGATCTGCCAGGTATTTTGGAAGGTTAAATGTCATTTAATTCCATGGGAATTAAGTATCTCAACCTGGAAAATAGGCATAGTGTTTTGGATGAGACTTGTAGGCTTCTGAGCCGACTATTCATTTACGTAGAAAGTCACAAATTATTACCCTTCCTACATTTTAAAACCCTTTTTTCACAGGTTTCTTCCTCAGAGTTCCAGGCAGACCCTTGCTCTTCTGGTGAGCGTGGCTTCTGATAGGGATGTGTGACTGGAACGGCTCAGGGTCACCGTTCGGTCACCACTTAGACGACAAGCCGTGTTTCTCTGCCCCACTAAGAAGCTCCTCTGGAGTCACTGAAAGCTGTTTTATCACTTCTTAATCACACGATTCTCGTAGTGATGCCCGAATGCACGCTAGAGCCGCGCCGCCCGGCGCTGGGAGCGCTGCAATGCGCGCAGGAGCCGCACGGTGGCGCTGTTCGGCCGAGCCCGCGGGCGCGGGGATCGCATTGAGCGAGGGAGGGGTGGCGGCTCCGCTGTGCGTCCCGATGTAATCCATCCCGAAGGATCATCTGCTGCTGAATACTTGGGTGCGATTTGCAGCGTTGCATGAGCGGTGAGATGCGAGGGTTTCTTCAAGAGATGGGAATAAAGTCGTGGTGCTGCCTGGCTCAGAACGATTGCAGTGAAACGTCTCCGTGGCACAGAACAGCCCCCTTGCTCGGGCTGGGGCTGCCCCGACACGGTCACCATCCAGGCTGGGAGGAGTGCTGGGGCACGTTGGCTCTCTGCTGCTCCCTGTACCAACTGTTTGTGCTGCACTGGCACAGTGTAGTGAGAAATACTTGTCCTGAGTGCAGAGGACATTAAACCTCTGGATATGGAGCTCATAAAAGCAAGGAGTGCAAATGAGCCCTGCATAGAGTGCAGAAGTTGTTTTGCTCCTGGCACTGGGATCTGCTGATGTGACTGGTTACACTGCTAACTGCTGGGCAAAGTGGGGGGATCTGCAAGGTATGGTGTCATTACTCAGATCTGGAGTTACAGAAATTAAAACCAGATTTATAAAACTATAAAGTCTGGCTGGATTAAATGAGAGAAGAGAAGAGAAGAGAAGAGAAGAGAAGAGAAGAGAAGAGAAGAGAAGAGAAGAGAAGAGAAGAGAAGAGAAGAGAAGAGAAGAGAAGAGAAGAGAGAAGGAAAAACTGGTAGAGGAAATCAGATTTGCTGATGGAAATGAGCCTGTTTCTGCTGTTTTGGCAATGTAAAATAGTGAGAAATGAAACCAGAGACCAAAGACAGCAAAAAAGCAGTCCTGGAAGTGCTACCTGGTGTGCCCAGCTGGCTGTGTGCTGTACCAAGAGGTGTTTCACTGGGTAAAAGAGGTTGTTCACAGGGTGCTGTGCTCAGGTGCTCAGCTGTGTGCTCCAGCTCAGGATTGTGGTATAGGTTGTTTTGTTTTTTATATTGTGTCCTTAATTGTTTTTAATCCAAGTTTGCTGGGCCCCGGGCAGCGCAGGAGAGAGGAGAACATCTCCTGAGTTCTTCTGCTCAATGACCTTATAGATTTCTAATTAAGTACAAAATTCAGTGCCCCCGTGGTGCTGGGTCACATCATGGCCTTGAAGGCCCAGTTCAGCAGTGTATTTCTGTAGGCACCCAGTGCTTCAATAACAGCCTGTGTGCCTGACCATCACGAGCCCTGCTGTCCCACACCTTCCAGCCGTGTTTCTGTGAAATTAAGATGCAGTTGTTCTAAATGATTGCTTTGCCTTGTTGCATTTGGTGGTGGCTCGCTCATGAAACCCTGAGCTTGGTGAGAGCTCCAGCCACTGTGTGTGTACCTGTGGGAAATAGTGAGCGTGGAGCTGTGTGCCCGAAACTGTGCAGCAGTTGTGACGACACCAACTCATTCTGGGTTCTGCTGATTACCATGGTAACCCACATCCAAAATAGCAGCATAAGGCTGCATAGCAGAAAGAAAACGGGGTTTTGTCCCTTATTAACCCGTGCACGCTACGAATTTTGGCAGAGGAATGCTTAAAATGGAGGTGTGTCCCTTTTTAGTTGCTGTCTGCTTCCTGCGGCTCCTGCAGCATCCCTGGGGCTGGGAAACCTGGGCTGTGTGATTGATGGGTGGCACCAGAGGATCCCGTGCAGGTGTTATCTCAGAGACTGTGGCAACAGCAGGAGTTCACAGAGCTGGGCTGAGTGCAGCAGAGGCAGCCAGTGCTTGGGAAGAGATGGGGAGGGGATTAATGATTCGAGCTGTAGGAGAATGGGAAGGGCGGGATTGCACTGACGACTAAAAGAAGATGAACTGAAGGGGTGCATGCTTGTGCATTTCTGTCTCTGTTTGTGATTAGTGAAGTGGAATAGGCTGTTTTCTGTCTCTCATGCCCTCTGCTTACTTCACTTGCCAGGGTGTTTGCAGCAGTATGGAGGGAGGTTTCTGTGCAGTGCTGCTTGAGGCACTGGGTGCCCAGAAAATGTTCTGTGTGGTTGAAATGTAGTTACGAGAATACAATCCATGAAGCCTTTAAACATTTGCTTCTGCACCATGCCTCCAGCACTTGATACCTGAGATTCATGCTCCGTGTGTGTTCACTCTGCCTGGAACACCGGTGTGGGAACTGCTTTGTTTGTAGTGCAGAACGTAGCTGAAACCACACGGTGCTCCTCTTGCAAAGAAAGCTCTTGAAATACTTGGATTTGCCCCGGATTTGCTTAATGAATGATGCAGACGAAGCATAAAGCTGTTTTCCCATAGTCAGTGGTGCCACTTTGTAAGGTAATTGCAGGTGATTTCATGGCTGTGCAGTGCCAGAAGCAAGCCAGCAGTTGGGCATTCTGGCAGTGACTGCAGCTTCCCACCAAACTCCACATTAGCTCACTTGAAACAAGATGGCACAGCACACACGAGTTCTTCGTGGTGCCACTGATGCCTGCTGTTGCTCATTCTGTGTCTTAAATGTGTTCAAGGGGCTTCTGAGTGCATTGCTTGTACAACAGAGTACCTGTGAGGATAACACAGGCACCTGAGGACGCCCTGAGGCTGTCTGCTATTTGTTTGTGGTTGGCAAACCATGCCTATGACTCTTGCTACAATAAAAGCTCTTTCTGGAAATGACTCTTCTCAGTTTCTGAAAATGGATGCGTTACTCTGCATTATGGACGTGAGCAGGATGGGGGAACTTTCTGAGAGCTGCTGTCAGAATCATAGGATCACTGAGGTTGGAAAAGACCTTACAGATCACTGAGTCCAAGCACGACCCAACCATAGTGCCCTCACTCTAACAACCCTCCACTAAATCATGGCCCTGACCACCGCATCCAAACAGGATTTAAAAGGGATGGTGACTGCACCACCTCCCTGCGGAGCCCATTCCAGTGCTGAACAACCCTTTCTGTAAAGAAGTGCTTCCTGATATCCAACCTAAACTTATCCTGGCACAACTTAAGGCCATTTCCCCTCATCCTGTCACTGTCACCAGTGAGCAGAGTCCAACCCTGCTCTTGCTGTATATGTAATGCTCAAGGGAAGAGCAAAAATTAGCTGTAGGTGGAAGGAATGTTTACACTACTCCTGCACCATTCATCATTTAAGATAAGGGCACTCGTGTCTGTTTTAGGATCTGCACAGAACTAAAGACAATTGATATTTTAAGAAAACGTTGTCATGAATGTCAGACCCGTCACGCTTCTCTTATTGAGTCAGATGCTCACAAGTTCAGGGCATCATTCAGCTCTCTGCTGCTCCTTTGTCACCTGTGCCCTTGCCACCTACGTTCCCACCTTGAGTTTCAGGTGGGTTCTTCAAAAGGTGAATAAAAGTGAATAACTCTGACTTTGCTGGGTGAAGAATTCCAGGCTTGTGGATTCAGTGGGAGCGTGGGTGTGTACGTGTGTGGGAAGGAACAAGTCCACTGACAAAAGTGGCTGTTTGATCTTTAATGCTCTCTTCCTGCTGCTATGAGAAAAAAAATAAAGATGGTTCATGACTAAGTCTGTTAGTTGCTATACTGAGCTTGCACGAAGTGCCTCTGTACAAGATGCTGCACGTTCTCACCCGCTTGAAAGACTGCTTCCTATTCTGCTGCCTGGCTTTATTGCTGTTGCAACATTTCCCTGCAGGGAATTTTACTTCAGTACTTAATTATGCCACTTCCTGCAAAGCAATTGCAACTTCAAGAAGTCACAGTGGTGAGAAGAGGTGCGAGTGATGCACCCCCAAACAGGGAAGCGGGATGGGATAGGGCTGCAGTCTGCCTGCAGCAGGAGCAGCAGTAAGGCAGCCTGGGGAGCAGCTGGGTACCTGGAGGAGAGCTCGTGAGGATTCACTGTGCTGGAGGACAGATGAGGATTCACGAGGAGCATCATGTGTGGCAGCTGGAGGGGCAGCTTCCTCTCCTTACACCTTTGTTGCCTTTGTGCTTGCAGACATGCCGTGTTTCAGCTGTGTGCTATGCCATGTCTTCACCTGAAGTGTTTCAGTCACTGCAATTCCTTCGTGATGTTTGCTTTGCGTGTCTTGGTCGGGGATGATCACTACACCCTTCCCTTGTGCTTCCCCTGGCACCATTACATCCCCAGTGCCCTGCTTCCAACCCGTCCCAGACTGAGCTGGTGGTCTGTAAAACCCACGTGTGCAGGCAGTAAATGCCACGTCCGACGCCTTGGTAAGAGCATCACATTAATGATCTTTAAGTCCTCCTCTTCTTTGGCCAGCCACAATCCCACGCCCTGTCAGGGCAGGGAACTAATTGAAAGGATCTTAGCATCAGCTACTAGCATCAGCTTGTCCTCATACCCTCTAGAGCCTGAAAGCTGCTCTAAAAGCTCAGGTGCTCCACCCGCACAGCACTAAGCTGCAATTGGATTCTGCTCTTTTTTTCTGCTGAACCGAGAGGTGGCAGCAATATTCACTGCAAAGACACTTGGTTTGTTACTGTAGGGTAACACTCTGTGATGAGGGTTCAAGTCTTAATTTTACTTCTAGTCTGAACTGGAGTGAAATGAGGTTTTCATCTGTGCCGTGGTGTGGTGGTTGTAGTATTCAAACTGACTCCACTTTTTAAAGATAAGCTGTACGAGTTTTTTACTCTATCATGTACTTTAATATTCAGATTTCTTCTGCAGTTTGGCTAAGTATTTTCTCTTACCAGTTTTGAGGGGTTTTTAACCATTTAATTCTATGCTTCCTCATCCACATATTGAACTCTGAAGACACAAATTTCTGATCTGCTTCTTTATTGCCCACAATGATTATGGATAGAGATGGTAGAGCTATTATTTATTATTCTCAATGTTCCCAATCATAATATCCTGTTGTAAATTGTTCAAGCTTTGCTATTCAAGCTGAATTTTTCCCTGTTTGCTCTCAAATGACTTTATTTTGTGTGAGAACTTTGTTATTGTAATGGTCTGCTTTGGACCATAGCAAATAGTAAGCCTGAACTGTTGGGCCCTCTCCATTTATTCTTGCTTTCTTGCTTGCTATCTCATAGGCAGTTTTACATCTGGGACATAACTTTCCTCTCAGCAATCTATTTAGGGATTTTTCTTTCTTATTTTTGAAGTAGTCCCTGTAAGAATCTTGTCAAAGGCCGGAATCGACTAATCATCCTGTTCTTTTTTTATGCATGCCTGTGGGATTTGAAAGATTAGGGATGATGTGTATCCAACAACCACACAAAAGAGGCAGGAGAAAAATACTAGTGTTGGTGTAAGTGTTCAGAGCATCGGAAACTGCGTGATCTGATCAAGCTTCTGAATGGCACTTGAGCTTTCACAGTGGCATCTTAACACTGTGAGCATTGGTGCATTGCTTCAAACTGGGGATGTTAAAGGTTTACAGATGAATCTTTGCCTATATGCTGAGGAACAGATTCGATTCTATTTTAGTAGCTCCTCATGCATCACCCCCCTTTACACACAGGGCTTTTCATACCTGTGCTGTGAAGATGGGCTCTGCCGCAAGGATTTCTATAATTATGATTGTTCTCTTTTGTAAGGAAGAGGCAGAAAGTATTTTTAGTGCCATGCAGATCACATGGGGGTACCACAGGAATTAGAACCATTAAGGTTGGAAAAGGCTTCTAGGATCCCCACCCCACCCACCCCACCGTGCCCACTGCCCACATCCCTCAATGCCACATCCCCCTGGCCCTGAGACCCCCAGGGACAGTGACCCCCACTCCCTGTGAGCTGTGCCAGTGCCTGACTGCTCTTTGGAGAAGAAATTGTTCCTAATATCCAAGCTGAACCTCTTCAGGAGCATCCTGAGGCTGTTCCCTCTCATCCTGTCACTGGTTAAGGCAGAGCTGCAGGTGTTTGTCACCCTGAATGCAGACGACTCCATGTCCTGGCTTATGTCTGCCTTCTCTGCTGGTGCTGGGCACTGCTGGGCTCAGGTCACACCAAACTGGGATCTCTGTGCAGACCGACCCTGCCCAGGAGGTTGGGCTGGGAGAAAGGGAGCTGTGTGGCCACTCTGCACCTCTTAGAATGAAGCGCATTAGGAATATGTTTTAGGATTTTTGTACTGGCTTATGTGTTCCAGGAGAGTCCCGTGATGACGATGAGCAGCCATCATTTTCAGGACTTTTTACACAGACTTCATGTTCTGCTTCAGGATGGTGAGAGTATCCCAAATTGATCATTCCGCCGGGCAGATGAGCAAAGGTCTCTCAGAGGCTTTACAGGCAAGAGTTCCTCTTACATATGCAGTAAAATCCTTGCATCTTTGCTCTTCTCTACTTGCTTCTCAGCGGTCCTGACTAAATATTTAAAGACACAGGGTTGGATGAGTGGCTGCCTGCTCATTGATCTGTTGTTTCTGCATCAGCTTCTCCATTTGGATGTGTGTCATGGCAATCTGCTGAAATGAACTGCAGCTTCCCATAGGCCCTTGCCATGAAATCCAAAACGCTGTCTTGCAGTATATGGTAATGGGATTATAAAGCATAAGAAGGTGCAGTAAAATCAACAGGCTAATCAAGCCATCCTGGGAAATCCCGAGGGGAAGCAGTAAAGTACAGATAAGGTTCTGTCAGTTTGCCCGGTTATATTTGCTTGTTTTTCCCTTTTAACTTCCTAACAAGAACAACGAAAGTGCTCTTAGCTGTGGTACTGAAAACTCTCGGGCTCACTCCTTTTTATCCACTTCTGTCCTCGTCTAAGCTACCCTCAATGCAAAATAGAAGCTGTAGGTTTACTGACCTTTCCAAAGGCCAAATGAATTCTCCAGTGAAATGATGTCTTTTACGGACGCTGGCAGAGCCACCTTTGTCCAGCTCCAACTGCTCAGCCTGGGCCCTGTTTCTCTAAGGGGTTATTAGAGGATATTTGTGAGAAATGTATTTCAG
Organism: Odontophorus gujanensis; assembly: GCA_013399175.1. Lineage (NCBI taxonomy): Eukaryota > Metazoa > Chordata > Aves > Galliformes > Odontophoridae > Odontophorus > Odontophorus gujanensis. The sequence continues at coordinate 111,988 of VXAB01011405.1, read as the reverse complement.
TCACATTTGTGTGAACGTTTATGGCCGGAACTGCAAAGATTTGAATACCTTTGGGAAGTTTGCAGTGCCCAGGAGCTCTCTGGGCTGCACGGCTCCTGGAGGGTGTGAGCACTGCAGCCTTCCACAGCAGTGGGCCGTTCCTTCCCCCAGCCCCAGGTGGGAACTGCTGCTCTTTTGGCATGCAGGGCTGTGTTTCAGTGCTGATGAGGCTTTCCAGAACGCAGGGGTAACTTCAGATATTTGGGTAAAGTAGCATCAGTATCCCATAAGGTTACTGATTGGCTTTTATTGATAGTTTGCCATAATTTCATCAGTTGCAGGCTAAAGTGGTATTCAGCAGTGCTCAGCATCAGCACTTACGGCAGTTAAGGAGATTGAATAACATTCATAAGAGAAGAGGAGCTTAAAATAAGAAACAAAACAAATGCTTAATCCTCTGGCCTGGATGCTTCTTGGCACAGAAGAGAGAAATGTACATCTCTGAAAACAGAATCCCTGTATCCTTCCAACAGAGAACCACGGCACAACCCGAGCCGTAGAGACACTGTCATTTTGGGCTGGTACCTATGAAGGCACTTGGTGTTTCAGCCCTGTGGGTGCTGCTTGCTGCTGATAGCTGGGCATTGCTGGAGGGAGATGGCTGTGCCTGCTCAGAGCCTGCAGATCCACACAGGTTCTTCAGTGCAAGTCCTGAGTTCCTGAGAGGGAGACCCACATTAATGCAGTGATAATGCCATGGGCTGTCTTGCAATGTACTGCAGGTCGTTTCAGATTTGCCATGCTCATTTCTGTGCACTGGTGGAAGCCATAGAGTAGGGCTGTCTCGATTTATGAAAACCTGAGAGGACATTCATGCCTGCCTCAGGAGGTGGACATAATCCACCCTCTATCAAACACACTCTGGAAGGCAGCAGCTATAGCTCAGCTTCCCACAGCTCAGCTCTTTGCAAGTCTCCGTAGAGCCTGCAGCAAAGAGAAAGCTCACCACTGGTTAAATATAGAGGATACCTACAAATGTAGTCCGGTTACCTTTCTCGTTGTAGGTGCTTTAAACTGAGAGAAAGTGACAATGAAGTCTTCACACTCTCTTTAATTATAGCAGCCCTTATATAACAGTGTTGGATAAATGTGTTTCAGAATAGGTGGCACCTCACTTCCTCCAGAAGAACTGTCAAATTAGACCCTGCTAGGCTACTTTATAACTTGAAATTCAAGGAATTAAAGCATACCATCCAGGTCTCTCCTTGAATTAAACCTTTAAGTGCACCGAGACATATCCCGAACACCACAATGCTTCTTTCTTTTGAAGCATAAATACACACTTATTCAACTGCTAATCTCCAGGACTGTGAAACATCACAGATGCCATCCAGTTCTCACTGCTCATGAGATGTTAGAAAAGGAGGTTAGTGGGATCTCAAGAGGTTGTCTTGTTCATACTTCCACCCCGAGGCAGAAGCTGTTGTTGCTACAACCATGTGCTTATCTAATCTGTGTTATGAAACACAAGAGGGGGGAGGCAAAAATAAATTGCTGTAGAGGGAGAAGGATGAGGAATAGCGTAGAAGAGTGAGGAGCTGGCCTCCTTCCAGGTGACGGGAGAGAGTTCTGCCTTTGGTGGATTGCTGGAGAATGCTGATGGTCCTTTTCCTTTATATTAATGAAACACACACTTGGGCTGCTTTGCTGATTTCAGCACGAACAACATTTGGGGAGAGGAATTTTTTTTTCATCAGGACCCAGAATTCAGGCTCTGAAAGGTCAAACCCAATGCTTATGTTTTGGATGAAATGTACTGATAAGTACTGGAGGTTTTGTGTGCTGAAAGACGCTAGAAGGAGCAGGTCCATGCCCAGATGTGCTTTAACTGAACCACCAACTCCTTTGGTTAATATGCTGTCGTTCTCTGCAGTTAGAACCTCCTTAGTCCAAAGTAATGCTGCAAGTCCAGCATGGTAACCTTACAGTTGGAGCAGAAGAACCTTTAGAGAGCTTCAGTCCGTCCTCATGGAGGCAGTGTTAGGGTTTGTGGCATCGGGGTGGACCCTCGTGGCAGCACAGCCCACGGTGAAAGTGGAATCTGTGAAAGTACAAAAGGCAGAGAACTTGCTGACTTACATTCTGGCTCTGCACACTGCAGTGCTGAGGTATTTACTTGGTTTGGCAATCCAGTTACTGTGCATTTATTCAAATAGCCCTTCAGTGTGCTTATGCAAATGGTTCGTTGCTGCATCTCCTCAAAGAACAGTGCGAGTGCTGTCATTTGATGGTGTAATCATTCGATTGGGCTTTGCACACCATTTCCAGTGGTTCTGTACAAAATTCGTGCTCTGGGAAAAATGTTATTCCACATTTGGATAGCTCAGAAATGACTGAATAATTAATATATGGGAATAAATGGATGCACATCTCACAAAAGATTTCTTCTTTTTCCTTTGTGCTTCCAAAAGGGTCGGTTCTAATAAAAAAAAAGGGAATGTGGATAATTCCAAATGGCATCAGAGGACTTGGAGGGTACCCCATATCTGGGAGGTCTGTGGGATGCTCAGCTCGTGCTGACTTCTTCCCCTTTCCTTTCCCCTTCCCCTTCCTCTCCCCTTCTCCACTTCCCTTCCCCTCCATTGTGTAGTAATGTTGGTTCAAAGCACCAGGAGCAGCTTAATTAGCACTGAGCCTGTTCTTTTGCCTGCACACTTCCAATGAAGCCTGTAATAAGTCCTTAGGAGGAGCAGTCTTTTAATTAACCAACAATAACAATACATGGTCCTTAGGTGATTCCAAATGATACCTTGGCTGTGGAACTATACGGACTTGTTATGCATCCTCAGCAGACATGTTAGGTAGGTCCTACAGAAACTAGATTGTTTTGTGATCTTCTGTCTGCATCTTGTCCAAAGTCGGTGCCTATGGGGACCTGCAGAGCTGTGGCCTGAGATCAAAGGATGATGGATGCTTCCTGCATGCAATATTGCAGTAAATCCACAGGAAACCTAATTCATAGCAGTCCTGCTGAGATCACCAGAGGACAGCAGTCCTTGCTGGGGAGTAGCCTGCAATGTGCCATAAGTAAACCCAGTGGAAGTGGAGACCAGGCTGCTTGAAAACACCTCTCAGTCTGTCTCTGAAGGTTAATATTGTCACCAAGTTGAAAGATACAAACAAGATGTATAAGGCAGCAGCTGACACCATTGGTTTTGAAGGGACTAGACCTCAGCAACACTTCATTCAGCTCTTTTGCCCATTGCACGTTGACACCAGGTGTGTCCCACACACGCACACACAACCCGATGGGTGCTGGATGCCCCATGCTGCAGTGCTGGCCAAATGCAGAGGAGAGGTGCCCGGTGCCACAGCCCCTCTGTGGCCTGAGGTGGTGCTCAGCGTGTTTGCATTCTCCCCCTGAAACACCTCCTGAGATGGGGGGTGGGAGTTTGAGGCCCCCGAGGCAAATGCCCACTGCAGGTCGTGCAGATGTCCCTTCTGTTTACATCTTCCAAATGCAATCCCTATTTAATGAGCTGTGTGGCTTTTTATAGCGTCTTTTAGGAGCCTTTCAAGTTGAGTCATTAAATATATATTTTTAATAGCCTCTGTATCTTGAAAGGACAGCGTGAAATGTAAGTACTGGAAATCAAATAGCAATTCCCCTGACTTCTGAGTTAAATTATTTCATTACAAATTTATGTGAAGTTGAGACACCCTTTTTTTTTTTTTTTCTCCTTGTGATTTCAGATCCTTCCTTTATTTTGAGCTTACAAATGATTCTGATGTTGCACTCAGAAATTCCTTCCCATTTTAAACTTTAATAGTCTCCTACTGAGGTATTTATTTCTTTAAATATGTAACATCACAAATCTTCAAGGTGGGGGCATAGCCCAGGCCCTGAACATCGATCTATTAACTCTTGTAAAGGGAGTTCAAAGAGAACTTTAAAGACAGTCTCAGAAACTGAAACCCTCCTCCGTCTGCTTAAGACCCCACGGGATGCCCCAAAACCTGTGGGCTGTGCTCTCCAGCCCTGACCCACCTATATGGGGACAGCCCCAAGCAGCAGGGGGCCGGGGCAGCAGGGAAGGAGCTGGGTACATCAGTTGTAAGATGTGCTGCAAGATGTGCTTTCTGTTGTCACAACAACTGTTCCACTGTTCTGTTGTAACAACTGCTCTACTTGACAGAAGTGCTGCTCTGCTTGAAATGGACCAAATGGTGCAGTTTTTGAAGAAATGGGCTTTGCTGAGATGTCTGTCGGGCTCTTCCCAAGGCGTCAGCGGTCACAAAGTTAAGTCTTTGGAAGGTGAAAGAAATGGAGAAGATGGAAGTGCTGATGAACACAGAGGCGTTTGACCAGGGTGTATGACAGATGAGCTTTTAAATCATTTTAATAACATTAGAAAGCAAACAGTAAACTATTCCAGAAATAGTCAGACACAGAGTCACAGAGTTGTAGGGATTGGAAGGGACCTCCAGAGATCATGGAGTCCAACCCCCTGCCCAAGCAGCTCCCAGCCCAGGGTGCACAGCTCAGCGTCCAGGTGGGTCCTGAACATCTCCAGAGAAGGAGACTCCACCACCTCTGTGTGCAGCTCCAGTGCTCTGCTGGTTGCCCGCCGTGTATCCCTGCAGGTGGCTTCTTCCCCTGTGTGACATGGGATGCTCACCTCGCTGACACATTGAGGGAGAGCGTGTGTGGCTGACAGCCACAGGAACAGCTCTTGGGCAGGAGAGGCAGGGCTGGAAGCGTCCAGGGTAGAGCTCTGGCAGGATCAGTTTTCCTAATTCAGTTTTAAATAAGGCCAAAACGGGTGTGTTTTTTTTTTTTTTCCATTCTTGGCATTTGGGGTTTGTTCTGTTTGTTTGTTTGCAGCGCCGTCGCAGAACATCAGGAGAAAACTCGTTTCCTAGAGCGGAAGAGAAATTACTCATCAGAAAAGCCTTCACGCTATTATTTTTAAATTAAAATCTATAATCAGCAGACACCCTCCCAGCGCCCGGCAGAAGACGCTGCTATTTCGGGCACGCTGAGCTTGGCACGAGCTCTGCCGTTGTTCCGCGGGGCGTACAGCGGCTCCAATAGCGGGCACACGAGGAGCGGCGGCTCCGTGCAGCACCGCCCGCTCCCAGAGCTCCACGTTCCGTCGCTGTGTCCTCACACCGCTGTCCGCATCCAGCAGCAGCACGAGGCACCTGCGGGCCTCGCTGGGCGCCACAGCGGCGGACGGACCGCGCTCTGCGTGCGGTGCCGGCCGCTCTCTCCCCACACAGGCGATGCGGGGTCGGGCGCTGCTCGGAGCCGTTGCCGAACGCGGCGTTGGCACAGAGGACGCAGGGCCGGCTCGGCGCGGAGGCGCGGACGGAGGAACGCGGGCTCCTTTCCGCGATGCCGCCCGCTCGCTGAGGCGCCGAGGGACGGCGGCGGCGCGGCGCGGCCAATGGCGTCGCGGCGGCGCCCGGGCTCGACCAATGGCGTCGCGGCGCGCCTCACAGCCCTCCGCCCGCTCTCGGCCCTCGCAGCGCCGGTTCCGCACCCCGAGCTCCATGTACGACAATTTGTACCTGCATGGATTTGAAGACTCGGAGGCGGTGAGTGCCGCGGGGCGTCGGGGCAGCGGCGCTCCGTTACGTAACGTTCGGGTGCCCCTCCTGCCCGGGCCGGGTAGCGG
>VXAB01011405.1:0-106290 GCA_013399175.1 Odontophorus gujanensis | reverse complement strand
CGGCCGCGTTACGTAAGGATCGTAACGCGGACCGGAGAGTGCGGCAGTGCGGGGTCTGCGCGGAGCGGCTGGGCGCGTCGGTGCTACCGGGGAGGGGGAAAATAGGTCCGGTGAAATAGGTCCTACGCCAAGAGACGGTTTGATCCGGCCCTGCCGGTGCGGGCGAAGCAGTTTGTGTTAAGGGCGGCGGGGCGGAGGATGCTCCGTGTGTGTGTGTGTGCGCCGGATTGCCACGGCCACGGGTGGAAATGAGGAGCGATTTCTGAGGTTTCTCAGTGCTGTCTGAATTGGTCGGTGGTAATGGCGTTGACAGCTGTGGGAACTTTGCAGTCTCTCGGTACTCGAGGATGGTTTTCATAGAGCCCTGGAATCGTGGGGATAAGTGAGAATTTCAGCTTTCGTCTACAAATGGGGCTGAGCGAACCCTGCGAGCAGCACAGACATCTCATTGCCGTGTGGAAAAGCTGGAGGCTGTAATCCCCAGAGGGACAGACACGGGCAGGTACCGTTCCCCGGGTGCTGCTTTGCACTGTGCTCCCACTGTTTGTTACGGCACTGTCCCTTATTGCTATGGGGCTTCTCATCGGTTGGGAACTGGATCAGCGTGCTGGCCAACAGCGGGGCACAGGAGCATTGCTTTCCAACCAGAGGGAGCCCATGTCATGGCATTAACGTAACAAAAAACAAATTAAAGGTAGAATAGTGCTTCCCTGCGGTTAGGAGAAAATGAGTGTGCAGAGATGAAAGAAAAGCTCTCTGTGTTGTCTGGGCTTTGCGGCTGGAAGGCACAGCTGCTGAACTGGGGGAGATGGGAGCTGCTATCCTGGACTTGCTGTACTTCCATCCCCTGAAACACAGGGAGGTGTGATCAAGTACTTGTGCTACTTGAAATACTTTTAGCACAAAAAAAATCATACTGAGATGAGTCACTCGAGTACAGTTAGTGTCTTCCTAAAGTAGGTATTTGCCCTTAGAAAACTCGTGCAGCAGTTTCCTGTCGCGGTGGCATCGTGTAAGAAATGCACAGAGAACATTGCTCATCTTCATCGCAAGAGATGCAAACCAACACGATGGCATGGTGTGTTTTACCCCAGGGTTTGTTGCATTGCAGCTCTCCAAAGTGGGGCTGTGTTACAGCCAGGGGGCATGCAGGGTCCCTTGGCCTTGGAGGGCAGCTGGGCTGGTGCCTCTCCCAGGCAGGCTCTCTTTCCTACTCAACCCAGGAGGAAAGATGGGTGTTTTTCTAAGAGTGAACTGATACGTAGAGGATGTATTTTTCTATAGCTGAAGTTATTATTATGGTGTGTTTGTGTGTATGTATGAAATGAATGCAAAAATACATATTTATTTATATTACATTTGGAAAAAGAAATGGGTTCAGTGTGTGCATGGCTATTACAATCCATTACCAGCTGTGATGATTAATGCCAAGCAGATGATGCACTCGCTAGTGTGAGGCTTTTTGGAGGAGGGAAATTACACCGTTCAGGCTGGAAAAAATGCCAGTGGTTGTATGCAAGAAGAACAGGAGTGCAGAAAGGGAGGCGTAAGCAACTTGCACAGCCATGAGTACGCTTGCAGTGAACACAAAGTTGAGGCTTTTGTAGAGTGGAGCATCATCTGAATGGAATTTTTGACTTTGTTGCCCTGCCCGGTCTGATTGGGGGATGCTGGGGGCTAGTTGTAGTGCTCTGGGTAGTTGTATTGTAAACAGAGTCACCGTTTGGGGCTTGAAAACTTGTTTGCCTTGTAGGGAACAGGCATCTTATGTTTTTGATTACAAGAGGACACCAGAACCCTGTTAGCACAGGTGCTGAAAGACAGTGATTTCCACTCTTAAGAAAATCATGGCTTTACCCTCACAGCTGAGAACTAAGCCCTGTGGTGGTATTCGTGGTGAGGAAAGATCTGCATGCTGTGTTGGCACAGAAACCTCCCCGTGGCCTTGGGCTGCAGCACAGACTCCATCTTTCTTCAGAATCAAACTTTAAACAAAACTTTAGCATAAGAAACCACATTTCCTGTAAAATCCTCTTTTCCTTCACAGCAGTGGTGGTGGCAGTGGCTGCTGGCAGTGTCAGGTTCAGCTGTTGATGGCCTGCAGTGCTCACTGTGTGCGTGCCTCTCTGCTTAGTAATGCCAATTCCCCTTTCATGTCCTTCTGTCATTTGGGATGGCAGCTAATTGACGCCTTTGTTTCCTACTTGTCTTTTTGTGCCCTACTTTTAGCTATGTGCTTTCTCTCCAGCCCCTAGGTCTTGCATACACTCTGTATTGTCTTTTTTTTGGCTCCTCTTAGTCTTTAGCCTACATCCAGCCTTGTTTTGCTTTCCCTCTGTCTCCTGTCTGTTCCTGCTGCCAGTGCTAGGGGGCTCTGGGGGCACTGGGCAAGCAGGACGTCCCATTTACTGCTTTGTAAGCCAGGAGAGCACACTTGCTTCACTCAAAGGTACTGTGCAAGTTCAAACTCCGTATCACAACAAATTAGATAAAGCTTTCAGTGGGATTCATGCCCAGAAGCATTTCAGATTTTGGAAGTTAACAAGGGCCAGGCAGCTGTGAGGCTCACCCTGGTAGCCAGTCTTCAGAGGCTGCTGTTAAAAGGACACTGAGGGACTTGTATGCAGAAACCCATCACAGCAAGGTTGTTTCAGGGAGTTGGGAGGCTGTGTCTGGCAGTACAGTGCATGGCAGCATCATGGTCCCACAGTATGTGTGTGTTTCATCCACAGTGCTGGTGGCTTTCCATCGTGCATCTCATTGGGGAGCTGTGCCTGGAGCCATCCTGTCGTATTGATGAACCTGTGGTACAGCTTCCTGCAAGTCTGGGGAAGGGAGGCTGCCACCAGAACCTGCTGGCATCTGTGTTTGCTCCAGGAGCCAGAAAGGAAGCTGCTGTGGCGCAGGGCACTGATGTGGCCCTCGTTCTGCTGTGCTGGAGCTTCATGTGGTATCCATGTGAAAGCTGTCTGCAGCTCCTGCGTGTGGATTTTGAGAAGATGTTGCTGAGAGTCTTCAGGACAGAGGTGCTGGGAACAGAAGCACAATGCTGTGCACTCGCTGCTGTTCCCAAGTTTGTGCATTGCTGCTTGCACTGATCAGTCACTTCTCTTGCTAGCTTAGACTCTCTCTCATGGCAATCAAGACCAGAAGGTTTCTGAGTGCTTGCTTAGAAACACAAACACTGACAGGGAAGTGTGCACTGCAGTGGAGCTTGGGTCTCTGCGTGGTACCTCTGTGGAGCAGAAGGAAGGCAGTCTTGACTTGCCCTGTATGTCCTTTCCACTTCAGTAGGTTGAGTATAAAATAAATAAGCAAAACATATTCAGAGAAATATTTTTCACCCTTGCCTGTGGTGGTTATAGTCCAGAACTCCTCCTGTTGGTGTAATTGTCAGGACTGAGGGGTTGTGTTCAGTTTGCTTCCAAACTGCTCTCCAGCACTGCTGCATGGGAGCTCAGCTCTTCGTGGTACAGAGGAGTTTTCACACCTATAAAATCTTGCATGACTTATAGGTAAAATTAATTATAGAGTGAGGTTGCCCAGGGGCCGTGCTGTGTTTCCAGCACACAGACCAACTGGGAGATGCTGAGCTTTCCTTGTCTGCACTGACAAGAAGGGAGGTGAGGCTGCTGACACCGTCCTTCAGGAGGGCTCATTCCATGGAGAGGCAGTGGGGGGTCCTGTGGGGTCCCACAGGGCTTGAATTCCCATGCTGTTCTCATGATGGAGGGATGGATGTGCTGGTGAACGTGCCTATGCAGGCGGCGAGAACGGTGTTTGCAGTGCCAGTCGCTCACTGGTAGCACCCAGTTCCTCACTGAGCATGGCTGGGCTGTATAATGCTGAGTCCAGAAACTGATGTTAGGACACAGTCATTCCAGTGCTACCAGTTTGCTCCTTGCTGCTTGTTTATGTAGGGTTTCTGGTGCATGCAAAGGTCTGTCTTCAGTGGGAACGTGTCAGGTAATTTCTGTTAATGTGACATTGTCCTCTGCCCATGATGCCCACTGAGCTCTCGCTGAGATTTTTTTATGTGGTCGAAGCATTTGCTTGTTTTGTTATTTTTTACAGTTTCAAATCTGTTTCCATTAGTCCTTAATAGATTGTCTCAACTAATGAATCATCATCTGCCTGACATTTTTCTTTTGTGACAGGCTGGGAAGTCGGCTTGTTTTCTGTTTGCAGGTTTGCTTGGGTGTTTGTGTTCTTTTTTCTGCTAAAGTTTCTGAGTCCTTGAGCTGCTCCAGCAGTAGCTGTTGTTGCTGTGCCTGATGTTTGTGCTCTCTTCTAGAATGCTTTTGAACCCAGCTCTGCTCCTCTGTGAAGCGTAATGCTGTGTTTGTAGTGCAGCAGTCAAATAAAACTTCCAGTACGAATAACAGTTTTTACAAATCAGTGTCTGCTGTTTCCATAGAGATTTTTTTTTTCCACCAAAAATGCATTAAAGTGGAAAGCAAACAAAACGTGAGTGAAGAGATGTCACGTCATCTAACCAAGAGGAGAACCTCTGGGGAGCAACTAAGTGCACGTGTTGGGTCTCAGCTGTAAGCTCTCGCTGGATGGTGACCACAGCCATGGGGACAAGGGCTTCTCACAAGTGTGCTCATCCTGGGTTGTGGATGTGTGGCTGCTGGGAAGCATCAGCAGCTCCCTGAGCTCAAGGGCATCTGGGGAGGGGCATGGCTCTTGGTGCTGAAGGAGAACATCACTGAAGTAACACATAAAAAGGGGACAAGCTTAGCCTCAGATTTGCTGATGTCATGGCTTGTTTCCCTATCTCCCTGAAACACGTTCTGCTTGTGAGATACTGAGCTGCTAGATGATTTTCCTTTGAGCATGCATTCACAGAGATAGTAGAGCCTGGCTTTAAAATGAGCCACGTGCACAAAGGCAGATTGCTTCGCAAGCAGGACAGCCCAGCAACTGCTTGTGGTCGTCTGGAATCCAGTAATTAACTTCAGTACACTGCTCAGCTGGCTGTGTGCTGAGTTTGCAGGTGGTGTTGAGATTTGCTTGCAGAGTTCCCTCTGATCCCAGTCTGTATTTTTCCATAGTGCTTTGCTGTGTTGTCCCTGCAGTGCCCTGCTTGCAGCCTGGAGCACATGCTTTTAGCTCAGGTGCTGTGCCGTTCAGGACTGCTTCAGAACAGTGTGCCACAGGTTGTACTCCTGGAGGCTCATTCTTGGTGTTGTTTTCCTGAAGTAGTGCAGAAGCTGTGTGAGCTATAGATCTGGAGCTACTTGGTTGTAGCTCTTTCACCAGCGTGGGGAATGCAGACTGGCAGGGATGTGATTTATTGCACAACATGGAGGAAATGGTGGGGGAAAAAGCACTGTGTATCATCTCACCAGCACTGAAGTGGTAAAGCACATGTCTGAGCGAGCTGCTAACACTTCCTATAAAGCTTTGCAGGCCTTTCTATTTTGAGAGTATTCCACTTGAACCAAATATGTTTTCCCTGCAAGTCCTCTCCTGTTTTTTTCCACGCTGGGCCTCTTCCCCCTCTCCCATGGATTCCTGTGGGCCCTCAGTACTCTGCTTGCTTTTTGCTTTCTCTCCTGCATTGTTTGGCCTTCATACGATGACATCCCAATTCCTGATTATTTTGCTATGGATTGCTGTTTTCTTTTAGTATGTATTGCCATAGATGCTGCACGAGGTGCTTCTGTATCCAGTGTGTGTGATGCTGGAGGAGGAGGAGGGTTGGTTGAGGGATGTGGCTGAAGCTGTTGATGAGCCCTTGGCACAGCTGCCCATGGGGTGGCTGGGTGCATCCCAAAGGCCTCTTACCTGTGCAGTCAAACAGCTTCTTCACGGCCTTCCATCCTTTCATCTGTTATCGTATGAACCTGGAGAACAAAACTGTGTTTCTGATGGTTATCCCCTTTCCTGTTTCTTTACAAACGTTCTCTTCCAGTGCAGGATTCAGTGATGGTTTCTTTTAAGCCTTGTTCCTCCTGAGATCAGCGTATCCACAGAGGAGCAGTGCTCTCAGCATTCTGACAGGTCACCAGTTACTCTCTGCTGAGGTATCTATGTCATGAGATAGCATTTAATTTTCCAGAATAATCTTGTCACGATCTCATCTGATGCTGATGTGCCCCTGTGCTATCCTTAGGTGAAAAGGTGTCAGTTGTAGCCAAGCTCACCCTGGACAGCAGTCCAATGGCAGGGGAAATCTATTGTTGTTTACTCCAATCCAGAGGAGTAGAGTGGTGGGAAGTGTTTTGGTGCCTGGTATTACATCTAGAATGGGTTTTTAGTGACGCATTAAGTAATCCTTCCCGTTATTATATTAGGTCTACTGTATGTAAACATGCAGCATGAGTGGGAGTGTAGGAGAGGAAGAGCTGCAGTCTGGAATGTCTCCCATTAGACATAGAAAATTTATGGGGTGGTGGTGGATACACAGAAGTTGTTTTGCTCAACTGAATTAATAATTTGACTTTGGCTTTGAAAATTGGCGTTGAATGTCATTTCTAGTGCTGGTGCTGCCACCAGTTGTAGCTACACTGAAGACTTTTTATCTGTGACAATGTTTAAGGCATTGTTAAATGTTTAGCTCACCTGCTCTGTTCAGAATATATCATGTGGCTTTCAGTCAAATTTGCACCTTTTCACCTTTCTTTAAAACAGAGATGTTGGATCTCCCCTTGTAGCTCATGGTTATGGTGCAGGCCTGTGTTGGGCAGGCATCAGTACCAGAGCTTTGCATGTTGGGTCCCCCACCCACAAAAGCTTTACTCTCTCTGTCCGCACGCTTTCCCAGTGCGTTTGGCTATTCTTCATGTTCTTTCCGAGCCTCTCATTTTCCACTATTGTTTCTTGAGAGAGGGGAGGAGTGCCTGGTGCTGCGTGTACTCTCCAGATAAAACTGCATTGGCATGGGAGGAACGTTCGCTGTCAGCTTCAGGGCTGCGTGTATTTCATAGGGTCACTCTTCAGGCTGGAAAAGACATCTGAGATCGGCCACCCCAACCCATCAGCACCATGCCCACATTTGTGTATTTCACGTGCAAAGCACCGTGCTTCATGGAGGAAGCTATCCTGCCTCCTGGCTTCTAGTCTGTATACGTATGGAAGATGGGAAACAATGAGTTTACATTACTGAGAAGACATATGCAGGGTGAGAGCTTTGCCAATAATGCTGCTATAGCTGAGGGCAGCCTGGAATGAAATCTCTGCATCAAGTAATTCCTTGTGCATGCGGCCCTGGGCTCGGAGTGCTTTGGCTGATCTTCAGCCATTGGTTTTGTACATTTGAAGACAAAAACGTCTTGGGTCGTTAGCTGCTTCAGGCCAAGCGTGCTGTAGTGTTGACCCAGTTTGAAGTTACAGTCATGAAGACCTCAGGGATGGCTGTGATTGCTGTTACAATGGCAATACAGTACTAAGCTCCATGTTGAAACCTGCTGCTCAGGTGCCTTGGTGTGGCACCCAAGGACACCATGCTTCTGTACTTCTCGGGGCTCACAGGAGGATGCTGCTGTTTGCTGCCCTTCTTGCTGTGCTTGCTGCTATCTGCAGGGTGGCAGAAAGCCTTCAGGGGGATGGAAATCTGCCTGGGTGTTCTGTCTTCCTAGGTAACCAACAGATTGTTGAGATTTATTTGGTGTCAGAACCCATTATCTTCCATTCCCCAACAGAAACTGTTAATAAAGATGGGATACCTTCCTTTTCTTACAGACAAATGTTTCTTCTCTATTCTTGAGATAACAACAAAGTAGATAAATAAATAAAACCACTGTGGCTTTGCTGTGCTGGAAGCAGTTGTGTGAGAGGTACATCCTTAAGCAGCAACTTGAAAGGCAGGCCACAGTGTTTCCTAACCAAGCTGAACTCACATATGCCCAGTGACTGAAATATGGGGCCAGAGCTGAGCTAGGGGAGCTAGCCTAGGTTTCAGTGGAGCTAAACTAATGTATTTCAGGGAGGTGCAGCCCCAAAATCCTGATTCCTGCTCATTTCTTCCAGCCGTTAAATGCTTCCTCCCATTGGTTGTATTCACCCAGCTGCAGCTCTGCAATGCTTTGAGCAGTGCTCATTCCCAGCAGCTGGAGGAAGATTAACCATCGTCCTTCCCCCATCAAACCTTTTCAGGAAGGGGAATCATCAAAGTGGTTTCCGGAGTGGCTGTGGCTGCCTGCCTGCCTGGATCCATGCTGCAGTCTCGACAGGCTTTTCCCCCCCTCCCCTCCCTTTCACTTTATTTCCCTCTTCTCCTAGAGCAAACCCCGCTCTGCCCGTGCTCTGCAGTGCTGCTGACACAGCGTGGCCCCGAGCACTTTGCTCTGCGAGGAACAGAGGCTGCCCATGGGGACAAGCCAGACCTCACTCCTGTCTGCTTTCTCCTCGCAGCAGCTGCTGTTTGTCCCTCTGGTCAGGTGGTGGGGATGTGGCTGAGTTACCTGAGCAGCACCCCGCTGACAGCTGCTTCAGGGTGATGGGGAGATGCTCTTCCATGAGCCTCAGAGCTTTTTTTCCTCTTACTTCCTGGGTACCTTTTACTAATTTGCCATTGCTGTTTGAGCACCATGGTTTGCACAGCTCTTTTCCGGCTTGCAGACTGAAGTAAGGACTGTGATATGGAGAGATGCTGAAGGGCTGGTGTTGGGGCCGTTCAGATCTAGATGTGTGGAGCTGTCCGTCCTGCTGGCAGGATGCTGGGCACAGGGGGAGGTGCTGCTTTGCCATACCACCGTGATGCTGCAGCCTCGTGGAGCTGATGGCACACACCAGGGTTTGCACAGCAGATGTGGGAAGAGCTCTTCAGTAATTGAGTTTTGCAGGTTTTGTGCTGGGGGAAGCAGGGTGTGTGCTGCATCCGAGCACAGACCAGTTCCCCGAGGAGCTTTGACCCCAGAGCTGTCAGCAAGTGCCCGAGCTCATGGCACAGGGTGGAGTGACACACAAAGCATTTAGCTAATGGCAAAGTGTGCAAATCAAAAGGTGTATCTGATAAAGGCCTGAAAAAGAAGCAGTGCAGGGCACGTGGGCTCACAGGGTCTTGTGGCAAAAACACTTTCATCCTTTGGACTTTGGTTCTTTACCTGCATTTCTCCTTTTCTGCTAGCAGATTGCTAGCAGAAACGCTTTTATTTCTGCTGGATGTACTCAGAGCTTTGCCCAGGCCTTGGCTTCACTCTAGCACCACACATGTTCCCTGCCTTCCTGGTTACATCTGTAGGGCATCAACAAAACCCCTGACACAGTCATGTTTTTTGCAACAGATGTACCTCTTACAGAACATCCCAAAAGCTTTAGACTCGATGAGGGTTTTAAGTCGTCCCAGGATTTTGACAGGTTGCTCTCCTGGCAGTGCTTTGTTTCTTCCTTCGGAACGTTACCCCGGTGCTTCAGCCAGAGCTGTTTGCTCTTACTGCAGCTCTGCTTTGCTGATTGCTTGTGGGAATGTTGGTAGAGGAGGAACGCTTTGCACAGTCGGCTCTCGGTGTCTTTTCCCTGTATTGCTGTTGCCAGCTCACAGACGTTGTGGATGTGATAGTGATTCCTAGGGGATTTTCTTCTCGTTGGATCACTTACTGAATGCAAGTAATGGGAAGTATTAAGCTCTCGTTTCTTCCAAGCCATTTAATTAAGAGTCCATTTTGAGATAATGCTTAAAAAAAACAAAGGATTTTATCTTGGAGTTACTGGTTTCTGTTTTTTAACTCTCTAAATGTCACTCTGTTATACAGTGTAGGATCCAAATGGTTTGTTGTACGTTTGTGGTAGTCGTAACAATTTGGGAAAATACATTGCCCGTGCTGCCTTTGGGAAAAATACCATGTAGTCAGGAGTGTAGGTGTAGACTTAAGGCACTGGCTTTGCACTTCTGCCTGACGTAACTTAGCACATTCCCGTTGACCCCAACAGTGGAGATGTGGAGATATTTAACCTGCAGCATTCCCGGGTTTCCCCGTACCCTTGGGCTTTGCTTGGTCTCAGTGCTCACACTGAGTGTCCGTGGTGGGTGGACTGGTGGCCCCGTTGCTCTTCACAAATCTGAGATACACAAAGACAACACAGGTACCTCTCGAAACACTCACACATGTTAAGCACAGACTGATAGCCGGATAGAAACAGTTGTTTTTTCCCCCCATGTTATATGTGTCAGTGGGTAAGCACCCAGTTTGCCTGGGAACATGTGTTGGGAATGTGCCCAGGCGGGCAGCAGCCCCAGCGCCTGGCAAGTCCTCGGGGCCCTGCACTAATCACTGCAATTAAGTTCCACTCCAATATTACCTCTGTAGGTGACAGCAAGATGCCCTTTCACTTCTATTTTGCTCTCAGCATGTTTGGTTATTAGACTGCATGTTTTTTGGGAAAGGAGTTGCTATTTACAGAGGCCATAGTATTTAGAAAATGAGGGCTTTTTCTTACTGAGATATTTCCAGCAGTAAGGAATAGCTTACTGCCACTCCAGCAGGTGTGTCAGTTCAGAAGCTTGTCCCTGCTGCAAGAGGCACGGAATTATTAAGGCTGGAAAAGATCTCTTGTTTGGTTAACAGAATGAATAATGCTAAATAGTATGGTAGCCAAGACAGCAGTCAGACTCCATCCCTCCTGGTCACACAGGTGCACTGCCTTCACCTGTGCTCCTGTGGCCAGCTCAGTGCTCACCTCAGGTGATCCATCAGTGGTTCAGGCCGTGATTCAACAGTTCCCATATGGACCTCTAATTACTATAAAATAAAAATAGGAAGAGATTTTAGCAGCTGAAAGAAGGTTTCTGGGAAAGAAAGAGTGGAAAATGTACAAAGAAACAAAAAACTGAAGTGCTGTGCTCAGATGTGTTGGTTATTGGCTTCTGAAACCTCCGGGTTTGGGAGTTTGTGGAGGGAAAAAGGCAGCTAATTAAAACCACAGCGCAACAAAACAAAACCGAACCTCAGCCCAAACCCTCTCAGTTGCTTGGCTAAAATTAAGCAGCATGAAATTCGTTTCAACAATACCGTAACAGCGTGGCACAATTCTTTCCCATTCGCTACACAGCGTGAGTAGTTTAAACAAAGTAATTTTCCTATAATTACACTGGAGATGCAAGCCTGTTTGGGTTCTGATTTTTGTGCCCTGGTGGGGCCTTTAGCAAAACCTGTGAGAGGTGGGCATAGGCAGAGCGGATGGGATGACTTCAGAGGAAGTCATTGCCACCTAAATATAACTTGTCAGAGCAGAGAGCTGCAGCCTGCTGGTAATAAACGGAGTTTGGCTGCCCACCAGCTTGCCTAGTGGCAGATCACCAAGCGTGTGCTATTTGGCATTCGATTTCTGTGAAATGGGGCCTGGTTCAGAGCAGAATACCTGGTACCCCATGGCACTGCAGGTCTGGTTGTGTCTGACAGACGGGTGAAGCCAGCCTTGTGCTGCAGCCCGTGTTGCTTTGAATCAGCTTTGTGTCACGTTGTTAGACAGTTCAGCGTGTTCCAAACAGCTTCTGTTTGAAAAATAGAAAGGAATATTTGGGGTTATTTTGGTTGTACGAAGCCTGATGGTGTGGGAAGTGGCGACACCACGCTAGAAGGAAATTGGGACACTGTGATCATGAAAACCCTTTAAAAGATGCATGTTGTTCAGTGTAACTGTTTGAATAAGGAAAAGCATGCCATGAAAGCAGCCAGGTGGCAAGGAGCTGCCTGGCAGCGGGGCCTGGAGGAAAATTCCGCTCCTTTTCTCACATTTATAACATTCTGAAGTTAATATGTTGATTGTTCTTGCTTCAGGGGACTGATGTCTTCTGTGCCTTTTGGCAAACTGAGGTGAGGTGTGCTTTCCTGGAAGGCAAAAACGTTATGGCCGATGGATGGTAGGCAGGAGCTGCTGAGCAAGCTGCAGCGTGATGCCCGTGGCCCCATGGGCTGGTGGTGGCCTTCTTGCCAGCCTCTCCTGGCTGCCACCAGTGTGCCCTTGGCATTGTAGAAAGGAGCTACGTGATGATGTATCTACAGAAGTGCTCTGCTGCTGTCACCACAAACTCTCCATCACCTTCAGCAGGAGAAAAGGGCCCTGAAGTTTACAGACCTGCTCAGGATACTGGAGTGTTGGTGCGAGGAACTGAGAAGTTTGAGTAGCAGGACTTCCTTCTGCAAGGCTGGCAGGGCTGGTGGCACTGTTAGTGTGGTCTAGGTTCAATACTTGTCTCTTCTTTCTGCAAGAGTGAGGAACGTTCCTGCCTTCTGCTGTGCTCCTGGGACAGACACGGGCCATGCTTCCAGCAGAGTTCACTTAGGCTAACAGGTGCAGTTTTATTAGCTGCTGTATTACTATCAGGTGCCATAGAGCCCAACAGCAGTAGCTTCCCCGGAGCCTTGTGAGGATCACTCGGTGCTTTCAAGAGCCAGAGTAATTAGAAACGAATAAAGCAGCTTTTTTTAAACTGTTGCAGCTTTAGCATGGTACCTTTTATCACTGAAAAAACACCTTTTTTTCTCTCCTGGGTCTTCTGAATAGCTGCTGTGGAAAAGAGGGACCAGCTGCAGAGATAAAAGCCAAACTTGAGCTATAGGTGTTCAGCTGTTGGCTCCGTTGTGCTCCTGCCTCTCAGCAACTGGAATAAAACGCAGGTCAGAGCGTTCCCAGACAGATTTTAGCTTTTCTATGGCCTGAATCAAAAAGCAGAATTGGAAAGTTTGTGTGTTACTCAGATTTTGTGGTTCGGGCATGGTTTTAGAGAAGAGCGATGTGAGTCTTCAGCCACCTCACTGACACTGATCCTTGGATCCTCATGTTTCAGGTTGCCTGGGACGTGGTCAGTGGGCATGGAGGGGATGGGTGATGGTTGGGCTAGATGATCTTAGCTAGATGATCTTTCCACCTTTAATGATTCTAGCGTTTTCGTCCCCAGAGATCTTTACACTGCAGGCCTTCGCTGTGTAACACCCAGCAAATGTATGTTGGTAATTCAGGTGAGGCGTAGGTGGCGGTGTTCATTTGGACATTACAGCGAGAGCTTTAGGATTTTAGCAGTAGGTCTATTTATCACTTGTACTCCTTATTTTTTACCAAACTTTTAGCTGTGAAAACACAGTGCTGAACAGAAGGCTTTTGGATAAAAGAGATGTGACTGCAAGATTTCAGATTCAGAAAGAGGGATCATGAGGAGAAATGTTACAACAGTTGCCCTATTTTACAGCTTTACAACAGCTGTAACGTATTTAGCAATTCAGGAGGATGCTTAAATCAAAATAAGGGCTGCAGTTCCTCCGTAACCCCTGCACCTTGTTCTGCAAAGCCTTTGAGCTTGGGAACAGCCCTTTGGTTTGCTTAGTGTGCAGGGCTGCAGGGCCCCAGGCTGCATTGGAGACTTCATGACAAGGGACCAAAAATTGAAAAGACGAAGCTGAGTGAAATCTGCCCCTTTCCTCTCTCCAGTTCCAGGTGTGACACTGGGTATGGCAGTGGCTTCCAGTAAAACACGCTGCAGTATTCTACTGGGGAGGATCTTGTAGCACACAGCAATTTCCTGGCCCTGTGTCTGACTGCAGCACAGTAATGTTTCCATGCCAAATGAATAGGTACCTGCTGGTTTGCATTTGTCTCTTAATTACATCACCTGGCCAGTAATTAAATATGCCTGCCTGCTGTCAGCACTAGGACCAGGTGAGCACCAACTGTGACCAACAGTAGTGGCCATTGTTATTTAAAATGTTTGGGTATTTTTAAGTCCATAAGGCTTTGTTTCCCCATTTGCACTTATCCTCTCTTGTGCTTTGCTTTCTTCATGGCATGCTTACAGTCATGACCTGCTGTGTGGGAACTGTTGAATCACAGCCTGAACCGCTGATGGATCATGTGAGGTGAGCACTGAGTCAGCCACAGGAGCACAGGTGAAGGTAATGTACCTGTGTGATGGGAAGGGGTGGAGTCTGGCTCCACCTCTCCCAGACCCATTTAAGAGCTGACCACCACTGGGTGGGTCTCCTTCTGGAGATCACTCCTTTGGAGTTTTTTTTACTGCAGACCTGGGATATGGGTGAGGACTTTCCTTTATTTTGATTGTCCCTTTCCATCTGTAGAAGATCTCAGCCGCAGTGCTATTTGGGATTATTCTTTCTGTTAACTGTATACCATACACCTGCCTGAACTAAGCCTGTGATTTCAGGTACAGTGCACGTGTCCCTTCGTGAGACTATGATTGTGTCAGTCTTGGAGTGAGCTGTGCCTTTAAGGAGCAGAACTGCCACGAGCAAAGAAATACAGACATGGGTCGTGGCAGCATATGGCCCTGCAGCCAGCACTGTGCCTGCTGCTGCTCCTTCTGCAGAGCTCTGGAGAGCTGTGGGAGCTTGTCGAGGTGTGCAGCCTCTGGTGAGCTGTGTAGTGACCTCAATTCTTGCTGAAAGTTGCTGAGGAGGTTTGTCATTTTTCTAGTGGAGCTCCAGTTCTTAATCGCTGGGACCTGAGTGTCAAGCTGAATTCTTTCCACGCGTGTTACAGTCAGTTAGAAACCAAGTTCAGTATTGTCTGTGTGTGCAGGCCTTCTCATGGGCAGGAAGCATGCAGGGAGTCAGAATGGAAACCATTTCCAAACCTTGCTGAGGGCACAGCGCCCATTTCTCTTGAAAAGCAAATGAGAAGTTATACTTGAGGACTTCTTACTCACCTTACTCAGTGATACCGTTCCCTGCCCTGAAATATCTCACTTTCCCAGTTACCCAACTCTTGCTCAGCTTGTTGGGATTGAAGAGGATGAATGTTCCCAGCTGAGGAATTCCTGGCGGGTGGGAAATGCTGCACTGTGGGGTGTGCTCGTTTGCATTTTGCAGAGAGGAAATACTGGGGAGAGCTGATCTTTTTTTATATCTATTGCACGAGTACAACTCAAAGGTAATAATTTATGGCTCCCAGCAGTTTACAACCGTAAATATATTTAGAAAATTAGTCTTCAGTCCTTTAAGTGATTGTAGATGTTTCTCCATTGCCTTCTGACAGCATCATGGTGTGAGGAAGCCTCTGTCCCAGGGCAGAGCTGTGCTCTGGAGTTAGTCACCTTTAGGATGTACCTTTGTTTCTGAACAGCTCTGATGTTCAAACCACTCTGCAATCTGAGCAGGCTGCGTTTGCTCATCATTGAAGAGGGGAGTACAGGTGATGCTGTTTTATTGGGATTATTAAAAATAATGATGATAAGTAGATAGTTCCTGCGAGGGCTGTAGGAGCAGTTCCAGCCCTAAATGCAGCACTGCTCTGCTGTCTGGGGTGGCAGAGATCTGGATGGTCTGGATGCTGAAGGACACCTCAGGATTCCACTCAGAGGTCCACTTCTGATGCTTTGATTCTTGATAGCATGTCGAATGTGAATGAGCAAGCAAACAACGCAAGGAGCCCAATGACTGTGTCATCTCTCCCCTGGGGTACGTGGGAGGCTGCAGCTCCTCCCGCCCTGAGCAGTTCTGGTGCTGCCATGCAACAGAAGCAATACGTAATGCACTGCAGTGCTGCACAGGTATCTGTACCAACACAGCTGCCTGCAAATGTCAGTTTTTCCTCATAGTTAATTAAGAAGCCGACTTGTTGCACAGTGGGGCTCTGCTCTGTCCCACTGGGGGTCATGGTGGCTGTCCCCAGGTTCCCAGAAACAGCGATGTGCCAACAAGAAGCAGCGTGGTGGGGAAAGTTGCATTCTGCTGTGCAAGCTGTGTTCATTCCCTTTCCAACAGAAACCATCTGGACAGCGGTCTTGTTTTGTGCAGTACTGTTCTCCTGAGCCTCTGCTGTACTTGGGTGTCTACCAGCACATCTTTGCTCCAGGTCCCCAACAGCATGAAGTGACCTCTGGCTCAGCCCCCCTTTCTCTGCTTTGCTCTGCAGCCCTGGCTGAGTGTGCTGCAGCTCCCAGCACTTCATCATCTTCAAGCACCGTGGTTTTCAGACTGAACCCTTCTTGCACACACATCTCTCTTGTCCTCTGCTGTGTGTGTGACCACCGATCCCTCAGCCTTGCAGTGTCACGCATGCTTTGTTACGCAGTGATGCCATGTGTACTCAGTGTCTGCTTGTTCCTGGGCACAGGGATGCCCTGCAGGATGCCCACAGAGAGAGCATGCGGCTGAGGGCTGAGGCAGGAGCTGTCCCCGATCAGGGCACGGTTTCAGAAGCGTTTTCTGGGTCACGATGGGCTCTGTAGCACCCTAGATCTGTTCAGAAGAAGGCTCTTGTCAGCTGGCTGGAGCTTCCAACGGGTTGCTGCTTTAATTGCAGAAGCTATGTGACAGAGCGTTACGATTTATGGCTGGATGGAGAGCAATTCAGATCTGTACGTTTCTGGCACTTGGAAAAAATTATTTGCAACCTCACTGAAATGAAAATAGGCTGTTTTCTGAAACCCTAACAGCTAGAAGTTGCCTTTTCTTCTACTCTTTCCTTCAGCAGCAGCTGCTGATGCCCTGAGGAGGTGTGTGTGCTGCTCCCTGCACACCCTGGGGCAAAATCCCCCCTATTTACCATTATTTTGGTAGTACTGAATAGATATTCACTGTTCTTTCTCTTTGGCTGATGCATGCTTCTTCCCAACCATTCTAAGGATTGCTTCGAGCCTCAGTGTTTTTATGCAAGGTGGACTGTACTAATGTGTGGGAGAGGAAAATGTAGGAGGGAGAAAATAAGTAATACATTGTATTAATAAGGAATTCATGGAAGCTCTGTCTCCCTGGAGGTCATAGGGCTGAGGTTGTGTGGCTGTGATAATTGGCCCTACAGTGTCATAGATGAGCATGGAGTTGTGGACGTGTGCCCAAATTAGCAGCTTGCCACTGTAAGCAATAGAGGAATAAAGCAATTAAGGGGATCTTTTTGATTAAAGTGGCAGTGTACAGAGAAATGTTGGAAGTGCCTTCTCCCCTCCCTTCTTCTTTGACTGTGCTGCAGCCAGCCGGTGCACTTTGGTTCTTGGTGCATAGGTCAGGCAGTCAGATACTGTCTGCTGAGGGCATGGAGACATCTGAGGCTTTAGTGCTGTCACACACATTGCAGTTTGTACAGATGTCAGCTGTCAGCCCAGGATCTGCTGCTGTCGGTGCTGTACCTGCACTGGAAAACAAAAATTAAATACTGGAAGCATTGTTTTTTTGCTGTACTGTCTCAGTAGCAGCGGCAGCTACTTTGGCAAAGGCTACTTTGTTCTGACAGCTTAAAATAGGTCAGTGCTCAGCCAGAAACCTCTCAAAGCCAGCATGGCAAAATGTGCATCCGGTGAAGGTGTCCCTTCCCAGGTTGTCCCCCGTGGGGCTGTGCTGTGCTCCTCTTGCAGCACTGGGCAGGACTCAGAACTGCGTTGGAAAGCAGCCCTCTGACTGCTGTTTTCCACCTCTATTTATTATTACACATTTTGATTGCAGAAGCTGCAATTACTTTTCCTTCTCCCTTTTTGCTGCTGCTGAAGCTTTGTTGCAGTGGTGAGCACTGTGCATCCTCAGCACGTTCAGCTGTGAGCGTTTGCTGCTCTCGTGCAGCACTGTGCCCGGCCCTGCCTTTCCTCTTGCTCTAATTGCTTTGAACAATGTACAGAGTGCGGGTTGTCATTTTAGGTCTGGAATATTTGGCTGTATAGATGAAGCCTCCTGCTGGCAGCCTTCCCCTTTGGTGGGGGAAGGTGGCAGTGCTGTGGGAGCACGCTCTCCCCCATTTTTGTAGCCCTCCTTTGGGAACTTTGATGTTCTTTTCGTAGTGCGGTGCCCAAAACCTCACCCAGCACTCAAGCTTCAGGGTTTTGAGGCATCTGCAGGGAGCACACCCCTGTAGTTAGAACTCTTTGTGTGAATGCTGCAGTGCACTGCTCTGTGGCTCTGCACACACTCAGGCACGTGGCACGCCGTGCATGGAAGAAGCCCACACTGCAGGTGATGTCAGCATCCTGCGTGCTGTCCCAGCCCGACCGTCCCATGCCTTACTCCCCCAACCAGTTTCATTCTGTTCCCACATGCTGGTTTTGCTTCGTAGCATTGCACAGCCTTTGTGTTGCCCTGTGGAGGTGCTTTTAATAGTGTGATTTTGCCACTTCTGTGCACTTGAACAGAGCGGTGCTGTGTGAGAGCGGCAGGGAGGGCAGCTCTGCACAATGGCACTGCATTTGCAGGGAGGGCTGACTCGAAGCGAGCTCTGTGATACTGTAATTGTGTCTGCTGTGACCTGGCCCCTGACAGTCCTGAGTCTGAGGTTGTCAAGCGGGATTTAAAATCCATGGAGGTGTTTGTACAGTGTTACAGCCAAGCTGGATGTCACTGTGTCACTAAGGAGGCGGACAGAGATTTTTTCTTTTTTTTTTTTTTGTCTTTGGCTAAGGTAAAGCCATGTATTTCTCCACTAAGTCCTGCGGGACCTCATGCTGGAAACAGTCTGAATAAACCCACGTGGCAGAATCAGGAACCACATTTTAAAAGCATGTTCTGTGCCTGACTTGGGGTGGGGGTTCTGTTTTTCACGTGTGTTTTCTTAGCGATGTGGTTTTCCTTTCAGGGCTCAGCAGATTCGTACACAAGCAGACCCTCAGACTCGGATGTGTCTTTGGAAGAGGACAGGGAAGCAATCCGCCAGGAGAGAGAGCAGCAGGCGGCGATACAGCTTGAAAGGGCAAAGGTGCTCTCTTTTAAATGGGACCAGCAGCCATGTTACGTGGTGTTTACCATTTGCCTGGTGTTAAGATTCCTACTGTTGATTTGTAATGGTGAAGTGACCTGCAAACAAAATCTGGGGGGAATATAGTGTAAATATTCTTGTGTAATTGGGAATCTTTAGTGAATGGAACTCTCTTGGCCTTGTGTGAAATTGTTAGATCTGAATTTGGATGTATTTGGCAAATGCCCTCCACAAAACTTTTGACTATCTGATACAGCAAATTCATTCTTGATTCACATAAGATTCCCCTGTTTGTGATGTCTGTTTCTCTTTGTAGTCCAAACCGGTAGCGTTTGCTGTTAAGACCAATGTGAGTTACTGTGGAGCTCTGGATGAAGATGTCCCTGTCCCAAGCACTGCCATCTCTTTTGATGCTAAGGACTTCCTACACATTAAAGAGGTAAAAACATGTGTCAGTTACTCCCTTTAATGAGCCAGGGGCTGTGGCTGGAGCAGCACATCTGAGCTGAACTGGAGAAAACAGAAAGCTGAGCACCAGGTGGCAACAGGAGGGTACAGCACACACGTGGGATTGGCGGTGCCATGGTGACACTTCATCCTTTTCACAGTTCAGATCAAGTTTGTGATGGATCTGAGATGGTCGAACACAAAGGGGTTCTGTCCATCAGGGAGTTAAGTAGCAGCAGTCTGCACCCAGACCTCATAAAGCACCAGGTAGGCTTGTAAGGGAATGAGGCAGAATAGTACAAGAATAAAAGAAAATGCTGAAGAGGACAAAAATATACCAAAATAAGGAAAAAGGACTGGGAATAAACGAGCCCTGAATATGGCTTTTGTAGAGAAAACTACTTTTATTGCATGTTGAGCATATTTTCTGCAATTAGTTATCTGAAGAGAGCCCTTTGAATTTGCATAAACTCGTGTTGTTTTGTAGATTCATACATAGACTTACAGCTTGCAAATGTGGTTTTATTTTATTTCTGCATTCTGTGTGTTTATTTTACGGTGTTCAGTACTGATCTTTGCCTCTCTTTGAACATTAGCCCGTCATTGCTTCAAAGCTCTGATCTCTCTGAGACGGAGTGTATTTGGGAGGGGAACACCTGCTTCTTCATCTCTAGAGACAGAGGTTGGCGGTAGGATGGGGGAGTTGTGCTTTCAGTTCCTTCTCCCTGGACACAGGAGAGGCAGTTGATTTGCATGTTCCCTTTCCTAAGTTTGCTGGAAACAGATGGGAGTTTGATTTAAAAAAAAACAACTATGATTTATTTTATTTTGGTTTTAGTTGGTTTTGTTGTGTTCAGGTTTTTCTGAATACATTGGTGTGGAATGATGCTTAACCCCGTGTTGAGGAAGCAGTGTGCTGTGAGGTCTCAATCTGCCTTTCTCTGTGTAGGGTTGGTTTTCCCCTCTGTTGTTCCCAGGAACGTGCTCCCTCCTGTCTGGCATCACACCTGAGCTCCCCTTCAAGTACCCACCTTGAAACCTGCTCCCCATCAGGGGAATGTGCTGTGCTGCACTCTGAGCTGGCTGCATACAGCTGCCCCCATTACAGCAGAGATCACTTCTCAGCTGCCTTCCCTGACATCTTCCTGTACTGCTGCACTGCCTTTCTGGTTTGCACGTTGCAGCTGTTCAGGTAGCTCTGTGCTTCAGCATTAACACAAGTAATTGCACTTGGTTTCCCAGCACGTGACTGCCTTTGTTGTCCAGCCACGAATGTCCTAAGCTCCTGTTGGTGCTGTCCTGTATGCTTCTCCAGAGGAGTGTCTCAAGTTCATGTCGTGGCTGTCTGTGAGTGTTCCTCTGAGATCCACGTGGCCAGGATCACCCTCCCACCAAATGTAAGCCATCTGGCTTATGGATGTTCACCTGCTCTGATAAGAGTTTAGCATTTCTTGGTTAATGCTGAAACCTTCGGCCTGCCTGAACCTGTAACTCAGTACACTCTGGGGAGTGGCTCCCCATGCTGTAGCCTCATGGAAAAAGGCTTTGCAGAATTTGTTTTTCAGTGACTGGACAGGTTTACTTGGGCAGGAATAACCATGATTCAGATTAGATCCAGATTTTAGAGTGACATCAGACTAGGAGGAAGTCAGGTCACCCTGCTGACAAGATGAAACATCCTCAGTAACTGAGGAGTCACTATATTGATACCGTGTCCTGTATATCTCACATGTCTCCTGCAAGTCTGTACCTTACATGCTTACTTCAGAGAAGAGGTGTAACAGTTAATGACAGTACAGAAGAAATGTTGGTCATGGCATGAATGAATTGTTGTCCTCCCACGTGGTGAGTGCAGAGAATAGCATATGGGAGGTAATGACCTGATGCAAATAGCCCTGCTTCCCTTAGAGCATTGTTATCAGCTGTATTGTTGAGTTATTCTCAGCATAACCCTGGTTCTGACCTCTTGTCTAGAGGTGTCACTCAGGGCTCCACGTCCTGCCAGTAGAAGAAGGGTTCAAGCCATACATTTAGAACCAGAATCAAATAGTTAATCCTCAGGGGGCTCTGACTGTAGACCCATGCATCACAGTGGTTTGGGTTAGAAGGGACGTTCAAGCCCATCTGGTTCCCCCCCCTGCCGTGGGCAGGGATGCCTCTCGTGGTTGTCCAGAGCCCACTCCAACCTGGCTTAAATGGCTCAAACTCCTTGCACCAGCATCACCCTCAGCCCCGAAGTTGTGACATCAGAGGAGGAGTCGCAGCGAGATGTTTTGGAGCAGTTAGAAGATGAACCTGTTACCTTCACTGAGATTTACACAAGCTGTCTGCTGCTCAGACTTCAGTACGAGTCCAGTTTTGTTGGCCAGTACGGAGTTAAGGACTGCGGGTAAGAAAACAGGGAGTTCTGGACATGAAGCAAGGCCAGAAACCTTTCTGTGTTCCAGAAATACAATAATGACTGGTGGATAGGGAGGCTGGTGAAGGAGGGCTGTGAGATCGGTTTCATTCCGAGCCCGCTCAGACTGGAGAATATCCGCATTCAGCAGGAGCAGAAGAGAGGACGTTTCCATGGAGGGTAAGAAGGCTGTAACCTTTTAAAATCATTTAAAAACTCTTCTGACACCAGACACTGTCTTTCAAAGGTCACTTGATTCTTTCTTATTGCAGTGTGTAGGAATGAGTGTTTGATTTGGGATTCCAAGTGGGAAGACGTGTTTGCAGTGGGTGGGCATATTAGATGTCGGCTGTGAGAAAGAAAAATTGTGTCTTGGCTTTAGAAAAGAGAAGTCATACATTATGAATGCTAACAGCAGGAGGTTCTGAAGGGAGACAGGGTTGTGTCCCTATGGGCTCTGAGTCAAACCTGTGGTGCTCAGAGGCTGCTAGAGTGTTTTCCCCAGCTCTTATATTGGCAAGGCTGTGAGATTTTCCTTTTCTTCTCCCCCCACTCCTCAATTTTTGCCCAAACTGGACTTTTTAGATGTCACAGAGATGCATTTTGCCATTTGGTTTCTTTTCCTCTTCGTCTTCCAGCCTGACCCCTCTGCCTCTCCACGCTGCTGCACCTGGAGGTGGCAAGTCCTGTGAGAATATAGGCTTGTGTGTGTGGCTGGGAGGTAAAACTGATGGCTCCTGGTCTTGGTTTGGACATTGAAGTCTCTCCCTTCTGTTGGCTGAATCATGGATAACTCTTTTCTTTCAGGAAGGGGGGGGGATTATCTTATCGATAGCACATTATTCCCACTAATTGAAAATGAAATGTAAATGTTCACATAGATAAGAAGAAAAACTGGAGTGGAGTAAGGCAAAAAAGGGTGGGTTGATTGAATCCAGGCCTAATAGTGAGCAGGAAGGGAAGCGTGGTTTTGTCTGTGCAGTCTTGTGAGGGAATTAATGTAGTTAATCAAGGTCGGGAATCATTTCAAGTGTAAACCATCTGAGAAGGTGGCTTTGAGCAGCACAAACTGAGCTTTATTTCAGATTGCTCTTCCAGTTTCTGAAAGAGGTTTGGAGGAGCCAGCGTCATCTCAGGGTATGGGAAAGAGGGGTATCACATGCAGGGACTGCTCAGGGTGATGATTCATACATAGCATGTTGGCAGAAGAGTTCTCTGCTTGTGTGAGTGGATGTGACTCCAGTGAGTTACCAATTCCTGCAGCAGGTCTGCCTATTCTCACCTGCAGAGAACATGGGAATGAAACCCAGTCTGAAAGAGGAGAAATATTGTAAAAGAGGACTGTGTTAAGATTTTAAACAGCATCCAGACCCAGAATTGTTAATACAAACTAAACCTGAAGAGGTTTTTACAGTCTTGAACCAAGGAACTGTTGCTAGTCTCAGTGTTACAGCAGCATCCAGGAGATGCACGGGATGGTTTGGCCATTAAACAGTCCCTGCTCCAGAGAGAGCTGGCAGGAAAGTGAGGGCAGAGCACTGCTTTGGACCAGCATCCCCTTCCTGGTCAGTGTGTATGTGAAGAACACTAAATACTCTTTCTGATACTGCAGGAAATCAAGCGGAAATTCTTCTTCAAGTCTTGGAGAAATGGTTTCTGGCACATTTCGGGCCACACCCACATCCACGGGTAAGGCAGAACATTATTTAAAGCAATTCTTGCTATTTCTGTTACTTCTATTTTAAAACTCATGTCTGAAAAGTGCGGGTTTTCCCCCTCTGCTGACTTATTAAGATGTTCTACTGAAAGTACGTGTGTGTGGAGGTGGAGGGAGGTGTCTATTTCCAGCCATGCAGTAGTTGCTAAGGGGTTGGAAGTAGAAAGCCTCAGGAAAAGGGGCAGCTCTGCCCAGAACAGAATGAGTGACTGATTTACATAGAGCTGATGGAAAGCAGGGTGCATGGAGGGAAAGGAAAGGAGCAGTGAGAATGGGGTTTTGCTTGCAAGTGTTATGGTTGCTATGCACAGTGTGTGTTTAACCAAGTTCTTGTTTGGTCTTTTAGCAAAACAGAAACAAAAAGTGGTAAGTAATCCTTCTGCTTTCGTTTTATTTTCCTTATCTCTAACGCATAATTCCCAGAATTTCCTGTTTGATTGATGGTCTGAAGGAATGTTCTCCTCTCCCAGACAGAACACATTCCCCCGTACGACGTGGTGCCGTCCATGAGGCCTGTTGTCCTAGTGGGACCATCACTGAAAGGCTACGAGGTATGTATCCACGTGGTCACAGTGAGTTCCTGTCTTCTTGCCCATGGTTTGCCTTGGTGCCTTTGGTGTGTTGGCTGATTAGCCAACCAGGCATCCGTGCACATACACAATTTTAGGCAAACTAGCATGTGCTTGGAGCTGAATTAATCCAAATTTAGAATAAACTTCCCCTGTGAGGTAATTCTCTTGTTTTCACCTGTGAAAACTTCACGTCTTCCCACGAAGCTGAGTGCTGGCAAGTGGAATAGCTGAGCTGTGATAGCACATTTCTGTTCTCCAGCACCTGAGGCTGAACGTGAGGACCGATGAGTGTTGTCTCAGTGTGTTTTCTTCATGTTTGTTTTTCCAAGAACATTGGAGTATTGAAATATAAGGAAACCTTTAGACCTTCTAAATTATTTGCCTCTCTGCAACGTGGAGGTGGGTGCAGTAACAGGTACAGATAAATAGGAGACCCATTTGTCAAGGTTGCTGCAGATTCAAAAGAGCATTTAGCACATGCTGAATGACCAGGGCCCTTCAGCTGAGCCTGTCAGTGAGCTTATCCATCTGTTAAGTGTTTTGCCAAATTAAGATCTAAATTAACACGAACATAAAATCAAGGATACGCTTCATTTAGCTTAATTAATGCTGTTAGTACTTTATAGGATATTATTAAACATTGGAATGGCTCTTTTCAGAAGGTTGCAGCAGGGTAATGTTGGCATAATGTGATGTTCTTACATCTTTTTTTTTTTTTTTTTAGTAAGAATGATTAGAAGTGTAGTTTAGTGAAGCAGGACCGAGGTACTTCATTTTCATCTGCTTCTTAATTTTACAGCAGCGTTTTGTGACAGGAGTGAACGTCACCCATCAGTTTTGGCGGTGCTGCAGCACAGGTTACTTTGTCCAGGCACTCAGGTTTGGCAGGGAGAGGAGCTGTCTGTTGAGTGCTTAACTCTGTACTGTTCCCCCTCTCCATGTAAGAAAACAACAGTAAATCTGACATCTTGATGTATAAAGGTGTATAAGTGGTGATGCAGTGAGGATATTTCCATCCCAGTTTTGTTTTAACCAACAGAAGCACATTGCTCTCACTTTGTAACCTGGACAGAGAAGTTCTTTGTTTTTTGTTGTTTTTTTTTTTTTTCTGACTAAATTCTCTAAGGAGCACTTTGGAGATGACCTAGGAGAATTGAAGTGCCAGAGGCCTGGGGCTTTGGTGAAGTCCTATCTAAGTGCTAACAGAGTTGTGCTGAAAGGAGCAGCCAGCAGAGCAGATGATGTCTATTGGTGCTGAGCATCTCTGCGATGCTGTCCCTGTTACGGAGGTGGAAACACGTTTCTTTCTCCTTGTGGGCCCCTCAGAGAATAGTTTTGCTCTTGCAACATAAGTAATCCAACGTGTAACAGATCTTGTATCAGAAGTCTTAGGCCAGTAACACTGACATTACTGGGGGGAAAAAGCAAAGGATCTGTTCAACCCAGAAAGTCCCCATGTGCTGAAGCCCTCTGGGAGTGGCATTGCTCTGGGAGGTGGTGAGGTGTGCTCTGATGCCTCAGGGCAGATGGAGGCAGGGGCAGAGCAGCAGCTCTGGTGTCCTCCAGGTCGCATTTTGTGAGTGAGTCAGAAAACCTGCAAGTATTTGTTACAAAGCTGCTGCCAAGAGCATGCCAATGAAATGATAGCTACCTACAGAAGGTATTGTTTGTTGACAGTATCCTTACCTTTTGCTTACCTCTCTTCTTACTTTTGACTTCTCTTTCTCCCTGTCAATCCTCTCTACTTAATCTTCCTCACCTCTGCAAAGGTGACAGACATGATGCAGAAAGCTCTCTTTGACTTCCTGAAGCACAGGTTTGATGGGAGGTGAGAAACACTGTCCTTTCCATGCTTATTTTCCACACGTGTTACTAACGTCTTAGTGCTATTTTTTGATGAAAGGAGGATGCTGCATGCTCCAAACTGACTGCTAGCATCAGCTGTGAAGTGCAACCAGCAGTGGGCTGGAGCACAGCTGATGTATTGCTAGATGTGCATGTGTCTTTGTGTCTGCTATGTCTGTCGTAGGATTTCTTCGTTTAAGCAAATTGTTTTGCTTCAGTATCTCATCAGAGTAGTGCTGCAGGAGAAGCCTAGATGAAAGGTGACTGGGGCACATGGGAAGTGCCACGATAGCTTTGAAGATGGCGTTTGCAGGCTTGGGAATTCAGCACTGCAGTGGGAAACACAGTGCTGGTACAGCAGCTGGGAGTGGGGAGAGCAGTGCCATCCTGGGAATAGCCCTCTGGGCAGAGCCCAGCTCCTGGTTTGCCTCTGTGTAGTTCCAGGCTCATGTACAGCAGGAGTTGCACCCAAGCCCTGCGAGCCCATTTCCGTGGGAAGCAGTGACTGCTTCAGACCAGCACCTACAAAAAATGAATTCCTGGCTACCGTTAGTAGTCAGAAGTAATTAAAATTAGAGAGGGAGATGCTGAGCACTAAGATGTGCAAAAAGGTGTTTTGTAACTTCAGCTGGAGCACGATGAGTATTTCCTGAAGAGCTGTGATGGGGAACGAGCACGTGTATTTCCCTGTTAGGAGGAGAGGGTTGGTCCATGGCATCCCTTCCTCACCCCTGGAGCTCATCTGTGGTCACAGATCCGTGTTCTGCCATTGGGATCTTTGTCCCTTCTTTCACCCTTAGGTGATCTTTCCACCCTTTAGGATGGTTGGACTTGGATGATCTTGTAGGTCCTTTCCAACCTAATGTATCTGTGAATCTAAACCCTCTGTTCAACATGCTGTACCTGCACTATTCTTATTGCTGCACTAGGTTTGTGACAGCAGGGAAGGTTTGTAAAGCCTAAAACGTTGGCACTAAGATGACGAAAACAAGTTTCTGTTGTTTAGAAGAGCTGGAATAGGATTTATGTTCAGGATTTACGTACCTTTTGGGGTGCAGCAAAGAGGTGCTGATGCTGAAATAACTCACAGAGAGCTTAAACAAAGCATTTCAGAATCAACCTTTGTGCAGAATATTGCTTCCCTGTTCCTAACAGCCCAGCTGTAGTGGTTCTAGCACATTCCACAAACGCAGTGATCAATTCCAGCTCTGACAGTTGAAGTGTGGACCAGCAACCCGCAGCTCTGTGTGCTGTGTTTCTGAGCTGCACACACGTGCTGCCAGGACTCCCTCTCCCACTCCTGAGCACTTTGACTGATGTGCTTTCACTGCAGCTCAGCACAGGAGCTCTGGTGCATGTTTCCATCAGGGCAGATGTGGAACCGGCGCGTGTGTTCCCTCAGCTGCTGGCATATGTCAGTCTGCAGTGTGCCTCTGGTAGCTGACAGTCATTGTTATTGGTGGGAAACCATGGCAATGGGAAGCAATAAGTCATCTCAATCTCCAGGACGTGACTGCTCTGCGTGCATCCTTTAGGAGGGGTCTTTTTATCCCATATATGAGAGCATGCTCACCCTGGGCCACGCAGAGGCAGAGAGCTCCTGCCCAGAGTGAGGTGTTTCTGGGATGTCTTCCTGCTGTTGGACACGCTGGCAGCTAGATCAGGCAGATGCATGACATTTCAGCTATGGAAAGGTTCAACGTTACGTACAAGCTGATAGGATTGACTTGAAATTTGAATCACTTTAGAGAAATCAGTAGAATTCGTTCTTGGGAACCTCAGCTGCTGCCTACTCCTCCTGTTGTACACTGTGTGCAGTGGCTGCTGGTCACTGCCAGCCTGTTTTCTTCTTGTTACTTGTGGCTCTTTAGCTCATCATGGTCCTTCTCACTGGATTTTACCCGAGGGGATTGTGTGCTCTTTGTTTTATAATCTGGTTGAGGAGCAAACTCTCAGATACAAATAGCAGTGCCCTGTTCTGCACCCTGAATGCCCACACACAGCGCATGGGAGGGCACGTCCCTGCTGTCTGCTGACAGACCAGCACAGCAGCACCATCCTCAGGTTGGAAGGAAGGCTTCAGAGCGCAGTGCCAGTGACTCACCTCACTTTCCTCCTGTCTGACCTTGAGCCAAGCCCCCAAGCCCTGCACAACCCTGTCTGGACAAGGAGCTGTGTGCTGGAGGTATCCCAGAGCCGTTGGCTCCATTCGGTGACTCAGACGTGAGTGACAGAGTCCAAATAAGGTCCTTCCCTTCCTGGCAGTGCCAGCTTTGGTTGCACCACCTGGGAGGAGTGCTGCTGTGCCTGTTGTGCTCTGTGCCCTGAGACTTGCTTTAGCTTGTAGTGGTGGGGTATTGTGTAAACCCACATGGGTGGTGGGATGGGAGATGAACAGAAAAGCAGAAGCAGTGTGAAGGATCTGCAGTAGCAAGTTATTGTATGGTTACTCAGCATTTCTCTTCAGCCATCCTCGAATGGTATGAGTGGTGTTTCATTGGGTTTGCACTTTGGAATGAAATGTGGCTGTAAATCACGCATGGCACAGCGAAAGGGTAACGACTGGGGTTGTGCTTTGTGCTGTGTTCTTGCCCGCAGGATATCAATAACCCGAGTGACAGCTGACATTTCTCTTGCCAAGAGGTCTGTTCTGAATAACCCAAGCAAGAGGGCGATCATTGAGCGGTCAAACACACGATCCAGTTTAGGTAAGACGTGGAGGCAGCTGTAACTCTGAACGTGGCTGTGCACTGCAGGACGGTGTCAGCCCCGCCGCCAGTTCTGCGGATCCGAACGCATCTCAGCACTGCGTGTGTCATTCTGGATTTCACATCCTATGATGGGTGGTGGAATTTGCCTGGCAGAGGAGTGGCATAGAGCACAGTGCTGTGTTAACCTGCCGTGGAGCAGAGCCTGGGCTGCAGCGAGCAGGATTACAGCCTTCATAGCTATTCAGTTTGTGCTGACTCTATCAGTTTAACCTTACATGCATGGGCATGGTTGAGAAAGGTCAGATTCATCACCTTCCTTTTACTTCAGACCTGTTCCTTCCTTCAGACAGAAGTGTGTGAACATTGCACTTGGTGTCTTTCTAAATAATACCCTGACAACACTGATCAAGAACAGATCTTGGTGCCTGCGGGGCCACGTGCTCACAGTTCTGCTTTTTGTACTGATTCTTGTTTAGGTTAAATCAGAGTTATGATTTGCAGGCAAATTAAGAAGTAGAAATGTATTACTCAGTGCCAAAAAAATAAAGCACCTGTTCCCTCCTGAGTAGATCCTGAGTAGATCTGAAAAATATACCTGAGCTTATTCTGGGTGAATAGAAACGTGTGTTTAATTGTAGCACGTACGTTGTGTTTTCAAACAATGGGATTGCCTCAAAGGTAACATCAGTTAAAAAATCCTCAAGTTGACTGTGTGAAAATAGCATTCACGTATGGAGTTCATATACTGAATGTATAGAGTTCACGAAACCGGGCGGGTGCTGGTACTTTTATTTGAGCAGCACTGGGCTGATTGGCTTTAAGCACTTTGTTTTCCTCCTGTAGCTGAGGTGCAGAGTGAGATTGAGCGCATCTTTGAGCTGGCGCGCTCCTTGCAGCTGGTCGTGCTGGATGCAGACACTATCAATCACCCTGCACAGCTTATCAAGACGTCTCTAGCGCCGATTATTGTCCACGTTAAAGTGTCTTCTCCGAAGGTAATGTCTCTCACCTTGAGATTTTTTGCTTCTTTAAACATCAGCATGGCACTCCTGTAGGCGGGACGGGATGTTTTGCTCTTCCAGCAATCACAGCAGTGCAGAGCTTGAGGCTGAAAAGCTTCTGGAGCTCTGTCAGCACCGCTTTATGGCGGAGCAGTGTGTCAGGAGATGATTGACCAGATTCAATTTGGTTACTAACCAAAGGGATTCCATTAGGACTTAGAAGTTTCAGAGATGTCTGCCACGTGTAGTGAGTTTGATGAAACTCCTGCAGAGTTCATATTAGAAGACTTTACTGGTATAGAAAACCCTTTTAAAACTGTCCCCTCTGTACCCAGCCCTCTGCAGGACTCCTCAGATCTTTGTGTGGAGCTCCTGGCAGCATCCTCCCCAGCGCACCCTAAGCATGGCTAACTGGAATTTGGTCCTTCCCAGCTGGGCTTGTTGAACACAGTGCAGATGAGCAGCACCACTGGCACATCTGGAGGAGGCTCACCTCCCACAGGGACTAACAGCTAAGGCTGGGGAAGGGAGGAAAGAAAACAAGTTTTCCTGTAAGTGTAGGTGCATAGGAAGAAAACACCTGCCTTCACTGTGAATTTCACACATTCCTTTAGAACGTGCCTTTTTTGACAGTTGAGGTAACTTTCATTTTCTTCTGGTAATAATGACTATTTGGGAAGCTTTTAATACAGAAAAATCTGTCTCCGATTTCCCTGTCTTTCCAGGTAAGTAGGAAGCAGAGGGAGGTCCCCATTGCCTAACAATAAACAAACTCTCCACAGTGAATATTACACGAATTGCACCGTGCTGCTCAGATAGGGAACAACAGGCAATGACACCTGACTGCCTGTTGTCATGGGGCTGTGACCCCAGCAGGCCTAGGAGGAGCAGTAGATATTGCCAGGCCTTTACAGCAAGGCTCTGATGTGATCTCCTGGATGCAAATTGCTGTCATGTGGGCTGTCACCAAGTCCTTCTGAGGGAAATGCCAAGTTCTGCCCCCGGGCTGTGTGAGCCCCTGCCCAGCTGGGGCAGTTGTGCAGCCAGGGGCGTGGGCTCCTGGCAGGCAGCATGGGCAGGGGCGAGCAGTGCACCCACGCAGCAGAGACGTGGCTGTGTGAGCACGTGGTCAGTCCTGGCCCAGAAGGGTTAGCCCAGAACTCAGCTGCGCAAGGAGCTGAGCCGTGTGATCCAGCTGGCCTTCCTGTGAGCGAGGGCTTGGCACAGAGGCCGCAGCAGAGGTCCTTCCAACTTCAACAATACTCTGTTGTTTTGTGATCCTTTAATTTTC
Source organism: Odontophorus gujanensis (assembly GCA_013399175.1). Lineage (NCBI taxonomy): Eukaryota > Metazoa > Chordata > Aves > Galliformes > Odontophoridae > Odontophorus > Odontophorus gujanensis. Next base: position 75,732 of record VXAB01011405.1, on the reverse strand, counting down.
TCTTAGACTTTATGGGGAAGTCATTTAAATTCTCTAACCATCTGACCCTGAAATTCTAATAGTGGAAGAAACAAACAGAGGAATATATGAACTGTGTCTATAACATTCCCTCTGTACCCAGACCGTTCCTTGGCACAGATACAGTCACAGCATTATTGCTACACAACACGGTGTGCTCCCACTGCTGTGCTGCAGTCAGTCTGCTGTCATTCTCTGTGTGTGTATTTACATTTTGTGCTCTTCTAGAAGATTACATTGGTCATAAATAACCTGTCACCTAAAGTAAATAAAGCAAAATTGCCATTTCCTCAGCTATTGAAATATTTGCAAGGGATTGAATGTGATGCAGACGGCAACGCCCAGCTCTCAGCAAGGTTTATGTTTATATTTTGTCCACTTTGTTAAACGTAATAGAGAGCTTCTGAAATTGGTCGTCCTCCAGTGCAGTGTCAGTCTCTGAGCTGTATGGATGTGATTCTTAAACTCACCTTTTCCTCTTTTCCTCTATCAGGTTTTACAGCGACTGATTAAATCTAGAGGGAAGTCACAAAGTAAACACTTGAATGTTCAGTTGGTGGCAGCTGATAAACTTGCACAATGCCCGCCAGTAAGTACAGAAGAAAGGCTAAAGAACTTGTGATGTGTGGAGTCTGAAAGATTTCTGCTGTCTCGGTCCTTTATTATAGCGGAGTTCAAATGTTATCGCTTCCCTCTGTAGCACTTTGGACAACCCTACAACTGCAACCCTAGCTCAGCTTTTGTTGCTAAGAAAGAAAAAAATGTGGTACTTTCTTCCTGACTTCCTCCAAAACCAGGTTTGATTTGCTCTTTGGCAAGGTGACAGGTCAGAAATGACGTGTACGATAAACTGATCTTCCAGCACTTCAGGAGCAGATTACATCGCTTGTGGAACGGCGCTGTCTTAAGGTCCTGAAGGGCCAAAGTCTCAGAGTTGTGTCTGGGAGGAGGCTGCAAGAGACTTTGATTTGGCTGTGCAGTGAGTTCCTGCACAACGTGAGGCACACGTGGCTGCACGCACCATCCCTGAGCCTCCTGGGAGCCCTCCCAGGTGCTTTGTCTGGAAGCTTGGGTTCCTGTGACAGAGACAGCTGCTGAGTGCAGACAAGCTTAGATGAAGCCTTGTTTTTCCAGGGTAATGGCTGTGTGTAAGGCTGACCTTGTAGTGCAGAGGTTAGCTGTGGGGTGGTGTAGTTCACTGGTCCACGTGGGCTTTCTGAAACTGTGAGTGAGCTCCAGGTAGCTTTGCTCAGTAGTGCCAGCCAGATCCAAATGGAGGAACAGTTAACGTAGGTGTGTCAGAACCCTTAATACTGGGAGTTTTACACAATGTTTTGGTGTATGTTCAGGCTGGATCTACATGGAGGTGTCAGAAAGCAGGGAAAGGGGTGATAGTCTTGTCTGAAACTTGTATTTTTCTGAAAAAACAAAAAAAAAGATCATGTCCAGGATGAGACAGATGTGATTCTCATTCCTCCTTTACCTGATACAGAGCAAAATATGCGTGGGGCATATCTTGATTTCTGCAGCTGAATGTGCTGCTTGCAGTGCTCACTGTGCCCGGGCTGCATGCAGTCTGCCCAGCAGCTCTGCATTTAGCAGCCTTCCTCCTGCAGGCTCTTGCTGATGTCCACTGTCAAAAATGGCAGATGGTGGCTGTGTACATATGTGGCTTCCTGTGTTGCAGAGCAAGCCGAATGCAGCTTTGAAGCATCCGACTTCTTGTGCGTGTTCTGCAAGCTTCTGTCCAGGGTTTCCTAAATTGAATGTCACGTGGTGGATGTGTGGGGAGTGACCCTGCTCTGCATGAGATTCATGGCTGCACACTGCACAGCCTCACACTCCGTTGTGGTGTCCATTCTCCAGCCTGGCATACCATGGCATAGGCAAAGCATCCTGCAGGGGCTGCCCGTGCTATTCACACTTGCTTCTGCCCTCTGCCCAGCTCAGTGTCACTCTCCAAGCTTCTGCTCACAGGAGCTGTAGGCTGTTTGCTGCCTCATCTTTGTCTTCCACGTGGAGCAGCACTGAAAGGTGTCGGAGCTCTCTGCAGTTCTGCAGGAGTCAGCTGTATCGTGTTTCTCACACGCTATTTGCACTGAATTGCATGTGTGAAAAGGACAACAAAGAATTCCTGGCAGCCACACAGATCCAGTCAACTTAAAACAGTAATGTATACCTTTCTGTAGTACAAAATGATTTCTGTCGAAGCATCTGCCTTCCTCACTCTTAAATGGGTATGAGCCAAGGTGAGTGGAGGTGCACCTGCCCCTGTTTGAATGCAGCTGGTGCTGCTGACACTGAGCTGTCCCTGCAAGCTCGCGTGCAGCACCTCATTTTTCATTCTTCACATCTTGAAAAGTGCATTTCTTCTTCCACCTGCTCAGAGAAGCTTGTGTGTGTTCCACAGCCTCATCTGCTCTTTTGTTCAGTCACTTCCTCTTACTCCACTCGGATTTGTGCACGCCCATAGCTGTGTGTGTGGTGTGCACCATGTTGTGTGAGCTGTAGCATGTTTGTTCCATCACAGCACGTAGGTCGTCCATCCAGTAAGCTCCCCCTTAATCCTAAGTCCTGCAGTTCTATCTCGTTGCCCAAGACAACAAAGGGAGACTCCCTGTGAATAAGCATTTCCAAATTTCTGAGTATTCAGATCTCAGACACGTCTGTACTTTCCACTCTGACACAACAACCTTCTGCAGCACTCATCAGATCAGTTCTGCACTGTGTGGGTCTAAGAAGGTGGTTCCTGACTTGGAGTACCTGGGGTGACCCATGGCCCCAGCAGCAGCACTGCATGCTGGCAATTGGGAAGAGGAGAATAGGATCTGGGATCTTTTGCATCATTTAGGATGAGTACCTTCCTTAATTTAGCAGTGTTTTTGTTAAACCAGTGTTCAAATTATCTGGAGGAATCTGCTGGCAGTGATATTGCACTGAATCAAACTTGGATTGTTTTGGTGTAAAGTTTTGTTTTGCTGTGTTGAAGGCAGTGGGGCTTTCCCAAGCAGTGTGCAGTGCTGGCAGCGAGTGTTCATTTGTGCTGTTGAGCATCTAGGTTTGACTGAGGGTAAATGAAAGGACTGAGTTGATCATGATTTAATTAAGTACACTGCTAAGACCAAAGGCATTACTGGACCCTGCTCCATCTGTGTGCAGCCCATCCTGCAAGAACAGCTTTGTTTGAAGTGAAGATACTTGAGAGCCTTAAAAGCCACAGTCTGGTTCTTGTGCTGCAAGCCAGTCTGAAGTAATCCGGTGGTGCTGTATTGTCTAGACATTATAAAAATAGCTTGCTTTCTTGGCATATTTAAGTTCAGGAACTGCTTTCATTATTAATTCCTTGCTAATCTTTCACTCTGACCACAGCTCTGTTGAGCAGGAACGTTAATGTGGCTCAAAGAAACGTGCACTCTGTTAACTGTATGGCCTTAGGAGCGCTGGTTGTGGACATCTTGTTCTGACTTTCCTGTAATTGAGGCACAGCGTGGTGCACTGCTTTCCCCAGCACACAGTCAGATTTCCCACTGCTGTTATGGTTTTGTTGCATTCTTTTTAATATATATATATAATATGCATTAGTTATATATTTTATGCTCCAAAAGTAATGCCTTCTATTTTCTTGTGTCATCTCACGCTGATGTTGGAGGTACAGCAGCAGAGGCAGAACCTTCCCACCGACATCCCGTTAGGTGTTGTGGCTGTGTGACAGATGGCAGCAGAGGGGAACTGTGACCAAATGGTGTCCAACGTGGGAGTGCAGGTGNTATTTTCTTGTGTCATCTCACGCTATGAGATGTGGATGTTGGAGGTACAGCAGCAGAGGCAGAACCTTCCCACCAACATCCCGTTAGGTGTTGTGGCTGTGTGACAGATGGCAGCAGAGGGGAACTGTGACCAAATGGTGTCCAACGTGGGAGTGCAGGTGGAGCAGAGCTGTCAGTGAGTTCCTCCATGCAGAAACATGGTGCCTGCTGGCATTCACTGGTGCTTGTGAACGCTGATGGAGACCAACCAGAGGGTGTGAGCACTGTGAGAGGGTGCTGTGTTTCAGCAGGGGTGACAGCAGCAGTGGGTCTGACTTTTACAAGTGTGGCATGCAAGCTTTTGTTCATGTGGCAAAAGTGCAGAGATAATGGCGGTGACTGTGACTGTTGAAAAAGAGTATTTTGTAGCTGAGAATTTGCTCAGAGTGTTGTGCTCTATATAGCTGTTGTTGTTTCCGTGGAAATAAATAGGAGGCATTACTTTTGGAGCAACGTGTATGGCCCAAGACAATTCCCCTTCATTCATTGTGGCCCAGGCAAACTGAAAGGTTGGATACCCACGGTTAGGGGATCTTAGCACTGAAAGTGAGAGTGTTCTGCACTTGCTGGCAGAGGAGGAAACGTTTCTCTACGGCGCTGATAAGGAAGAATAAATCACAGGGTTGTGGAGCTAACCAAAGTTGTGGAGCAGACTTGTGAGCAGCAGGTAGGTGCAAGTGAAGGCCCTGCACTTCTGAGTCTTATCCTGGAGGCATCAGCTGTAGGCACAGTGGATAGTTCACTCTGGAAGCACATTCCAACTGGGACGCGAGGGCAGCGTGCAGCGTCCCAGTGTTGCTCTGACAGATGGCCTTAGTTCCTGTCTCCTGTTGGCGGTGGTTTGAGCAAAATGAGCCCTGTGATGGAGTCCCTTCAGACGTGCTGGGCCCCGTGCAGTGCCTGGCGAGGCTCTCTGTGGGACAGCTTTGGTGTTGGGTCACTGTACAGGCCCACTCGTGTTGCTGTGCTTTGCACTTGCCATGCTCTGGTCTCTATTTAATTCTGAAGTATTCGCATGATGAGAATTGCTGAACGTCGCTCTCGTTTCCCTCGTAACGTTGTAATGAACCACGCTTTGTTGTTGTGATCAGGAGATGTTTGATGTAATTTTGGATGAGAACCAGCTCGAAGATGCTTGTGAACACTTGGCAGAATACCTTGAGGCGTACTGGCGTGCTACGCACACCACCAGTAGCACACCCATGACTCCTCTTCTCGGGCGGAACTTAGGATCCACTGCACTGTCACCATACCCTGCTGCCATCTCTGGACTGCAGGTATGAAAACACATTTCAGCCCCAAACAGTGCTGCAGGTCAGGCATTTTATTGTTTAACTTTTAACCTGTGGGGGAGAATGGTGTACTGTGTTGTATATGGGGTGGTTTTTATGTGCTTCAGCGTCAGCTGTTTGGCCACAGCCAGCAGTGGGAACGCAGGCTGGAGGCGTGTCATCAGCACTGACACAGCTGAAGCACTGGGACAGCTCTGGCTGAAATGGGAAATGAAAAGGCTGTACGTGCCACTGGCAGGTGCTACGATGGCCGTATTGAAAAATGGCATTGTTTTAGTGTGGAAGAAATGCCGTTGCCAGTGGGATGCTCTCAGATTGAGGACGTGTGCGAACAGTGTGGCACAGCAGTGCAGCTCATGGCTGCTGTAGTTGGGAAGAGCAGTTTCTCTGATGTCCCATTTCCTTACTCATAACTTCACAACGCATTTGCATTTGGGTGATGAACTTCCATGCTTGTGTCGTGTGTCAGCAGAACGCTTTCACCTTTTGAGTTCTTTGAGTGTGAATAATTCCCATTTTTTTTACCCATTGAAAAAAATTGTGACCATTTATTTTCGCAGGGATAGCTCAGAAACGGCTGAACTTTGACACCTCAAACGTGGCATGTAAATAGTCCTTAACGAGAAGTACGTGCTTTACTAAGTTTGCAAACACAGTGTGTTGTTGAAGTAATGGTTTTGAATGCTTGAGAGGATCAGGACTGAGCTCTGAAGCGTGAGCGTTTCAGAAGGTGTTCTGTGTGTGTGTGTGTGTGACTTCAGAGGAGTGTGCACTTCCCAGTGTATGTCAGAAGCAGACTGAGCAAACGAGACTTGACGAATAATTCAGCTGACCAATTTAACCTCTGTTCTGCTCGTAGAATTTCTGGCAGCAGGTAACACTTTGGAAGGGGATGACTCGTTGTTCAGTGTTCTCAGTGACAGTGAAGCTGTTTTTTCTGTGGGTGAATGGCACATGGAGGTGCATGGTGTTTGATGCTCACCTTAATAACGATGTGCTTGGTTTTATTAGGCTCAGTAAGCCACTGTTTCCTGACTGGCTGAATGCACTGGCACTGTTCTGTTACTAATACAGCTCACATGTAAAATGTTGTTTCCATTTTCACTTGCCTTAAAATTTCAGTTTTCCATCCCATCATGACAACAAAATACCATCTGTAGAACTGTCACCTCTTCAGTTTCATTTTGAAAACTGGGTGTATCCACAGAATTTTTTTCAGGCATTTATTTCTCTCTGATCAATGGACACCAGCAGTGACTGTGAAATGTTGCTCCATTTACTTAGGGAAAACTCACACTGAAGATGAAAATCACCCCTGTGCAGTGGGCTGGCTGAAGGTATGCATCACCTAATCCCCACTTCACCCCAATTGTGAAGGCTTAGCCCAGGACCTGAATGGTGCTAGTTCTCTGCAGAGGGGTAAATTTCTCCCTGAGTGAATGGTGCCCATCTGAGGACTGCAGGAGGTGGCTCTCAGTGGTGCTCCGGCGCTCAGGCCCATTTCAAGAATCTGGGAGTTCTTACGTGGTTATCTTGAAGAAAAGTGCTTAACCACACAGAGAATGTGTACTAATTCCAGCCTTTGGAAGCATTTGTATCAGTTGTAAATGTAATGATGTGATGGTGGTGATTAAAACCCTCGCACAAATCCTAGGAACTAAACTAGCTTAGGTGCTAATGGTGAATTAAGACTTTATTCTTGGTATGGCCTGGTGGCTCCTCCTCTCTTGATACCTGGGGGCACCAAATACCAAAAGCCCAAAGCTTTTTCCAGCAGTCATACCTGAGACTGATGCAGATTTGCTGGGGTGATCTGTTCGTGTTTTACCTGCTCAGGATTTGGGAGCGTCTCTTCTTCACTCGACTGTCACTTGGAGTATAGTTTATTGTGATTGAAACTTCTAATTTAATTTGAGCCTTTGTGCTTCATGAAGGTCATCAGGGTGAAGTTAATTGGCATACGTACAGCAGTCAGAGTCAAAGGAGCCCAGCAACTCCAGGCGTGTCCCACTTCATGTGTGCAGCACACCTTCCAAAGCCCGCAGTCACTTGGTCCTTGCTTGTGAGCTCCTTAGCAGGGAGAGATGGGGGGTGCAGACCTCAGCAGGATGAGTAAACTGTTGCTGCCAGCTGGGGGCCAGTGGCTGGCCTTTGTGGCTTAGCTCTGGTTAGGTCTAAACCTAGGTAGTTCGGCCTAATTCTGGTGAATAGACTTGCATCCTGCAGTTCAAGTCTTGGGTATAAGTGCTCCTTAGGCTCCAGAGGCATTTTAAGTCCACTGCTGAAGAAAATGTCATGCAGACAGTGCTTAGAGATCAAATGTAATTTGGGGTGTAACACCAGCATGTAACCACACCAGGTTTATGTCATAGTTACACATCTCAGGAGGGAAACAGCAGGATCAGAATGACTATGCAATCACAATAGAGACAGAAAGGTTTTAAGAAAAGAGCAGTTTGCATCCAGTGAGGAAATTACTGCAGGAAGGACAGAGAACGTGAGCATAGGAAGATAAAGCTGCACTTCACTAGTGAAGCAAAGATGTAGACCTCAACATACAGTCACTGCTAAAACATGTGAGGAAAACTTGGGGGTACCGTCATAGAAGTTGCTGCCCCGTAACTGAGAGCAGATCTGTAGATGAGCAGCTGTTCTGTGTCAGCTCACTATGTGGAGTCTCTCAGTGGATAACCTTGGTAGCATCGATCCACATCAAGAGTCGAGACATCCTATCTGCTGTGCTGTAATGCACACCTGCCTGCAGGGTTATTCCCCATGCAGACAAAGCTTTGGTTATAAATTATGCAGTTTAACCGTTCCCGCAGAGGGGATATAGCAATGGGAGGAAGGTTTGAGAGCACAGAGGGCCTTGCCCAGAGTTTCAGAAGGGAGAGGAGCAGGCAGAGCTGTGTGTTCCTGTAAACCTGAGGCCATGAGGGTGCAGCCCTTGCAGTTCTGTTGGTAGTGCCAGGATCAGAACAGGGACTGTTGGTCTGTCACCTCGGGAAAGGAAAACACAGACCACGTTTGTTCTGGAGCACGGGTGGCAGTATGGTTGTGAGGCTGAATGTGTGATGGCAGTAAAGTGGATTGCTTTCTGCATTGACCCCTTCTTCATTGTGTTGGTTCACTGGCAAAATATACAAACCAGTTTTTTTATGTCACAAATGAAACTCATCATTTTGGGGATGTGAGCACAGAAAGAGCTCGTTAACTTAATTAAAATACTTACTGTATTTTAGCTGGCAGAATTTGTTGACTTTTAACTATCCCTCCTCTGCCCAGTAAGCTGCAGTCACTTGTTGGGTTGTGTGAAGGATTTCACAGAAGACTCAGGGAGCTGCACCTTTAAAAGCAGCAGGGGGAAAAAAAACCCAAACCCTCTTCAGCTGTTTTCTCAAAATCCATAAAGTGAGGAGAAACTAGTTCTGAGCAGAATAGAAGCATGAATGTTACTATGTTCATGATCAGAGAAAGGTGATAAATGCTGAATACATCAGCTCACTTTTCATGCTAAGCAACCTGTAATGTTTAAGATGGTGAACGCCGTAGGATGCGCGTTGTAATGCCGTGTTCCGTCTGCTTTCAGCTCTAGGAACCAAACTATTCTTGTAACCCATTCCTGTAAGCATTCAGGTTTTAATATAAAACGAATTTCACAAAAGTGGATGGATTTTGAAAGACCTCAGAATAAAGTTTCAAAACTAGCTTAACAATACCGAGTACTCGTTATCTGTGCTAATGCTTGGATTGTTTGATCCTCGTAGAGCCAGCGTATGAGGCACAGCAGCCATTCGACAGAGAACTCTCCAATTGAGCGACGAAGTCTCATGACCTCAGATGAAAATTATCACAACGAAAGGGCTCGGAAGAGCAGGAACCGCTTGTCTTCCAGTTCCCAACACAGCCGAGATCACTATCCTCTAGTGGAAGAAGAGTACTCTGACTCATACCAGGACACTTACAAACCCCATAGGAACCGAGGATCCCCTGGAGGACATAGCCATGATTCACGACACAGGCTTTGAGTTCAAGAACCTGGGGAAAAATAGTATTCATCAGTTGATAACTTACCATATCGTAGCTAGGAAAAACGGTTCACCTTAATTTGGCAGATGTACTGCGGTTATACTGAGGTTACAGTCTGCTGTCATTTGGTGTTAAGTAGGGGACAAAAGAGTTATCATGCCCTTACGTTTATGCCCTGTCATATAGATCGTATTTTGTTTGTTGTTGGTTTTTTTTTAGTACAGCATTTACATTTATAGCCATACCTTTTCTTGTCATTAGATATTAGGCACATCAGTTTGTAATTTAGGGTACTTATCAAGGCACTTATAAAGTAATTTCCTGTGCTGGAAATTCCAAATGACCAGTTCCAGTTGGAACCAATTTATAAACCAATTCCTGTTGGAATTTGGGTGAATTGACTGGAAAGTCAACTTGAGCATGTTGCAAATCAAGTGAAAAAGTTAAAAATGAAGAATCTGAAAATTAGAAACCAGTAGAAGCTGGAAAGTCAGCTACAGTATTTGTCTGTTGGAAGCTCAATTTACACTTACAGTTAGAATGAAAGGATTTTATCCTAACTACTTACTTCCAGAATGGCTTTTTCAGACAAACCAAATGTAAACTATTGAGAGTGCCAAAATCACAAATTATTGCAGCAGTTACAAATTTCTTTCCAGTTTGAAATTATGTTTAGAGCTGGCATGAATGTCGCAGCAAAATGATTTCTTTAGTTTAGCTAGTAGTGACATTTCTGTTGGGGTCAGCAGTGATGAGCTGTGACATGACAAGGGGAAACAGAAACAGGAAAATGAACAAACTTCGGGACGGTTTGTGTGGTTAGAGGTTGAGAATAGTCCTTTTTTTTCCCTCTGAATACAGCTAGTAGTCCCAAAACTTGGTAGTACCAAAACTGGTACCTGGAAATGTAGTATTTTTTCTCCCATTTTGAGTAGTATGCCTTTTTAAATGGAAAATGATACCCTTTTCTTACCCAGTGTGTAGGGTACCTACATTCCGGTACGTCCTGTACCTGTACCTTGCAACTTCTGAGATCCGTCTCTGAATGTCTGAACATTCCGGCATCGCACAAGAACTCTCCAGAAGAACATCACTTTCAATCCCAGTCATGAAATCTGAGGAAAGGGGCGGGGTTAAACATCCGTAAATGATGCAAAGTGGAAATAATATATTCATCAGAATTGGCGTGCAATAAAAACGGAGTACCAGGAAATAATGGCTCACATGTAGAGCTGACATTTTTAATTGAAAGAACTACGATAAATCCTTGGAGGTGTTGCTGCCTTATTTCCTATTGATCACGTCTTTTCACCTATTGAGTCTTCAGTTGTTTTTAAACAGGTCAATTTTTGTGAGTAGACCTTATGTCTTACATCATCAGTGAAGCCTTAGATCCAGTACGATTGAAACGATTAGCGTAATTGACCGTTTTGTACAACACACCAATGTCTGGAAGCAGAGACTCCTGGAGTTGCACACTGCGTACGTTTTCTAACGTTGACAGAACCATGCTGAACGTGCATTTTTTTATGCAGGTTCATGTCAAAAGTTTTTTCAAAACTGAGGATCATTGATTTTGTACCTGTGTATTTCTTCCCCAGAGTGGGCTTGATGAGCATGTAGCACGAAGAGAATTTCCTAATTATTGCAGTTTCTTCCACTTTCCGGTCCAGTTAGCAAAGATCACGGATATTTTCCACCACCATTGAGCCTGGTTATCTTCTTGATGTTAGAAACGAGAAAAGTAATTCATCTCCTATCTGGTACAGCCAAAAATGATGTACATCTCTAGCAGCATTAGAAGGTCGTGGATGCATGACTGATTTGGTCAACAGTTCTGCTGCCTCAAAGGCAACCTTAAACATTACTGGATAATTCAAGTGGGCCCATTGCCAAGAAAAAAAAATTAAATACCTGCATCCGTTGGAGTAACAAGAGTCAAGAATGGATATGACAGGACCTGATCCTGCTTGATTTTCTCTAGCTGAATGCCCGCAGATTCCAAAAGTGCATTTGGGTTGAGAAAGCACAGCAAGATCTGGTCTGGGAACGGTGGCTACAGCTGCCTTCACTAATATTTTCTGCTATAGCACAGTGGAGCATTCTCCAGTAATTTTTACAAATCTTTGTTATGTGTACAGCACACATACCTGCATGAGAAAGAAGGCATTAGACAAAACATTTTCTATAAGCTTTAATAAGTTTCTTGTTTGTGTGCATTAAAGTATTAATTGCAAAGGATGCACTGAGATGTATAAAGCTAGATTAGACAGCTGTTTATCTTTATTCTGTAGTAGCATTAGGGATCCGATCATTTAACTGCTTGAAGATATTTGCATTTTAATGGCAGGTAGCTGCGAAGCACCTGCATATATCTTCTAGTAAACAAGGGTACTGCTTTATCATTTCCTAGACAAAAATGTCGTTTATTTCTAGAGCCTTTTGGAGCCTTGTTTTTAAGTCTTCCATGTCATGCTAGTAAAGGGAAAGATCGGCACAACACTTAGGCATAAATCCCATCACCCGCAGCATCTGAAGTGCCAAAACTGTTCCTTTGTTCTAATAGAAACAAGCTCGCGAGGGACGTCGTGTATTGTCTTGAGAGAACCCACTGAGATCCTTTATTATATGGGTTTCAGTTTACTGTTGTGTGTAATTAATTTACCCTCCTCACTCCCACTGCCCACTCCATTTTAAATATCAGAAATCGGGTATAAAAGATCCAGCAGATCTCATTGCTTGGTGTTTGTTTTTTTCTTCTTTTCTTTGAAGATAGGTATATCTTTAAGCACAAATATACTGGACATGCTGATAGATTCTTAATTTATTCTAGATACAAGCTACTGGAACTCTTTCATTTTACAAAATAAATGATTTTTAGGACACAGGATAATCAGTAAAAGCTGCAATGTTGATCAGGACATGTTAACTCATAGTATTTGTATTAGAAGTTCAGCAATGCTAGCCAGCTGTATTGTGACTTATTATGCAGTGGCGCTGTATACAACTGTGAAGATCATGTATTCCTCAATGAATACGAGTAATTTTCCAGGCCTCATACCATTTCTTCTTGCTATTAAAATATTATTAAGTAAAGATCGGGGTTCTGTTCCTAAGCTCTGGCTTACACAGAGAATTTTAGGTGGCTTTTTGTTGCCTGATGTTTTCTTTGTTATGAAACCTGAATTAACAATAGTTCAGCCAATGGAAATGTCTTAACATCTGCAGACAATACAAGGCAGTGCACTCATATCATTTATTAAAATATTTTAAAATCTTGAAGCCACCTTAAAGACAAGTCATTGTTGAATTCCTAATTTAAACTATTTCCTTCTTGGCACATTGTGTTTAGCAGGTGTACAGGTTCAGTTACTGGCCATGCAGCTGTACGTTTATCCCATGGGATGTGCAACTCACAACTGACAGCGTTTCTGCAGTGAGTAGGTTATGAAACTGCTGTTCAAAGGGACACAATTAAAGCTGTTCTTTATAAAACTGTAGTTTATTAACAGTGGGCCACATTCTGTGATTGCTTTCTGAACATTCGAGCTGGTAAAAATCAGTTCCTGTGTTAGAGAACTAGTAGTGCAGCGTGGCCCTGCACCTAGATTTTACCTTGAGAAGTCCTCTTAGCCCTACACTGTGTATGTGATGAGCAGGAGGAGCTCCTGAGGCACACCCTGGCATGGATCTCACGTTTCTGGTTTGCTCTGCCGGACCCAGGTGCACTGGGGGGGCCCTGGGGCTCCAGCAGGAGGTTGCAGGTGGCCGTACACAGAGTGCTGGTGCTTGCTTTCTGCAAAGAGAAGAAACGTTACTGTTTGTTTCTCTAGGATCGAAAGCTTATTCTCAATTTGATATTTGGGGTTGTCATCTTTTGTGCCCCTTGCTTTTAAAATAATGTTTAACGCACACTTGTGAGAGTGAGATTGCAAGCAGGAGGAATGGTGTCTGTAGGAGGAGCACAGTGGTGACAGTGACTTGGGCTGTGCACAGCCCTTACGGTTCAGTTGGACTGCAAGTCTTCTGAGTCTGGTTCAGTACTGTGCACACCTCTGAAACCTCTCCAAGTCCCTTTACTGATACGGCTCTGAGATTCTCAAAATAGTACTGCTAATCTAAATCATTAGTTGTTCTTGCTTTAAGAATATCTTAAAAGTCTCTCTGATAGATTTTGTTGTCCAGGTTCAGCACTCGTGAAGCCTGCCCTTGATTCCGTGGTCTTCATTTTTTTTAAAGCAAAAACAGACACCACAAAGAAGAAAAAGAATCAGATGCATATTGTGTAAAATATCAGTTCCACAAATCTGTTTGCTCTCCTAAAAGTCATCACTATGAAATTGAGTTATGTTCCCCAGTTGTTTTAATTCAAGTTTATATTTGTGAGGTCCTGCTCCCTTTTGCTGCAGCTGCCTCACATTCCTTCAAACCTGACGTCTCCAGAGAGTAACGGGACTGCAAGGCACTGTAATGCAGCCAGCTTCAGCTTTGGGGAAAAAAATGAGGCCAGAAGAGTACATTCCTTCACTGGCAGTCATCGGAATAATGTTTGTTAGGTTGCTATTCAAATCCAGTTTGTTTTACAGAGAAAAAGATACGTATGTCTTTAAAAGTACAGGGACATTTTAATAATGTTGTAAAGTACATGTAAGGTATTAAAATAAGAGCTGAAGATCCTACTCAGGATCAAAGCCTTTGTTACTCTGGGGGCGGAGATGTGTTCCTGGTGCGCAGTCCATTTAAGAAGTCCAGAGAAACATTCCAAGTGAATCCAAGGTTTGGGAGAAGGCAGGAATGATTTGGAGACAGTAAGGAGTACGTCATTTGTGTCATGGTTCACAGCTAATGCCTTTGAAGGGGGTGAAGCTGGGAGTAGCATGGGCTTGGCCTCAGTGATACTTCCAGGCTTGCATTCTGCCCCCAGGTTTCCTGGCAGTGAGTTACTGTGTGAACTGTGCTCAGACACCTGCTGCTGGGCACAGTGGGCATTACTGCCTTGGCCCAGGGTCACTACTTGCAGGGTTGGGCCATAACTGTCTCAAACCCTTTATCACATGCCTTACAAATGTTTCCTGAAATACAAAGTAAAATGAACTGAATGCCTGAGTCCCCCCCCACGATACTCCTACTCCATATAAGCAGTAGAAAAGCAATGTAGTGAGGAAATATACTGTACAATACAGAATAATGTATTTTGCCAATCGTGAAAACAGAGCAAGGGAAAAGAAGCACATTTGCAATAGCACAGATTTACAGTAATTCCACTATTGCATTTGGCATTGTGTTTTTGAAAAAAAAAAATAGATATTTTGATCCAGCATTCATGTATTGATTGCATTTTCGATCAGTTTAACTTGTTGCCTGATACTTAAGCATTTTACTTCTCAGGCTTTGCATTTTGCATATGACTCGATTTTTCACTCGCTCCCACTCCATATTAACTAATGAAGGAGAAGCCTTTTAAAATTACAAAGTCCTATATTCATTGCTGCTGATTTCCTCCTCAAAACTGGAATTCCATAAATGTAAGCAAGCTCTGAATTCAGAGTATAGATTTTGGCAGATGACTGATGAACATAGCACTCCTACCTGAGCAGTCCAAGGTCTGCAGTGGAATTCCCCAGCGAGCTCTTGGGGCCGTAATGCTGCATGCTGCTGTGTGCCAGGACAGGGACATGGGGGAGAGAACGTTGCACCCAAACTGCTCTGGGAAGGTCAGCCCTAAGCTGCCCCTGATACCGCTGTGAACTCAGAACTGGAAGGATGACAAGGTTAGGAAACGCTGTTTGAAACAGGCCTGACTAAGTGAAATTGCACAAGAACAGCGTACGAAGAGGGTTGGACAAAGTGCAGGTCTGTGTATGCATGAGAAGCAGAGGGGTAAAAGAAAAGTGGAATGCTGTTCAAACTGCAAACCGTGGACCTTGGGCTTTTCAGTTCGCAGGAAACCTGTCCCTCAGTTCCACTAGTTCCCAGTGCCAGCTGGGCTGTGCTCCAGCCCTGCCACGAGCCAGTTCAGAGTCACTTAGGTAAAGACAGACTGCCTTTACTCAAAAATGAGACCCACAAATTCATGTTTTCTGTTCTGCTGATTTGCCCCTTTGGGTTTTTACTTATAGATACTTTATGTGTAGCATTCTACAAGGCATGCTGGGTAAAATATACTATGCAAATGTGTACAGTGTTGCATGCTTTGCTCTCCCTCTGCTTTTAGTGGCTTTGGAAGAAAAAGAAAAAAAAAAAAAAAGAAGTGTTGTTATTTTTGTGATCAGAATCATTTAAAAAAAGAAAATGCAGACTGCATGCTGTTAGTATCCTCATTTCTATGGATTTGTTTTATGGAATTTAGATGTACAAAAATGAACTGCATTACAATAACTTTTCTACAATAAATCAAAGACTGCAAACAGCATTCGGAAGTCTTCTGAGTCTCTGTGTTCAGCACTCAGGAGTGGGAAAGTGCTCAGGAGAGGCACTGGTGGGAACAGTTCCGAATGTTGTGGCATTTTGATTGTTTGATGATGGCTTTTGGCAGCAGCTTCTCATGTTGGCGTTTTTAGTCACAATTAATGAGGCTCTGAAGAAAGACATGCATCTGGTCTGTGAAATGAGCGGGGTTTATTTTTAAATCTATCTGCTCTTAAATAATCGCAGCTCATAGGCACAGGGGCCTGCATCACATCTCAGTGCTCCATCAGGAAACAAAATCCTTCAGCCAAATGCTGAAGGATTCTCGTGAACATAATGGTCTTTGGAACCGATCCTCAGTGTGACCTCATGTTAAGATAACACTTGTTCCTAGAAGGAGGCAACTGTCAGAATCATGTGAACTATCAGAAAAAGAAGGAATACTTGAAGCAAAACCATACACGAGTTGTAATACCTCGGAAACAAGAAAGCACTGAAAGATGCTACCTTTAGCTAAAAACGAAAAGCAGTCGTGGGAGTGGAATTACAGGGCGGGTTCCCTTCTGGAGCTGTTCCACCAGGATGCAAGCAACTTATTTGCTTCAAAGAGCGCGACCAGCACCCCAACAAAAATGCAGCGACCGCGGAAGGAATTGGAGCACTGTCAGCCAGGGCCTGCACAGTCAGATGGAGCAGGGTGAGCCCCTCGTGCCCTGCCAGTGTGGCTGGCACCCACAGGAACCAGCTCTGCCTGCTTCGCAGCCCTGCTGCCCAGGGCCTGCCTTCTGCGGGCACAAATACAGGTACCAGGTGATCTGTGCGCTCGGCTTGAAGTATCTTACATACATGCAGCGCTTTAAACACAGATCAAGTTACTTTGGTTGCTCAGAATCAGGTAATAGCAGGGGAGTTTTAATCAAAGCTGTTAAATAAAGGGCTTGTGGCCTTTTGAATAAATAGAGCAAAGAATACACTCTTTGTGCTGTTGAATCCATTCCTAGAAGTGAGCCGCATATCCTGCCTGTCTCCTCTACGTGTTCAGCTCTGCTCAGTTGCAAATGTCGTAAACTGTGGCTGAACTACCAGAGGGAAGCAGGGACTGAAATCTTAACGTCTTCCCTGTCCTGAAATACACTGTATAACCCCCCCTCTGGTGAAAGTGCTGCTCCATTTGTGCAGCTGCTGGCTACAGAGAGTTGCAGGTGGGTTGTGTGGCAGGATGCTGGCAGCGCCAAACACAGCGTTTTAAATGTTGCTTAAAAAGGTTGGAGTCTAACAAGAAAAAGTACCTGTGGAAAAAAAAGAAAAAAAGGAGACATTTTCTATGGAAAGGTTCAAAGCAGCCGAGTTTTGCTACCCTCTTGCATCGCTGTGTGCATTCTGTCGCACCTGCCTAACCCTGGTGGCAGCCACGGGTTTAGGATCCGCCCAGCGTTTGCACCTGGGCTGCAAACGGATCCGCTGCGCGCAGCTGGGAGTCCGTGAGGAGGCACAGCAGAAAGGGGATGGCCGTGGCTGTTAGCGTGTGTTTCATGCTCTTGAAGGTGCCATGTGCCACTTCATTACCAGCGTGCTCATTTCCTTCAGCTCTTAAGGACCAAATATTCCCCTAAAAGAAAAAAAAAAGCACGAACGCCTGCAGGTGCACGCACAAACCCAGACACCGTTACTGCCCTCGCTGCAACTACAGCCGGTACTGCAGCGGGGGAGATAAGAGAAGGAGCCACGCTCAGAATAAAAGCTAGGTGATCTTTGCGGTCCTTTCCAACCCAGCCCACTGCCGGACGCCAGCGCAGTGACACCCGCGCCTCAGATAACCGCAGCTGAGGGGGCGCTGAGGGGGCGCTGCGGAGCGCTGAGGGCAAGCGCGCGCCGGCCGCGGAGGGGGCGTGGCCTCCCAACGGCCGCNNNNGAGGGGGCGTGGCCTCCCAACGTCCGCCGAGGGGCGTGGCCTCCCCCCGCCGGCACGGCGACACGTCCTCCCCGCCTCCGCGTGCCCTACGGTGGCCGTGAGGGCTGCGGCGCGGTGCCGGCGGCCTGCGGGAAGGGCTGCGTGGGGGAGGAGGAGGAGGAGGAGCGGGAGCGCGGGCGGCGGTGGCGATGTCCGTGTGCGGGGCCCGCTCGTCCCGCAGTGCGCAGCGCGAGCAGGCCCGGCGCGGGGAGCTCCTCCCGCAGGACGGGCGCCGGGCCGGGCCCTGAGGCGGCGGCGGCGGGTGTGGAGGAGCCGGCGGCGGCCGGAGCGAGCCGAGGATGGGGATCCTCTTCACCAGGATCTGGAGGCTGTTCAACCACCAGGGTGAGCGCCGCGCGGGGCCGGGCCCGCCGCCGAGGGGACGCGGTGCTGCTGAGCGGCCCGGCCGCGTCCCGCTGCTTGCGCTCCTGGGGAGTGAATATAGCCGGACTTTGTGTCCGGTGACGTTCTGAGTGCCGGCACCCGTTGGTTCGTCTGAAACTGAATTGGGTGGATGGGAACTGCAGAGCGTCCGTAGGCAAGTCTTTCCGGGTTCCGAAGCTGCTAAAAGGGACAAGAAGACCCAAGGGGTGCAGGCGGTGGTGGCTTCGTGGTTGGACTTGGCGATCTGAGAGGTCTTTTCCAAGCTGGTGGAGGAGCAGTGCTGCTTGTCCCGTGGGCTGTTGCTGCAGGCAGCGTCGTTGCTCTCTTAACCACTGCTCAGAAAGAGATGAAGTTGCTGGCTGTGATAGTGTGGCCTTGCACAGGCACGCACGGCGTGTGTGAGCACGTGTTCTGGAGAGGTGCTCTAATTGGGGCAGTAGAGAATGCAGTCTGTTATCATCTGCAGGACTGAAGGAGAATCATAGGGGTTGGAAGGGACCTCAAGAGATCATCGAGTCCAACCCCCACTAAGGCTTTGGAAAGGATGCTCCAGCAGTTCTAGAGAAGGAAAAAATCCGAGTGTCATAGCTTAAAAGTTGTTTCTACGTGCGTGCAGACAGGGATCGTGACAACAGCACAGGCAGGCTGCTAGGTATGGTTTGAAATCCAGCACAGTGCTGGCTTAGGGGAAAACCTGCAGCACAGCATGAACCTTGTCTTGTAACGCAGTCATTGTTGTGATAGCAAAGCTAACAACGTGACTTACTGGTTGTATTTTTATTTCAGAGCACAAAGTAATCATTGTTGGTCTGGATAATGCAGGGAAAACTACCATTCTTTATCAATTGTAAGTATGAACTGTCAGCAGTGTTTTGTGTATTTCAGGGTGTGTGTTGTGTGCATTGCTTTGGCTTATTTTCACTGCTTTTCCTGTTTGTTTTTTTTTTCACTGTGCTGGAAATTATGGGATAGGTGGCGTTGGGTCAGAGAATGAGTTCAGAAATGTCTGTGTTCCACCTAATGTGTGAATTAGGTTTTGTTGAGAACTTCTGTTGATCAAATTCCATTGCTATTGCACTGGATCACAGCTGCCTTTGGTGTCACAGCGTAGGCTGTCTGCCAGCTCCATGAAGTAGGGTTAGGCTGGGGCTTAGCCACAACACAGTGCTGCTGTGCTGGTCTGTGCCACAGCATGTAACTATTGATAAAGGGCAGCGGATCTGTGCCTGGGCTCAGGACCTGCAGGTGGGACAAGCAGCTCAAGGCCAGCTTGTAGCAGGAGCAGGTTGCCTTCCTCTCACACTGGGCAGTCCGGTGCCCTCCTGCTCCAACCCTGAACTGAAGACATTTTGGGGCTGAGATACTTCTTTTGACAAATTGTGATTGGTTTTTGCCTTTTGAAACGTGAGAGCTGTGTGGTGTTTCCAGTCATGTGCACACTGCGCAGAAAAAAAGTGAAATGTGAAGATTTGAGAGTGAGAAAATATTTTTAATACTAAAAAATATAATACGATGGAGTAGAATCTTTTGAAGAGCAGTGACTGTTGCTGCTGAGAGCCATCCTCTGTGTGTTACAAAGCTCCCTGTGTCTTTTCACTTCCTCCAGGAATGTCTCATGATTCTTTTCATCTTCTTTCTGCAGTCTCAGTGTTTTCTTTTCCCTTTTGTGCAGTGGGTGGCTGCTTGCCTCCTTTTCCTCTGTCCACTTTTTAGCATTTCAGGACTTCCCCTTCTCTCTTGTCAAAGGGTGCTGCTCTGGGTGAGTTTGGTCTTCTGCTCCTCCTGAGTGACTCTTGCTATGGGAGTCTTTGCCCAGTGTATTTTTTCTTTTACAGTTTCTCTGTGGCAGATAAGTGTTCTGAGCAGGAATGAATGTTTGACTTTTGGAACAGACAGGTGGAGATAAGTGCAGCAGTATCTGTGTGCTGACTGGTGCTTGGTGTCGTGGAGGGTCACAGCACTTTGGAGCAGTGATTCTTCCAGCAGATCATGGCAGCCCTACACTTTGTTTCTTTCCATTCTTATCCTCAGCTCTCCCTCCTTCCTTGGTTAGAGTAGGATTTGGCATTCTCTTGTCTAGAAATGCTCCATGATAACCTTGTTTCAGTGGGGAGGAGGAAAGAAAATCCACCTATCATGTTGCGAACAGATTGTTGCCGACAGCTTGAGTGGGAAAGGCTGCAGGTTCAGCCTGGGAAAGGAGAGCTGCAAAATGCCTTTCCCAAGCAGTAAAAGAACTCTACCACAACCTGGTTTTGAAATATTAAAGCAGCCGGAGGCATCTTGTTACCCATTGTTTGCCTTAGTTTGATTTTACCATTCTTTCTCCTTCTAATCCTTCTCTCTCCCCTATCTTAGCTTCCCCCAAGCTTGTGTGATGGGAAGGTACCTTGTTAGCCTTGTTACATGGTGCTACAGCACCGAGTAGCTGGTGTTGTTTCTCAGTGTTAGGCTTCCCCTTTATCCCTCACTCATCCTGGACAGTAAATAGCCCAGCACTGTCTCAAGTCTCAAATTGATGTCTCTGTAACTGAAAGCTCTGCTGAAGTGTTTAAAATATATGTATCTCAGAAGAAAAAATAATTAAGTTCTTTGAAAATGGTTGACCTTTTCCTTCAAAGCTGCTTTTATCCCTGTTATTTTTTTTAATGTTCCTTACAGTAGAGTTTAAACAATTTGAAGAGTATCCAGAGTACACATTTGCTTATCACTCTTTATGTCAAACCAGTTGCCTTAATGACAAAGTTGCACCAAGTGCCTCTATAAAACAATGCATTTCTCAACTTTAATCAGCATTCATCTCTGCACATGAGAGTCCTTTTGCTGGAGAGGAGTTTGGACACACAGTAACTGCAGCGTGAAGGAGTTGTGTGTGCTGTCCTATCCTGCAGGAAGCTGGCATGCTGTGTTTGTTGGAGCTGCATGAGCAGTTGTTTTTCTGCAACCTCGGAATTCTTGTGGCTTAACCATAGTCTTGAAGAAAAGCAACTGCTCTCTTCCATGTTGCATCGTGCCAAAAGCAGCCTGGAAAAACAAGAGCTGGCTGCTTGAAACACTTTCTAAAGCAAATGCTCCCTCAGCTTTATGATTTAATTACTTATAAAATAGTTTTGTTGACAGATGCTCTCTCAGCTCTATAATTTAACTATTTTATAAGTCACCAAGTCCTCCTTTATTGTTATTTTTATTCTCCTCCCTCTTTGTCCCGGTTTGCTGCATTAGGATTTTTTGCTAGATTTCCCCCGTTACGCTTTCTGCCTTGGAATAACCGTCAGCTTGAGTGTTACAGAAGCAGGTTTGGTGCTGGCTGTGTCTGATGGAGCTGAGCTCTTCTCCCTGCAGCTCAATGAATGAAGTGGTGCATACCTCACCTACGATAGGCAGCAATGTGGAAGAGATCGTGGTTAACAACACGCGCTTTCTGATGTGGGATATTGGAGGGCAGGAGTCCCTGCGGTCTTCGTGGAACACCTACTACACAAACACTGAGGTGAGAGCTGTGTGCACTAAGCCTTGTGGAAATGAATGGCTGCTGGGCTAGGAGAGGACCTACCCGAGCCCTGTGCCAGGCATGCTGCCAGAGAGCTGCACGAGTGGATGTTGGGTGTTGTGTAGCTCCTCCAGGGTGCTCGTGTTCTGATTGTGAAGTCACGTTAGCATGCTGTTGTACAATTCCCTTCTGTGCTTTTGTAAGATAGATAATGTGGGGTCGCACTTGAGAGTAACTTTTTCAAGGACCCTTTGTCTGGGGATCCGTGGCCTTGGGGCAGGTGTTGCACATCCCCATGCTTACAGTTCCTACTGCAGACTGTGACAGCTGCTTCTCTGTATCAGGTGCTTCAAAACCTGTGTGTCCTCAAAATGAGCAAAGCTAGAAGTCCCAGTTTTCCCTCAACCCAGGAGCTCTGTCTTGCAGGCTCCTATGATCAGTTTGCTCAAGCACCCCGAGAGTTTTCTGATCTCCTCTGTGACAAGGCTGCAGCACGTATACCAGAGCTGATTAAAATCGTGCTTCAAATCAAGATTTCCTGCATGATAATGGTTGTGGTTTTGCTGATGTTGTTTTCTTTAAAAGGTTAACTTTTGTTAAGGTCTTTGTTTTCCTGTGCTTCACTAGAAGGCACTGTGACACGTATATGCTTGTATGCTCTTTATGTTTTTTTTTTATTTCCTTAAATCCCTTAAATTCCTGCTTTCATGTTAGAGCATGAAACAAAGGGAGGCAGCTGGTATAGAGCACCTTTGGATGGAAGCAACAAATCCTCTGAGGGATCTGTGCACTACCTCAGTTATGTGAAGCAGAGAATAAAGCCACATCTGGGATGCTGACAAGCAGTTGCTCTCAGAATGAGTTTTTCACACGAAAATAGAGTCAGAAAAGATGTGTCAGAGCTGCTTTGTATACAAAGCACTGTTTGAGCTGCTAGCCATTGCAGTGCTGTGGATAACCAGCCAGGCTCTGTCTGGCTAGGTGTATCTGGGATGACACCTGATAATCCTGCTGGCTATCTGAATAATCTCATGGTAGCAATAATCTGTTCTGTGTAAGCATGTGCGGCCAGAAAGAAGTTGTGTGTTCTTTGAAATGCCAACTAATAACTTTTGGCTTTTTAAAGTTTGTAATAGTCGTTGTGGACAGCACAGACAGAGAGAGGATTTCAGTGACTAAAGAAGAACTGTATAAGATGTTAGCACATGAGGTGAGTACACCCTGTATCTTCTTTGATGTAATTCTTGTGGCTAAAATGTGGATCAGGGAACTGGTTTGTGACAACTCCATTTAGGAATGCCATTTAAGCCTGATGGTGGGAGACAGACCAGAAAAGACATGTGGCTCTGTTAATGTTAGCAGCCATGTTCCTGACTGTGAGCACTGCAGTCAGACCTGTCTGCTTCCTGCTGGGAACCCAATAGATTTGTGGCAGATCAGTAATTTTGTATTAGTTTATAAAAGCAACTCTTCAGCTTCTGTCTGCTTCATCAGAACAGAAGTTAGCACTTAGAAATGACATGTGTTTTTCAGTGTAGGTCTTGAAGACCTGCAGCAGATAAGGAGGGGTTACTGCACTGTGCCTTTAGTCTTGCTGTTTGTGTCTGGAAGCTGAGGTTGGTAGTGCTTTGAAGGGAACCTTTTCAGTACGAAGCAATTAGCAGTTGGTGTAATTGCAGAAATGCAAAATGTGTGAAATAAGCTCTTACCATCTATGAGAAAGCTGCAGTAGCCATCGTTCTCCATCTGTGTGAACTTACAGAGTGAGTATGATGTGTTGACTTGTAAAGACTCTTTCACATTGAGCACTGTGTTAGGTCTGAAACGGAACTGTTTCTGATTTGTATGTGCTCTCCTACTGCATAAACCAAGGAGCAGTGCACTGTAATGGAAGCCACCTACCCCTGAAGTGCTGCAGGACCAGGGGCTGGAGTTCTACTGAATATGTGCTCATATAAGTTTAACTTGTGCTGTGATACATAAGAGCAGCAGATGTAATGCAAATTGGATCCATTTGTATGAGCTGATGCTGAGGACACTGAGTTTCCAAACCTAAAAGTGTCAGACTACAAAGATGTGCATAGAATTGGTGGCATTATATCCCAAAATATTCCCTCTATATTTAAACTATCACCACTGTTCAGTAGGTGACTGCAGAAAGGCCAAAGACTATCTATATATATATATCCATTAAATGATTGTGAACATCTGTGCTGTTGTGTGAACTTGTGTAGGCTTGGCTGCTGCAAGGTGCTGCTGCTGTGGGTTTTGTTTCTGCCCTCCAGGGCCATGTGCTAGCAGTGCAGGTCTGCAGGGGTTTTGGTTTCACTAGCTCAGGTCAGTGCTGACTGCTCAGCCAGCTGGGTGAAAGCTGTCCCAGTCTTGCTGCTTCTGCCTTCCTGCTCGTGGCACAGGGACCATTGCCATCGAGGCTGCTGCTGTCATCATTACTATTTCTCAGCTGTACTATTCAGTCTAAGCAAAATCTGCATCTTCTGCTCCGTAATGTGCAGATGAGGGTGTGGAAGCTGTTAATGAGCTGTATTTGAAACGAAGGAAGCTTGGAACTCCGAGCAGTACAAACGCCCTTGCTTTGTGCTGGGGGGATGCTTCTGCACCCAGACAGCACTCATCTAACACAAGATGTGCCTACTCACCCTGCAGGTGCTACAGTACTTAAAAAGAATGATGGTACATATACAACGTAAACAACCTGAACTGAAAACCAAATGCATCCATAGAACAGCTATCCTTGCAGTCTTTGAAAAGTTTTCACTTTTGCTAGCTGGTTCAGTTGGATTTTTGTTAAGGTAGAGTTGACTTGCCCAGGTCAGTTCCAGTTGTTTTCTGAACCAGAGGATCCCATGGGAATTAATATTACTGCTTATAAAAGTTAGCATCCTTGTAGGCATTGAAGTGAGTGGCTTTCTGGGAAGGCCTTGTTACTTTCTGAGGGGCACATTTTCAATAGTATGTGTCTGTACTAATGTAATTTGAAACAGCTTGAGGTGAAACAAGCTTGACTCTAGAGCTTTTCTTCTCTAAATGGCTAGAAACAGTGTTTTGAATATTGTACGAGCCCTATCAAGACAATTATTGTGATGTGCTTGTTCACTTAGGTGCTATCCTTTGATTCTAAAGTAGTGTAAATGATGATGTTCCACAAACAATGGGTGCCTTATAAATAAAATATCACTGCAGCTTGCTTTGCACTGTCAGGGGCAGCACCAGTGCTGCTTAATAGGTGGGATTTCCATGGCAGAGGTTGGCTGGGCAAGGCCTTCCCAGCACTGGAGAGCTACCAGGGGCTTGGTTCTGTGTAAGAACCATGGCACAGACTTCTGATTTGGCACTAAAATCCATCTCACAGTGTGCACTTCTGTGAAAGTGTGGTATGTGTCAAAGCATGGTGTGTATAAAAGCCAGGGCCAGGCACAGGGAGGTGGAGCAGCTGCTTTGGGTATACAGGCAGGGGTGCTGTGCAAGGGAAGGCTGGAGCAGAAGACCTTGACTGTGAAGCAGGTGGGTGATGGAAGTGTACCCTGCTCCTCATGGAGGACAATACAAAGGTGTTGGTACTTCTAGGCAAAAATTGGGTGTCTGATCAACCAGATCAAAATATTTTCTTTTCAGAAATTAATTGCTAACGAGCCTGCAGTGTTTTTAAGCTAAATTTTTTTCCTGGGCTTACAACTCATTAGCTTGCTGTCACATCTTTTGTCTCCAGAGGCAGATTTGTAATAATCTTTTTTTCTTCTTTCCCCCAAGGACTTGAAGAAAGCAGGTTTGCTGATCTTTGCTAACAAGCAAGATGTTAAGGAGTGTATGACAGTGGCCGAAATCTCTCAGTTTCTGAAACTGACCTCAATTAAGGATCACCAATGGCACATTCAGGCGTGCTGTGCTCTAACTGGAGAGGGGTAAGGGTTGTTCTTTGCAGGAGGGCAGAGATGTTGGTGTTTTTACTGCAGTAGTCTGTTCTAACACACTGCTCCCTGTCAGTGATAATGCTGTACTTACTGTGTTCTGCATAAAGTTGACATAGGAACAGGTAGATCCTATAACCAACGTTTACAGGAAACTTGCAATCTTGGCTCTCAGAAGTGTAGTTTTAAATGGCTGAGGCCTTATGAGCATGGATGTAGGAACAACCTAACATTTGTTGTTGGTCTATTAAGAATAACCGTAATTAGAGATAACTTCAGTGTACATCTCTAAGAGCTGAAGTCTTCTACATGTAGATTGCATAGTAACACCTAGAAAGAGTGAATTGTTTCTGGAAGTGTTACCTTCAGTCAGGATTAGAGTTCTTGAGAAGATTTTAGTTGTTCATATAAATTGGTGCTGTGGAATTAATCATCTCTGAGGTTACTCTGAGGAGTGCACGTATTCCTTACAAGTTCTCTCTCTCATTTACAGACTCTGCCAGGGACTCGAGTGGATGATGTCAAGACTAAAGATCAGATGATTTTTAATGACCTCTTTGCACAGACATTGCTTAAAAAAGAAAAGCTGTACCCATGGTTACCCTCACAGCAGCAGAATTGCTGGGTTAGGTGTATTTATAATGAACTGGTTTTGACTTTATTTTCTACGTAGATACACACACACGTATAGAAATTCAGAACTTTCAGCAAAAAGAAAGATGCAGTTGATGGCTCAAGTTTGTGTTCCTCTGGAGATGCATCTAAAAGCAGTGATGAACCTCCTTTCCAAGATACAGCCACTCAGAACAGTCTGATGCTGAGTGTGGTGGAGATGAAGCGAGGGAAAGAACTGACACTTTGGGGTTTGATTATTACATTGTAGTCCTCTCTAGTTGAAGATGTGGCTTCATTACTTCAGTAAATTAGCAAACAAATCAATGGCATAGATATCAACTTTCCAGTATTTTTAAAGTTACTGATGTTACAAATGCAAAACTATTTTCCTGTATGTGTACTGTACATATTTCTGTATATTTATACCTCAGTTTTAGGTTAATTGCAATCTGTTCAGACCAGTGTGTAAAGCTGAATCAGTCTGTTGACAGCAGTACTAATATTTGACATTGCCAACGTGTCACAACTTCTTTTCCTTCGTTATCTGCGTGGCTGTAATGTCCATCAGACAGTTGGCTCACCACAACTTCATAAAGCAAGTTCTCTCTTAAGGAAACTGCTTGTTTCTCACATGATTTTTCAGTTCTGATTTTTCATGATGGGTTGGGGCATATGGATTCTCCTTCGGATTACGGTATCAGCAAACAGTAAAGATTTGCCAAAGAGTTTTAAAACAAATTTTCCTTTTATTTTCATCATCACTGGATGAGATGATTCCAAAAAGTGCACGTCACGATGTTCTGTGCTACTGCTTCACTTTTTTGGCAGCACCTGTTTGTGATTCAAGGCTGTAGAAGTACCTTTAGCTCTCATAAAGGGAAAATGTCTTTTTTTTTTTCTTCTTTTTTTTCCTTCCTTAACCAAAGAAGACAGACAAAAGTATGTTTAAAAGCCCCACTGGAATCTTGAAAACTAGACTTATGCTGTAGTAAGTGTTCTTCAGAGGAAGAGGTATGCTTCTTTGGTAGCATCAAATGTGTGTATATGGTTGGAACTGGGATGGGAAGGGGAGTGAAGTAGACTGCACTACTTGAAAAGCTGTGAGTGACCCCTTGATCATGTTCCCACAGAAGTTCCAGGGCAGCACTTCCTGTGAATATAACTCCCTTGCACGGTCCCCAGGTGAGTTAGAAGAAAGTGTTTGACACTATGTGATTGTCTTTTCTTCCTGCAGTATTTAATGGGTTGCTTGTTCTGGGCAGAGGTTCAGAATTGCCGTGTTAAAGGACACAGGCTCTTCAGTGGGATTGCAGTTGGATGGTTTGAAGTATTACCAGTGCTGTAAAAGGGTATGTAGCCTTAATTGGAGGCTTTTATGTTGGGGCTGTGTGTTTGAAGAGTAAAGTGAAATGAAATAAAACCTTGAAATAAAATGCCCTTCCCTTTCTTAGCTCGTGCAACTGATAAGGACAGAAAAGACATCTTAAAGAATAAGCTTGAATTGGACTTTCTGATGTGCTCACGTGTGGTTATGGGATAATGCAGTCAGTGCAGCTGCTCTCCCATTTCCCTGCTTCACTGGGGATCATGTTGTGAATCTGTGGGGAAAAGAGGGGAGACGATTTCAAGTCTGTGTTTAACAAAGGCAGGTAAAGAGTTTAACTTCTTCATAATGTTCCTGGTATCTCTTTATGATGCTCAGTGGCTAGGGAACCTGCTGTCGTTGTGAAGTGTTTTGACATGCTCATGCATGCACATAGATACTGGTATGTAACTGGTGTACTGCAAGATGTATAAATGTTTGAAGAAGTAACAGTTTAATGCAAAGATGACTTTCTCTGTTTATCTGGTGGTGTCTTTGAGAAACAAGCACTGTGCACTCTTCCATATAAAATGGAAGTGTACGTGTTCGAGTCCTAAAGAAAAAGCAGACGTGCTTATAAACCTACATGTCTGGTTTTTGAGTCTTCTGTCTTCCCTTCCATGCCTTCAAAATATTTTGCTTTAGTGTTTTTAAGTACTGCACGCTGTTGCCTGAATCTGCACAGGTTGTGTGTTGGTTATTTTTGTAGGGTTTTTTTTTTTTTTTAAGACAAGAAATTCTTCCTATTAATGGAGGAAATATCACGGAGCAGTTTCTGTCTGGCTGCTTCTTGCTGCAATTTGCTGCTGACTCCCTCACTTCCATTAGCAGGATGGTGTCCAGATAATGAGAGCCTGGTATTTTTTTTCCAGATGTAGCATATGTTGCAACCAGGCATCTTTTATATTTACATCAGCTTTCCTTCTCCCTCTGCGTCCTGGCCACTGCTGCTTTGTGTGGGCTGTGAGATGCTGCATGCTTTGCTTCATCTCTGTCTCACAAGTGGCAGCTGACCCTAGCAGGGAGCTGAGAGCGACTGCACACGTGAATTCTGCCTGTTAGAACAGCATCTAGTGTCCTTGTGAGTTTGTAATCCAAAAAGTGAGCAGTTGTCTGCATGTTGGGTGACCAACAGTACAACCTTACAGTAATAGATCACGTAGAATCATGAGGCTGCTGCTTCTGTTTCTGATGCCATTGCACTTAGAGGGAAGATTTACTGTTCAGTAGCTACAGCACAGTGGAGGCAGTGCATTCTGTAGCATTCTTCAGCAGTGTCCAGGAAGCAAAGGCAGATGTGCCTTCCTTCTACGTGCTAGGTTTGCAGCCTGTAGGCAGGATGGGTTTCTGCAGTGGCTGAGCAGCAGTTATCACCTCTTTGTAAGCAGAGGGGGCTCTTCCAAGCTCTCACACACCCGGTGGTGGCTGTGATCTCACTGAAAGCACAGCCAGGACTGTGAAAGCTAAGGGCTGCATCCTGATATCACAGGGAGATGTCAGCCCTCCAAAGGGCTCCTTGTGAGAACGAGTGTATTTACTCATTACCAAGAAGCCCATCAGGTGGCTGTGCATGTACGTACCCTCACGGTAACGTTCTAGCTGTGATGGCCTTTTCCTATGCACACTGCCTTTTGAATAATGTTCAAAATAGTTTTAAAGTTAGTCACGGAGCAGAAGGAGTTCTTAAATTTAGTCATGGAGGAGCAGAGCAGCCAAACTCCCCAGCTCACAGGAGCCCTTTTAATGCACTTCTTGTTTACAGCCATTTTCTTCTCCCCATGGGACAATTCATGGCTTTTTGCACAACTCTGCTCGTGGAAAAGTGAGTTAAGTTTACATCTGTGCTACATGCAGTTTCTCCCAGTCGTTATTTGGAAGCCATCGTCCTAATGTGAGTTGTGACCTTGATCTGTGGTGTGTCTGTGTTTCCACCCTCTGCATTGCATTGTCTTGCTTTTCACCTAAAAAAGATTGCTTTCCCTTTGTTCTTCATGCAGTTCATCCCCAGGATATTTTACAGAGAAGGGCAGCTGTCTTTTCAAAAATACTGTTTGGGTTTGTGCTATACAACAGTGTCTTACCAGTAAACAAAATAGCATTACAGCACATTTCAGCCTTCAAATATCAAGGTGTTTCTTTTGGTTTAGCACACAACAATCAGCAGCACTCAGTATTTCTCCTGTGAGCTGAAAATTACACAGATCTTTAATTGTGAGGGAAGGTGAGCAACCCTAACAGAGGTCTACGTGGCCTCCCCCTTAAAAATTCTTATTCATTTCTTGTTTTTAGGGAGGGTTGCAAACTGTTTTCCTATGCATTACATTGTGTGCTCCTCAGTGTGTGTGTGTGAAGGATATCTGATAGGCACCTGCTGCAGTCTGTGCAGCCCAAGTGCCTACAGCTCATGTCCTGAGCAGCTTTCTGTGCTACTTTTTCCATTCACCTTAAGATAGGTGCACGTCTCATTGTGTCAGTGAGTGTTCTTCCCCTTCCTGTGCCCCAGTTTTCTTATGATTGGTGATGAATTTTAGTTCTTGGAGCTTTCTACCCTCTGCATTCCAAGCTGTCTTCCATTTTTCTATTCCCAATCACATAAAATCATTGCTTCACATTACTATGAGGACTTACAGGCTGGCTTGTCCTGGCTTGAGCACTTCTGTGTCTTAAGTGTAAGCAAGTTGATTTGAGTAATTTAGCTAAAACTCTATGAAGCTATTTATGACAGTAAAGTTCAGTTGTGATTCTCTTGCATAACTCTGAAGCTTTATCAGAATGTTCCTCCAGTTGTTCCCCCTTCCCTCTTCGTGTCGTTCCTGGCGTGTGAAATCCAGCATTAGCAGAGTTAGGAGGAGCTTATCTTGTTCTTTGAGCTCCTGTTTGAAGAGGTGAAACCAGCATAGATTTGGTCTGCAGCTGCCAGACATGTCAGGGGCTGTGTGTGGTCACACATTTATCTGTAACCTCACCATTGCTGTCCTTGGAAAAGTGACCAGTACTTGTCAGAACTGTACTGTTTGTGTTATACCTTTGGTGTGTGTGGTGGGGAAGCCTTCCAGAGCAAGCGTGTGTTTTCCCACACCATTACAAGGGTTTATCTGCATGTTTGCAGGCACTGATGTGGGGCAGAGGGCTGTGGTGATGGGGTTTATGTTGGGAGGTCGCTCGGTAAGATGTGTCTGCTGGTCCTAAATAGGAAGGACGATGGAATTAATGGTGAAGTGTTCTTTTCCTTTAGAAAACACTGAGCAGTGCT
Source organism: Odontophorus gujanensis (assembly GCA_013399175.1). Taxonomy (NCBI): domain Eukaryota; kingdom Metazoa; phylum Chordata; class Aves; order Galliformes; family Odontophoridae; genus Odontophorus; species Odontophorus gujanensis. Next base: position 45,197 of record VXAB01011405.1, on the reverse strand, counting down.
GGTGTGCTCCTGTGCATCCATGTGTCGTACGCTGGTGGTGCAGCCCTGTGAGCGGTGGGGTTACAGGTGACTGCTTAGAAAGCAGAAGGGATGAAACTGAAGCTGCTTTAAAAAGGAGAAAGGCATGTGACTGCTCGCAAGGTTTGCTGCTGGCCGGCGCTGAAGCTGGCATTCAATCTTGCTCCGTGGGTGTTAATTTTGGACTTGTTGCTCTATTTCTATCTGCACAGTACTGGTAGCCATGTGATGATCTTGCAGATGTAAAGCTGTGCACAGGCAGGAGTTCACTGAGTTCAGAGATGTACAATAACTGCACATTGCCTCCGTTGCGGTGCCGTGATGGATGGCACAGTGCTTTCCTGCTGGTCCTCCTCCTGTCCCTCCAGCTGTGCCCTGTTGTGCTTTGCTGTGCTCCTCTTTTCTTTTGGATCCAATCGGATCACAGAATTAAACTAAATAAGGTCTTCTGCAGTACTTCTTTTTGTCCATATAGAACAGAGTTTCTCTGAGCTGTCCAATGCATGTCCACGTGCATGCTGACTGCCCAGCGTGCCCTTGGTGCTGTCTGACCTGACCCTACAGAGTGCTGCGTTAGTGTGGAGAAGCAAATACAGAAGTATTTAGGAGGGGGTTAGTTCCTGTGAGCCATGCCTTGACTCCTAACTGCGCACAAGGATGGTTTGGCACTGCTGAACTGCGATCACTTTACCTCTGCAGCCAACAGCTGAGTGTCCTGCACGGGGCAGAGCTGCTGCAGGGAGCCTTGCCTTAGTCATTTTTGTCTGTACGGACGTGCCATTAGTCTTTGGTGAAGAAAAATACTGTGTTACTTTTTGGCTTTATTCTTCTGGACTGTGCGAGTTCTCTTTAATCGTCTTTAAGTTAAATCGAGCTAACTGTTGGATCTCCACTTCCACAATTCCAGGTCACCTCGTTGCTCCCATTGCACAGAGTGCACTTGGATTCAGTCTGAGTATTTAATGCAGTTCTTCAATGTGATGTCGAGTTAGATGCACGAGTACAGAATCATTAAGATCTTGGGAACCAGCCCTGTTCTGTCTTGCTTTTTGCCTGGTTTTTCAGAACTGGAAGGCATTTTTTCCCCAGGTGTGTGTGTATATCTGTGTGTGTAGGCAAGCCATTGGGGTCATGCAGAGCGATGTTGATCTTGGAATAACAATATTTTCTTTGTACATAAAAAAAGACTTGGTATAAATGCAGGTACTGTTGAAGACTTGCTTTCGAGGTCCTTGTACTGCTGAATTCCAAGAGATACCCCATTGTAACCTGTATGTATAGCTTTGAAACATGACATGGATGCATATGAGAGCTGTATAAACAACTAATAAACATTATTGTTTGTATTAAGATGGATGTAAGCGTGCCCTTACTGTTGCACAGTACGGGGTTTCCTTGTGCTTTTACGAAGTACTTGGGTGTCAGTCCCATTGCTTTGTGGATTGGGAAGTGTTTATTTCAGAAAGGCTTTGAACAATGCTTCTAAACCCAAATCTCAGGTGCTCTGAGGTGCTACAGGCACTGTAATATTTCTGCTGTAGGAAGTAGAGAAGCTGATAAATGGCTCTTGAACTTTACTTGAATCTTCGTAAGAACTTCTGAGATCTTATTTTTCATCCAGGCTTTTTAAGAAAGGATGAATTTTGTTTAGAGACGAGGAGAAAGCAGCTTTCCTGAGCACGTTGCTTGATTCCGTTTTCTCTCCCCACAGAGCTGCTTTTGCACATCAGCCAGGTGCACGAGGGAGAGCTCGGGACTGATGGGAGGATGTAGTGCTGACTTCAAACCAGCAGGTTTCATACGCAGTGCTTTGGGCAGCAGCTGTGGAGCTTTTCATCCGCTGCGAAACAGGACCATTGGAAGTGCAAAGCTTTTGAGTAACGGGGTAATTCTGACCTCTCTTGGGATCTGAGAGCTGCTTTTGGTCAGCAGCAAACCAAGGCCACGTGCATGGTGACTCCGTGTGTCACCTGCCTCGTGGGTGGCTTGTATGAAGATGCCAGCTCAGTTTTGCAGGCCGAGTGGTGTTTTTTCAAAGCTGTTTCTGTCACCCTGAGGAAGGAATAGAAGCTGGCATGTGGTAAAGGTTTATAGAGGCACAACTACTGCTGCTGTTTTTCTGTTTCTTGGTGCTGGGAAGGTTTAGGGTGCGGACTGTCCTTCCCACATTGTCACCAGGTGCCAGTCCTGCTCTACTGCTCTCACGTGGCGTGGATAGACTCCACAGACACAGAGGAGCATGGTCAGAGCTGCTCCAGTTTATGACTGCCTCAAGTTTTCTGCCAGCCAAATCTGGATCAAACCCAGAATTATCAGATGTTTCCATGCACCAGCGTTTGCATCCTGCTCTGTGCTCCGATCCCAAACTCCCTGTGAACGGTCCCAGCAGCCACTGCTTGTCTGCTCCTGAGCTGCTTCTTTCCAGTAAGGCCAGATGGGGGCAGGATCCTCCTTTTTATTGCAAAAAAAAAAAAAAGTTTGGAGTAAGGAACCATCCCCAAGGTGCCCAAACACTTCAAACCTGCGCTGCCACCGGAAGAAATCCCTTCTGTCCCTCGCAGCACTGCTTTGTGTACCTGGGCACTGAGGATGGGAGACCTAAATCTGTGATAAAACCACTTTTATTGGTAATCTGTTTCTCTGTGTAGTTCAGACTGTTCAAAGAGGTGGTGAGGATCAGCAGGCAGGAGGTAATGGAACGGAGGAGCTGGGGCTGCTGGGAATCACCTCTACCTGCCTGCAGGAAAGCAGATCCCACCTTTCACCTGTGGAGTCATTTTGGTGAATTCATGTGATGTCTGTGCCCTGACAGGGGCTTGCTGCTAAACTCAGGCACACACAGTGTGTCACCACTGGCAGAGCATTGCGCTCAGCATCTCCTTTAGGGCAAACAGGGAAAGCTTTGTATGGAGAACCAGGATGGGCTAGACACATCTTCTACTGTGTAATCCCAGCGTGGCAGTTGTTAGCCCAGGTCTAATGGCACCAGGAGCTACAGCCAAGGACAGCAGTCCTCTGGAGGTGGGCACGAGGCAGCTCCGTGCACTCATTCCCTCTCTTTGAGGCAGGTGAGGAACTTGCTTTATGTTTGCTGGCCGTCTTTGGACGTATGCAACGTGTCTTGTAACTTGACATCATTTATTCTGTAATAAGGGAAGTGCTGCAACATCCTGCTGGAGGAGTTGACCTCTTCTCTTGAGCAGTCACTCCATTTAATGGGCATTTAATTGCTCCCTGAGAATTAAATCCACTGCTGGTACTGTATGCTTGTGCCTGTTCTGTTTAACTGAAGCTTTGTCTTGCAGGGGCTTTCTCTTCAGTTCAGCTACACTTGCAGTTTCTCAAATGTCTGGGCTGGAAATGCTGCTTGTTGCTGAACTCCTCCCTTATGGCAGAGCTAGAGCAGACCACGTTCAGCTTCAGCTCCTTCCTCAGGAGCACATCCAGCCCATGTTGAAGCTGTCTGATCACTTGGAAGATTTCCTTGCACTTTAGTAGGCTTTCTGTGCAATGCTGTAAGCTTCAAGCAACTGCAGGCTCCTTCAGCAGGGAGCTCTGCTCAACACTGAAATTGATTTGCTTGAATTTAATGTCAGTGGACAAAATAAATGGCAAACAGAAGTATTTGTTCCATACATGTTGCTCAGAACTCTGTGGGTTAGAGCACTTCTGCAGGAGTTACTTTGCTTCTGAATCTTTATAGTGCAGTGCTAAAACCGAAGGTGATGCAGTGCAGGGCCAAGCACTTGAGCTCGATGTAACCATGCCTGTGTAATGCCTCATTTTCAGACTGGGAAGTGAGTGGCTGCACTGCACTGCTCCATCCTGCAATGCGTGTAGGGCAAAGAGCAGAAGCCAAGCACGAGCTCAGGCACAACAAGACGTGTCACAAGAAGCTTCCACACCTGGATTTGTTTTCTTAATAGTTTCCTATGTATCAACACCATCGTGTTCTGCTCAGCTCAGTGTGCAGCCATGTCAGCACTGCTGCCTTGGTGGTGGTGGCTTGCTGCGTGCAGAGTGTCTGTGCCAGAGCTGGGGCAGTTCTGCAGCTGCTTCTGTCCATCCTCCCTCATAGTGCTGTTTTATAAAAAGAGCTGTGAAGTCATCAGTGCTTTGCCGCCCGTGTAATCATTTTCAAGAAAATTGAGCTGAAAGTCTGCCCAACTTGGTGAAAACTGTAATGAATACAGTTTTGCTCCTCCTGGCTTCCCGTTGTACACAAAAGCTGCACCACTGAGCTTCTCAGGGAGTGAGATGAGATGGAGAGTTGAGGACAGGGCGGCAGGACCACGACCCATGCTGGTGGTGCAGGTGGGCAGGAATGGGATAAGAATGAGAAGGATGGGCTTACCCAGATGCAAGGACAGAGCTAAGGGTTCTTGAACGTGGTGGCATGGTAGCAACAGCACTGAAAATGATGTGTAGTGAAGGGTGAAGAAATCATCTCCAAGGTACTGAATTTTTGGCTTGTATTTTTTTTTTCTTTCCCACACATTTCTTTTTCTCCTATCTTTGTTGCTGAGTTATTTTGGTAAAAATCACTGTTTGTGTCACCTAGGGAAGCATCAGTGGAGGACTTCAGCATTCAGAAGTTAATGTTAGCTCATGAGCTCCTGCAAGTGACACCAGAGCCTACTGCTCTTAGCACAGAGGCGTATAACACCAGATGAGTTAAATATTACTTGTGGTGGTGCCATTCCTTAATGTAATGAGCGTGACTTTACTGACTGTGCTAATGAAGCTGTTGTCTTGTTGCCTAGTGGTGCTGCAGAGGTGAGCAGCAGGAGCAATGGAGGCCTGCTTGTGGCTGCTAAGAGTACTCCAGAGGATTTCTCATGGTGGCTGTTGCATTAATGACCTTTGTATATTGTGTTAATGGCCTTTCGTGGGGTGTTCAGCCACTGGGAATTGCTTCTGCAAAGTGTTACTGGCCACGACTTATAACTCTTAATATTTTATGGACTACTGCAGATTGTATTTCAGGATATGAGATACCATCCCAGCAATGCAAGTTAAGAATGCTAAGCACGTTGCAGCCTTTCCCCTTCATTTTACTGTTAGAGGTGTTGGTAACCTCTCATAGAAACGTGCTAGAAGAGCAGAGAAAAAGAGACAGATTTCCAGGAACAGCTCTTAAAGACACTGGTTACAGTTTAGCAAAGTCCTTAAGATTGAAATTGAGAAGTGCTGCTGTCTAGATTGCTGCTCTGCTAGATTGAACGGCTGCTGCTGCAGTTGGTGTGCGTGCCAGCTTGCAGTACAGGGCTGGCAGAGGCACAGCGGCACTTCGTGAAGGAACTGCACAAATCTGAAAACCCCTTGGGGTGGATGCCACCAAGAAGGTGGATAGTAGCATTATGAGTTTGCATTTGAAAAAAAAATAAAAAAAAATTGAAGTGACTTTTGTCTTAATTGCACCTTTCTGATGCTTTTTCAACTTTCTGGAAAAAAGTGTGTCCCTGGGGCCTGAAATTGGAACATTTGTTTTATTCTCTCCTTTCTCCCATGAGTCAGAAACGTCAGTGCAGTTGTTGTACTGAAAAGGCAGCAGAGGTGATGTCAGAATGGAGGGACTGGTCGTGACTTCACACGATGGTTGTTTCTGTCCATCCGTTTATCTGTTGCTGTTGGGGTGGTTTGGAAAGTTGGCAGTGCTGTTCAAAGCCATGTGGAACTTTGCTGCTGCCAATCTTCGTTAGAAATAGACTTAATGTGCTGACAATAACTGATCCGAATGTGGCCTGGGATATAAATGAGCTTAGATGGCCTTGTGCTTTCTCAAGAAATGGTTTCAGTGCATTCCATAAGAAACCACAGGAGAGCTTCTGAATTCACCATCTCTGCTCAACGTGGTAAGCAGCTGGTGGAAAAGTACAAGAAATGATTTCTTCCTTCAGCAAGTAAGTACAATCATAACGCACTTCAGGGAGGGAAAGGAGAATGGATCATCAGCCCCAAGAAAGAGTGGGCCCCCAAAAGGAGGTGTGTTGTGTAACCCTCATCCCACCCTGTTCATACAAAGGGAGAAGAATTCTTTGCTGATGTTGCACCTGTGTGACCCAGAGGATCTCTGTCCTTCGTTCGGAGCAGTGCAGCTGCTGCACCTCTTTCCTCTGCAGGTGCTGCCTGTGTGGCTGTGGCTGTAAATTACTGCTCAGCCCATGTATAAGGCAGCAGCTACGACTCCCAGAGTAGTTACTGTGAGCTGGTGATTTCCAGCAATGGTAATAATAATGACAAAGTTTGTTAAAAGAGCTGTGTTATCTTTACTGCATAACAGCGAGACAGAGGCTTGCCAAAGGGATAAGTGCTGGAGAGAGGATAAGAACTGAAATTCTGGCTGCCAGACGTGGCTTTTCACTGGGATTTACAGTTGGTATTTGTACCTCTCTTCTAAAAATATATAAGTTTATTCATCTTATAAATAGAAGGAAGGAGAAAAGAATTGAAAAGAACCTCCCCTTCTTTTCCTGGTTCTCACCAACATAAATAAATATTCTGAAAGCTAGAAATTCTAAGTTACATATGAAAGACTTGAATGCTGTATCAGAGCTCAACCCATAAGCTCATGCTAGCAAACCCATTGAGAGCTGGTTCAGTATCCTTGAAGGTGTCATCAGTGCATCTTCTTTGTTCTTGATGCCTGCCTGCAAAGCCTTGCTGCTGTCTTGAGAATGTTAGCAGGAGAATTTAAGCATAGAACAGTGGAGGCTGTGACAGACACTGTCAGTGGAGGAAAGACTTCAAATGGGCAGATTGAGCTGGGAAAAACCAAACCAAAGAGGCTGCTACTGACTGTTAATTAGGCTGGATGTCTCGTGGCAATATAGTGTATCTTCTACACTCTGATTTTATATCTGCAGTATTATTTTTCTTTATGTAATATTTTTGAGTCTCTACTACTGTTTGGACAGCTAATTGGAAGTGCATTCATTCCCATTCATTCACACACACAAAAAAATAAGCAGTGAGATGAAGAAGGAAGTAAAACCCCATGCTCTTTTGGGGGGTTTTATTACTAATGCTCTTCTAGAAATGTCAGTCTCGTATCCAGTGATGATCAAACACGGGGTTAATGCTTATTTGGATTTTCTTTTGCAGCTTGGACCTGTCACAGAAGAAGCAGCAGCTGCAGTTTTCACCCATGTCGTGGCGGTGGTGGTGGGTAGTAAACAGAAGTTGTGTCATGCAGACAGACTGCCTAACAATCTGAGCAGTGAAACAGCATTTCCTTATCTCAGGTGCACCAGGAAGGATGAAATTAATTCTGGTTTCACACCAGTATTTCCCTCATTACCCCTCTTCCTGCAAAGGCTTTTTGACTCATGGCAACATGCGAAGCAGTCGCTTTCAGGAGTGTATTAACCTGTCAGTATCAAAAAATAAACAAGAAAATAAGACACTGCAGATGACTTAACCATGGCATTTTGATTGCATTGCCTCTAGGTATATTATCTGTTAATGATCTAATCTTTTCTATTAATACTTTAAGAAAGATGATCAGTGGCACAACAGTAGAAGGTGAAATTCGTCTGTTTAGAGTGTGTATCCCTTCCTTCAGATGACCAGCCCACCACTTTTACATCACATCCATCCAAAACTCATGTTTACAAATATTTGTCTGGGTTGGCTGGATATGTGACATTAAGAAGGGACTGTTACGGTGTGTATGGGGACTGCTGAGTCACGGCCTGAGCCACTGAATGAGCACCTGAAGGAAAGATCTGGTCAGCACTGGGAGCACAGGTGAAAGTGATTCACCTGTGTGACCTGAAGGGTTGGAGCCCTCTTAGTCCTCATTTAAGGACTGACTGCCACTGAGGGAGAATCTCTTGTTGGAGATCCCTTCTTTGGAGTTCTTTCCCTCTGAGCCTAGATCCTTGGAGATGGCTGAGCACTGATTTTCCTTCCTTTTTTAACATCTCCTTGTTTGTGCTGGTCCCTTTGCATTTGCACTGTGGTATCAAAAAAACCTTGTTTTTTTTTTTGTTTTTTTTTTTTTAATAAATGTATGGACATTTCAGACTGCGAAGAATGGGACCAAGGGAACGTTCTCTTTGTGTCCTTTTTTTGTTTTGTTTTTGGATTTCCAGTGAGTTAATTAGTCAGCTGTTGATGAATTACAGAACCATTCATAATTAGATACTGACTCCTCTCCTTCTGCATTCTGGGATCAGCACAAAGCAGGGAGTCTGACTAACTCCTTAGTCATTTCAAAACAATTACAAGAAAGTGATGTTTGCACACGTGTCTGTGGTATGGCTTGCACCAGACTGGTATTTTAACAGAGAAACACATTGTTATGTCCTTCACATTTCATTCACATTTCACATCCCCATCTGCAGGTGCTGAACCTGCACTGGCAGCTGATGAAGTAAAGCTTACTTGAACCGTTAGAAATGCACAAGTTCAACTCACTTGTGTAAGCTTTTCTTGAATATAGCTAAGACCATGTGGTGGCTTTTGGATATTTCTAGAATGATATGCCACTTATATCACATAATAGGTAGAAAGAAAAATAAGGCAAGTATTGAGAAATAAAGCAGCTTAGTCTTATGAGAGTGCCTTTCCCTTTGTTTGTACACTTAAAACCATGCCTCAGTTACTAGGCTGCAAGAGAGACCCTGCAGAGATGGGTGGTGTGTATTCATTCCAAGTGCAGATATTTCTTAGCTTGAGCAATGCTGTGCTACCAAGTTAAGTGGCAAGCAGATCCAGTACTCAGATCCTGAAAGTGCCTTGCTCCTGTGCTTCTGATATTGTAATGAGTAAAATCCATGGAGGTTTCTCGAACTTTAAGCTCCCTTAGCTGTTTCTGTCCTGGCATGGATCAGTGCTTTTGCACCTGATTTCATCACTGAGTTCATTCCAAATCTAGAAACCACAGATAGTCAATCTGCTAAGTGTTCCTTGGGAAAAACAAATACAAGGTAATGGTCTACCTCAATATTCATGCAGGCATCAGTGTCTGTATGCTGTGCTGGCACTTGCAGCACACATAGTGATGTTACTACTGCAGCTTGTAACAGGTCATGGTTCACACAGCCAATAACTACAGGGACTCTTTCCCACCTCTTAAGAAACTGTAAGAAAGACCAAATAGAAATAAGCCCCTCTAACAACATCCATAGGGAAACCAGGATTTTAAATTCAGTCCCTTCCAGCTCTCTCCTTAGAGCCTCCTTTACCCAGCTATCCATGAATGCTAAGGTAAAAGGGCACTGTGTGACAAGGAGAAGCTCTTACCTAACTCCCTTTTCCTACTGCTTCCCTTTCTTATTATTAGTGGGTTTTCTGTCTCGCATTTTCTACACTGGTTCCCTCTACCATTTGGATCCCTGGAGTTCAAATGTAAAAATTGCTCAAGGGTCTCCCAACAGAGACTGATGACAGCTTACTTAACGGGAATCCTTTCAATTCCAATGCTCTGGTGTCGTGACCTTTGGTTAAAGCTTTCCTCCCTGAATAAATGGATCTCAAGTTTATGGCTTCTTTGTGGTTCCAGCACTTTCAGGTTGGATGTTAATGTCTTGCAGGTTGTGTATCATAAACTGACACATGTTTAGCATCTTACAGTCTATGGTTCACTTTTAGATTTTTTGATAGCAATGATACTCCAAGGGAATTTTTGAGCTTAGGTTAGAGTCCCATCAATGCTGAAGTCCACCTTTTCTGTGCAAAATCTGACAGGCAGAAAGGGAAGGTGAAAAGAATGAAAAGTAAGCTGATCTTGGTAGTCCAAAAATAGAGACAATGGCATGAAGATGTATTAAAATGTGTCCTTTTTCAATGATAGAATGCTTGTTAAGTCTGGGTGGTCTACTGATTAACTCAGGGGGCTAAATATAGCAGTTCTGATGTCAGTAAGCTTATCTACACAAAGGGCAAGACACAGAGAAGCCAAAGGAATCTCCAGCACAACAGATTTCCTGTGTATTTGCAGTCAAACAGATGCAAGGGTGGATAGAAAGTCTTTTTGAATCAAGAAGTCCTCTCTTTCAAGGAGAAATTGCCAGCTTGCAGTGATATGTACTGCCTGAGCTTCATGATGTGGGATCCAGCCTTGGATAATTAAAATTCTTCTAAGGTCTGATGTGGAATCTGAAGAGTGATGCACTATAAAAGAAATAGAAGGGAATTTATGATCAAGCCAGTACATAAACGTTATTAACTGAGGGCTGGTTGTGGAAAGCTACGTTTCTGTCTACTAAGAGTGGAGGTTTACAGTGTGTTTGCCCTTTAGTCTTCACATATTGAACCTCTGTATTGATCAACCTCCAGCATTATGTTATGTATTTCTCATAGTTGGAATGCTGCCTCCCAAAAGGGACTTGAAAAGGCTCCAACTGAGGTTCTACAGAAAAGAAACAGAAAAAAGCAGTGTTTTCCTATGTGAATGCTGTCTGGGTTAGGGGAGTAAGTATATAGAGGCTGTTTTTTTCATTGCTTTTTTATTATATAACTACTAACTAAATCAAGAGAAGGTTGCATGCTATTTCCTTCCTTTTTCCCTGCCAGAAGTGGTTACTCTTCAATAAGTTATGACTGAACTTAATATTTAAAAGTGCTAAGAAGAAGAAAATATTTTCTGCCTTATAATCTTGGGCAATTTAAATGCAAAACATCTTCCCCTGCCTTACTCATCTTCACTGTTCTGAATTTTCAGTTCAAAACTGCTGTGCATATGCATATGTATGCACTGTAGAGTCTGGCCCTTTGTGCTAAGCTGTATCCAACCTGCCATGCTGTTATCTCCCAGCAGAACTTTCTCACTGCCTTTGAAACAGTTGCTTTCTGAAAAGAAAGGCTCAGGATGCTGTCCTCCAAATCCTCCTGCAAACAGTGGCTTGAAATCCAAGTTACAGGTGTAATTTTTCACTGTAAGTGGAAGCAATGAAAAAAATTGATGTTAACCTTTATTCTTCCATTTACCTCATCCATGTTCCACTTCAGCAAGTGATACCTACTGATATTCCAGTGATACATAGTTGTAGTGGACTATACCCTAACAGTTCAAGGAGGTGAATGGTACGGTAAGTAACAGCTAGCATAGTTGATATTTTCCACAGTGAAGATACAGTTAAATGTGTTTATTATATATAAATACAGAATAACTTATCTATATTTAGGCACGTGTATAAATACCCACTTATTGTTGAGTTGTAGGTAAACACGTAAGTAAGAGAACACTAAATCTTCACAAAAAAAAAAGAGAAGTTGTGGACGTGGGTGGGAATCACAGAATGCACAGTTTGTTGGTCCCTGAGACATGGAGCAGAGGAGCAGAATGCCAAATACATAGGTGTTATTTACACGTATAATCAGAGCAGTAGATTGGAAAAAAATGACTCCATGGGTTATTTCAGGGATGCACACTCACAGGAACTGGGTTACAGAGCAAGAGATGAGGCTGACATTCCTCAGTGAAAATCCATTAACATGCTATAGTAAATTTCTGGATATCTTCAAGAGGTATTAAAAAGACTCAAGAATTTTTCCATAAAAATAAACATATTGAAAGGAGGAAGGATTACCCAGTGAAGCAAGGTACAAATAGCTGAAAGCATACAGCCTGCTTAAAGGAAAAAGCAAAGGATGTGCAGCCCAGCAACATGTATGAAATCTTTGGGAGTAGTGAATCACAGAATTGTAGGGGTTGGAAGGGACCTCTAGAGGTCATCGAGTCCAACTCCCCGATGAGACATGACATTTCATCTGGATGCAAATATTAACTTCTGGAAAGAGTTAAGGAACAAGAAGATGTCTCTCATGGGCTTGTGACAATTACTGAATTATGTGATATAGTACATGAAATGAGGAGATGAGTGTTGGTATTGGCTTTTAAGTGCAACTCCTTGAAGAGCCAAAGCAATCCTGTAATGGTGGTGGACCAGACATGATGTAAAATGTCTCTTCTGTTATGGTTACCATGATTCTGTTCTATTCATTATACAATTCCTGACCTTCCAAAATAATGCATTACAATTGCTTGTCACTCAATCTACTGAGCATGTATTCTTAGTGTTTCTTCACCAGACATACTGGTTTTTATTTATGCATTCTTCTGCATGATTTCATCTCTTCCTTGCAGTAGTCACTTTTGACATGTTCCTAAATCTGCTAATAAAATTACTGATATGTGATTTGCCACTAATTAAATTGATAAAGCTCTTTACATATACTTAAGGTTGAAATTAAAGACAGACTTAAAGTACAAATTTAATTTGAAGTCCAGACTCCTCTTTCCTTTCCCTGATGTTTACAGGTTCTTGAATTTGGATAGTTTTGATTCAGGTACAATGCAAGAAGTAAATCTTCTCTGTCAGTTCAAATTCATCCTTCTGATAGGTTCTGAAAAAAATAAAAAATAAAAAAGCATTAAATCACCTTAAATTTGCCTCGGGATCCATTTCACAGAGACCTGCTGAATTTCAGTCAATCTGTGGTATGTTTTTGGTTTCCTCAGGAGCACAGAAGTGCCCAGCTCCCTTTTCTGTCATCTTGCTGAGAACAGGTGGCCTCCTTTGGGGTCACCAAGTATATTTAGGTCTGAAATTGGAGCAGGCTGGAGCCAGATTGGCTGTGCTAGCCACACACGTCATCAGAGGTTGATGCACCAGGCTCGCTCTCGCCCAGCACTGCTCTAGAGGGAAGACTGGAGAGGCTTTGCTCCTAAGGATATTTACCAGATGTTGATGGTAAGAACATTTAATCACATTTGACTACTTCTTTTAGGACCTTGTCCTATAGATGTTTCTTGATTCTGTTATGCCTTGCCCGTGGGACTCAGACTTTGTCTGGCTGAGTGAGTGACTGGTTGGAAATTGCATTGAGAGGAAAGGACCTGAAGTTGTGTTTTGGAAGTGCAGCTGACAGTTGGAATAGTGACAGTTGTATAGAGAGGTTCCTTAAATGCAAGCCCCTACTGCTGTTAGATACTTGCACATAAACTTTGGCCTACTTTATCATAGGACAGGACAATGGACCGGGTTATCCTTCATTTGTTTAATCAGTTAATAGTCTGGTTTAACATTTTCTTTTTTCATTTCTTTTTTGTAATTTTTCTCAACACACCAGGACTAAAAAGGGACAGTATTCCATGTTCCTATATTTAACCTGCATTACTAGACTTCTCTTGCCTCAGAAGGAATTGCTGTTTAGCCAGCTAAACAAAACCACCTCGTCATTTGGTAGTATTAGCTTACATGGCAAGTATCTTTGGACTCAGAACAGCTGTTCCAAAGCCTCATCCCCTCCCAGCATTAGAAACAGGGCTGTATTCTCTGCTGGAAAATTGTAACTGTGTCTCAAAGCAAAATCATTGTGTTAATTAATTAGTTTAGAGGTTTCTGACAGTAATCTGTACTCTGTAATCCAGCCAGTGAATGGATTTTTCATCTTTTCCAGGAACGAAGAAATAGAGAGAAAAAAGCCATGGGTTAAAAGAACCCAAAGCTCCTTCATAGGCTAATGCTGAAAAAGCAAAATTGTCTCATTAACCTAAGGTTGCTTAAAATGTATATACAAGCTTTTTATACGTTGTATTTTTACTTATGAATGGAGTAGAATATGCAGATGAAGCTCCCATTCAAAGATGAGCTTTAATAGTGCAACAACATTATATGAAATAGTGACAGAGAAAAGAAAAATCTTGATACATTTGTCATAATGTAAAAAATTAATCCATACTTCAAGAAATGTCTTCCTCTGATTTTTATTTTTCACTTTTAATTTTCATTGAAACTTAATCCAATGGTTCCCCATTGTAATCTGAAACAAAGCAATGGTAGATCCCAACTTTAATTCATTCTGTTGTTCAAGTTCTTCCCTTGATTAGTTGATAATAGTGTAATAATCTCGGTGGTTACTGTGACCATGCACTTTATGAACCTGACTGTTAGCTTTTAGTGGCACTTTCAGTCATGGGCTAATACTGTATATTCAACACTTTCATTTCCTGCGTCACCAGTGAGCTGGGGAGAGACAGAAGAATACACTCAAAATGGAGGAGGAAGAGTATGAGGAAGTTGTAGAGGTAAGAAGAAAATCTGAGTGTAGAATTTATTGTTTTCTGCATCATGAATGAAAATATTAATTATTTCTCCAAGACGCTGCTCGGGAACACAAATGGTTTCTCATCGTATGCTATTTGAAGATTACGGTATGATTAGATATCTATTAAATGGTTTGATAAGTAAAAGGCAACAACAACAAAAATAATTGCTATCAGCAAAGCAAAATCTCTCTGGTTCTTGCCATGGTCTCTGTGTTTAAATAAGGACAGTAACACCCCCATCACAAGGTTTTGTGCTTACTCTCCTGCATAATTATAGATGCAGGGGGCCATCTCTTTCCCCCTTGGCTTGCCCTCTGTCATCCAATCCATGGATGACTTTGGAAGCCACTCTCTGGCCTGGCCTCTGCCTCTTCCCAGTGCAGCTTTCTCCTACCAACACGTCAGCTGCCAAGATGGAGCTGCACCTACACCTGCAGATGTCTGTGGAACTGTGTCAGGCATTAATTAGCTGATTGGGCATTTAAGCTGACAGTTTTATGACTAATTACTTAGTCTCAGCGACTTAATTAAAGGAATTCCCAAGAACTGGGGAAACTATAGCTTTCTGTGCCATTGGAATAATGAATTTGCTATTAAAAGAGTATATTACATTAACAAAGGCTTGTTACTTTATTATTACTACAAAATGAAATTCAGTATTACGAAGTGCTTAAGTGGTTGTAACAAACTGTTCAGCACTTGTTTGAGGAAAAAAAATAAGATATTACAAACAGCCATCCCACAGCTCTTACCTCCACACCAAACTCACAGGATGGCTGAGTCAGGCAGTGTTACAGCACTAGGTCCTGGCTGTCAACTTCCAAAACCTCCAATAATGAATTAAGTCATACAGTTTACCAGCCGAGCGTGTGCTGGCAATCAAGCGTTACTGCTCATGAAGTCCATTTCAACACACACTGCACAGCCCATTCAAAAAGACATCAGCCCTTTGTTGTTCTGCATTACGAGGTTTCTTGTGATGGACTTCACGCTTCCTGACTATTACGTGATCTCTGCGACAAAATATCTTCTTATTTTTGCCAAGGTTTGTTTGTCAGTGCCAGAATTACCATAGGTTGGGCTATATATCTACACAGGCCTGCTTCATTCTTCATTATTATTTTTTGTTTCCAACAACTGCCTTTCTGTAAGCAGGTCCTTGGACGCACCAGCCCTGTGCTGCTATGGTGAGGAGTTATAGGAAACAAGGGTGAGAATGTCTGCTGCAATTTTCAGGCAGCTTCATCATTTGCCAAGTTGTGTTTGTTTTAAATGTAAGTGCTCTATCAGAAATTTGTCTTCCGAAGGGATATCGCTGCTGAATAAGAGATGACATGGAGGATTTTTATGCCTGTTTTTTCTTCTCTGGAGCTGTTCATTTGCACTGAGCATTGCGGCCATTTGTGAGGCACCGGGCAGTGAACGATGCTGACCTGCTACAGCCGCATAGCAATCGGCATGCAGAAATTACCTCAAAACAGCTGAACGAGAGGTGAAATCACAAACACGGGCCAGTTATGAGAACCTACTGTGAAAAAGGGTTCACGTTTTAATCAGATCATTTCAGGGACCGATCCCAGGGCAGCTGCGGCACGTGACCTTGAGCAAATCCCTGCAGAGGAGCTCCTCAAAGCTAACATTTTACATTCAACATCGCTACCTGCGGGCAACCTCTCTGCTGCCTCAGAGCGCACCTTCACGTGTTTTTGCGTTAGCGAAGCAGCGCGGCACACCGAGCCCAGCCCGCACCCCTCAGGAGCGGCCATGAGCAGACGCGCCCGTGTGGGGGCACGGCGCGGCCGCCATGTTGTCCGGGGCAGCCGCCATGGAAGCCCTCTTTATATGGTTCCCCTCTCCGCGGGGAAGCTGCTTGGCAGAGGGAGGAAGGCTGATGCTTCACCTGCAGCTTTGCTTCAGAGCTCTGCCTTCGTTAGGCAGCTGGAGAAAGCCACGCAGCTGGCTGTGATCGTCCCAGTGTCTGCTGGAAGGCAGCGTGGCTGTGAGCAGCAGTCCTGGAGATCTGGAGTGTGCTGAAGATGAGTTTTATCCGTGCATCTCGGGGAGGTGTTCTGCTGAACATGCCGCTCAAGCAGAAAGTTGTGGGTGGAAGATGCAAGGGGCGATGGTGGCCTGGGCTGCTGAAACCACAAGACTGTGGTGCTGAGGATTTGAGAGAAGCAAGCAAGGAAAACAGAGTTACAGTCATTTATTTCAGGACAGATTAGAGCCTGTTCAGAGCCCTGCTTGGGAAGATCTCCTGAGAAAATTGCGAGAGAGCTGGGTAGTCCCCTAGGGTAATTCCTAGGGCTGTTCATTCCAGTGTGCAGAAATGAAGGCTGATATGGAGGAACAACAGCTCCTGCCCGAGTTCGGACGCAAAAGGCTACAAAAGGTGGGAATGGGAGAGCTGTGGGACCTATACTCCCCAAGTGTACATACGTAGACTGGGAGGAATGTAGAGATGTACGATGTTATGAACTGCATTCCTGCATGCATGGGTAAACCAACATAGGGTGTGCAGAGCAGCAAGGAATTTAGTGTTATCATTAGCAGCAAGACAGGAGCTGAGTGTGTGGCTGTAGTCTCAGTGGTCAGAGAACCTCATCATATTGCTCATGTTGCTTAATGGGTTTTTTGCTTTGTTTTTGCATCAGTTTTCTAAGCTTTAACCTGTGGTCTTTCAGGTCTCTGATTCCTAGCAGAGATGTGGGAGTGATGTAGTTCTACAGCAGAGGAAGACAGAGTTGGGGATGACTTACCCCACTGGGGGTGTATGTGATTGCTGGGGACCAGAGGGGTTGGATCAGGGGTACTGAGGGATCTGGCTGATGTCAACAAAAGGCTACTGTCTATCATCTGCAGAAGTTCATAGTGTTGTGGGGAAGTTCCTGATGACTGAAAAAACCCTTGTTAGGCCCATCTTCAGGAAAGGCAAGAAAGAGGATAAACAGGTAGCTAACTTGAATCCTTTAGAAGGCTATGGAGAAAATCACCTTAGAAGCCATTTTTAAACACGTGAAGAGCGAAGTGATGGGGAGCAGTGAATGCTTATCAAGAGTGACTGACCAGACTTGGTGTGTTTCATGGTAGTTCTACTGTGGCTGTTGATTAAGAAAGAGCTGCAAATGATCTGTACCTTGACTACAGAAGGAGTGCTGAAGCAGACTCCCATTATCTCACTGAATTGATGAGGTATGGGCTTGAAAAGAAGACAATAAAGTGTGTGGAAGACTGGCTGATTGCAGAACTCTGAATTCTCATCAGTGGAAGGAAGTCTAGCTGGCAACCAGTAAGGGCTGGTGTCCTTCCAGGATCAGCAGAGATCCGTGTCTGTGGGTAGGAGTGACTCAGTAGGCAGCCTTGGAGAGAGAATTGTCTTACAGTCCTCCTGGCATATTGACAGACATCTGGGAAGTCCTGTCCTTCTGAATGCTTTCTTTCAGTGTGGTCATCATTGTCTTCTTTCTTATGGATCATTAGATAACTGTCCTGCATTAATTACTTCGAAGGAAGATCAACTGAGGAACATAAGGAGAAAATCCAATCATTAATGCAAAAAAAAAAAAATAAAAATAAAGCCAACAACAAAAAAACGAACAGATCTTAAGGATTTGGTAATGTTTTTATGAACTACAGTCTCGTTTCTCCAAAGGTGTGCTTTTAAAACAGTCTTTCTAAGAGAGAGATCACTTTACTATTCTGTATGATCTGTCCTAACAATGATTTCTTTTTCTCCTTTCTTTAATAGTACTACATTGAGGAGACAATTATTGAGGAGGGTGAACCATATGAGGTAAAGGTTCCTGTGAAGTTGAATGTGACTGATATATGCATTAATTACATGATACATGTAATTAATGTGTAATACTAAACTAGTGGCCTTTTGCATTCTGAGGATCAGTTTTCCATAGTAAGCACATCGGTATCAGTGAACAATTGCTTTTAATATACTTTATTTCCTCTTCAAGACCCTTTTGTGGGCTGACCAAGAGGACTTCTAGCCTCTTTTGGGTGTTTGTCCCACCTGTTTTCTGGATTTGGGACGCATTTGGGATTCAGCCTGGATATGCACTACTGTTTGGCACTGTTTTTCATCAGCAGGAGCTGAGGATGTGTGTGATAGAGAAGTACTATGCCTGTTTCTTTCCTGCTCTCTGTCTTGCTGATGCTCTTCCCTTTGCTGCTGCAAAGGAGCTGACAGAATGGAGCACCAGGTTATGTTATTAACAAGAAGGACAGGGAGGAAGATTATTTAGGTAACATATTGACAAAATCTGATTATTAGTGCCAAAGATGGACATGATTGAAGATGTGAATTTGACTAGATGTGTATGTACCAGTAACAGGGGAATATTGCATTCTCTGTAACTTGTTAGGAAAGGAAGCGTATAAAGATTCTGCATGAAACTAGTCATGTCACTGAGCAAATATTTGAGTTACCAAGGAGTTATTACCATAATTTGAGACTCTACTGATTGTATAGATATAAGGAACTCTTTGCTACCGTGAAATATTCTTTATGGCATAGGCTTATGATGAAACGTAAGCTTGGCAGTTCCTTCCAAACAAAGAGTCCAGTCCCAGAGTCTTACTGTAGTTTTAGTTTATTAAAATATAATGTGATTGTTGCCATTTGAGCAAATAATTGAAGGCTACACTTTTGGAGAAAGCCTGTCATGGTATTTTTAACCACTGCATTCATCAGGCACTTTAACATCCGTAGCCAGTCTGGATTTAAAGGCAGCAATTGCAGGACTATTTCTGTGTCAGATTTTGGAAACAGAATTGTGAAGAATTACACATGAGTATGGATGTCTTTTTAGCTAATGTGGTTGGATCCATTTCCATCAGCTGTAAGTGGCATTAGCATCGCATAAGCCTCTGAGTTATCGTATGAAAATAGAAGAAAGGGTGTTTTTTCTTTTCATGTAACACTGTATTTTCAGAATGAAGCCTTTAGGAATATGTTGCAACTTTTCAAGAAAGTGTGTAGCTTCACTACTTTGTTCTAAACCTAACATAAAGTAATGCTTTTCCAAGTCTTGCCTGGACAGGTTTCAAACTCTGCAGTGCTTTCAGTGCCAAAACCTTAAAAGAACACTTGCTCATTTGAAACGAGTTGTGAGGGATTAATCTGTTGTGGTGCAGAAGTAACTATTAACATCCTGACGCGTCATTAATGAAGTGTAATTAATGTTCACATAATAAACAACCTTTCTGTAATTTAAGTTTTGTGGATTTGCCAAGTTAATATTTAATGCTTGGTGTATTTTCTAGCCTACCTCATACTAATGTAAGTAACTATCGGAGATGTGACCGTCGTGCATTCCATTTTAAAGCCTTTGTTTTATTTAAGCAAATTGATGATGAAATAAAGCTTGATACTTTGTTATTTGGATAATTTTAGAGCACATTTTTCAGCTGTAATAATTATTTTAACGTGCTTTGGATTGGAGTCTTAGTATTAAAATCACTGCTTACAGCATGAATATGTTGTTAAAAGAAGTATATAAATGATTTATATTAATTATGGTCTTCTTTCCAGTGGTAGCTTGATCAAATGAATGTATATATGTCTCAACTGTATCTTTGCCGTGGTTATGATCTGCCTATGAGAACGTATGAAGATGTATATTAGTACAACAGATGGATTCTAGGCATTTCTTTAGTCAGTTGGTGCAACATGGGCTTGCTGCAGGATCCCAGAGACTTGGGATGTGCTGTGTCCATTCCTTTCCTTTCACAATGAGAAGATAATCCTTTTGAATGGCTCTGTGCACCTCTGAGTTGCTTTCTCAGTTTTCAGTGTCGTCGTTGGGAAGCCTGGTTGTGATGTCTGCATCTTCAGCACTTGAGAGCACTTGCACGCTTTGGTTTTAGTGTGCTCATCTGGGAGACCACCTCATGCCAGTGGACGTTATGTATGTGGAACACAGCCCCCACTCTTCCTGCTCCTTTGGAGAATAATTGCATCAGTTTGATGCAGAAATCAGCCAGTTGTATTTCTTCCTTTATTTCAGTTTAGGTGATGTATAGTAGGCATTGCTGATAATCCCAGTAGGAAGTGTGACTTTTTCTACACCATAGGTGGTTTAGGGATAAGAACTGAGCATCCTTCTATATCAGAGGAAAGGAAAAAAGCATGCAATGAAACAGTGGTTTATAATTAAAAGGCATTTACGTTTTTCTTCATTCCCAGGTGGTCACTGAGATCACTGAGACTACTAGCACAGAAGTCACAGGTCCTACAACCATCACCCATACGGTTGAGTATGAAAAACCTTCTGGTGAGGTTGGAAAACCTTCTGGTGAGAATGCAGCAACTCCAGTCAGAAAGAAGACAATACGGAGAAAAGTGGACACTTCTAAGTTTTTGACACCTTATCTGCTACACAGTAATAAAATGAAGGACCTGTTCAGTGAGGTGAATTATCCCATGTCCTTTATTTGTTTAGAAACGCCAACTTTGAAAGCATCTGATAGGTGTTGTTGCAATCTTTTATGCTACCATTTTGACTTCTTCGTTTCATGATGTGTATTAGTTTGTTTGCTTAAAGTAGGAGGTTTCCTTCTTTCAGTTAGATCATTTCTTGCCTTTTTCCTGCTTAGCTGCATCAAGTAATCATTAGACACAAAAAGCTTGAGGCAGATATCTGAAGATTTATCTTAGATAGCAAAGGAGACCTATTAACTGACATCTGTCTTGGGTACTTAAGGAAGGAAGGTCCAGGGGCTAATGTTTATTGAATAGTGATCCTCAGTATTTTTTACAGTAGTATATTTCTCTATTCCCCTGTATATAAGAAATTTTTTATGCCCAGTTTGTGGGAACGATCACCTACACTAAATTCCTGGTATAGTTTATCAAATTCCAGTATTACTGTCCATTTAACTGTGTTTTTAAAGATGGGAAAGAACTGTGCTGCACAGTTTTTTGTTTTCTTTCATTATCTTTGGTCACTGGAACAAGTAACTAAATGTATCAGTGCGGGACCTGTAGTGCAAATGAACTCAGAGGTGGTATAAAGCAGGCTGAAGGTAGAAATGAATTTTTTTTTCTGCTGTGACAGATGGAAGAAGATCAGTTGGTTAAGGTAAGCAGAACTGTGCAAATATATTTGAGTAATGGCAGCTTGTATTATTCAGTGATGTGCCCCAAACTCCTATACTGAACAGATGAATACATCAAAAATTACTGTTTACATTTCTGCCCGAGCTTTAGGATATGTCTTAATCATATTTGTCATTATTTTCTTTCAGAACAAGTACAAAGAAAAATTTAGAAAAGAAAGAGGAAAGCCATATGCTTCCACGATTGATACCCCAGAAATACGGAGAATCAAGAAAGTGCAAGACCACCTCAGTGAGGTAGATATCAAATGTCTCTGTCTGCAGTTCCAGTCTCCCTTTCAACAGTAAACCTCACGATCTGAGTCTTAAACCCTCGTGCAGTAAGTAGGGAGAATTGAGTCTTTGGGAATAGGAACTCCCAAAGCTGAGTGGGGACACCCCTAACCAGGGTTCAGGACATGAGTATCCATTCAGTTTTGCTCGACACCTGGCTTAGGATGCATTGAGGAACTTGGTGCAGCAATCCATGTGCTGAAGCTGACCAAGCCAGCTGTCAAGCTGGGAATGGTATAGCAGCATTAGGATGATTTTGTGCTGTGCCTACTGGTTTGCCATGGCAGTGTGGCTGCTGTATTGCTTTTGGGACTGCAGATAGTATATGGTCTGTGGTAATGGACTGTGAAATTAAAAGATACTGCATAGCATGGGGATTTCTACCTCATTATACAGACAGAGCAGATGCACTTTTAGGAAGAGCTCAAATTATAAGATT
Source organism: Odontophorus gujanensis (assembly GCA_013399175.1). Classification (NCBI taxonomy): domain Eukaryota; kingdom Metazoa; phylum Chordata; class Aves; order Galliformes; family Odontophoridae; genus Odontophorus; species Odontophorus gujanensis. Next base: position 23,277 of record VXAB01011405.1, on the reverse strand, counting down.
ACAACCTCCAACTTGGACTCACAGCTCTTGATGGTGACTCAAAACTGCATTTCTCTTTCAGTTAATTCACAAGATGGTTTGTTTCTGTAGGTATTATTTCTAAGCAACAACTAGTCCATGGTAAATGTTAATCATACACCTAAATGCTTTACTGAATATGGATCTTGCATGTTTGCATTATCAAGTCAAAATTTCAGTATTCTGCTTTAAAAAAACAACAACTTGTCAGCGATTGCTGTAAGTACAAATGTGGTTTGGTATGCCCTGATCTAGGTGAAATACCGCATGGCTGGGGAAGCTGCTCGAACTATTTGCCACGTTGATGAAAAGGCCAGGGATATAGAACATGCAAAGAAGGTATCACAGCAAGTGAGCAAGGTGAGTGAGTTCTGACTTACCAGAAGGCTTGTGAATGTGAATGGATTATGAAGTTAGTGATAAAATTAAGGTTTTCAGCTCAGGGCACTAAAGCAATGTCTACGGAACAATTTAGAAGCATAGGGGAGAAGACCAGATAAGTTGATGAAGGCAAGTATAAATATTTTAAATGTTTCTAGTTCATATCTTTAAATGTCACTATTACGATACGTTTGTTTTGCAAAAGATATTTCCATCAGGCTGTTCATTAACTAATGTCAGTACTTCTAACAAGAGAGTAATCAACCTGCTGATCTCTCTGTCCAGGTGTTATATAAACAGAACTGGGAGGAGAATAAGGACAAGTACTTGCTTCCCCCTGATGCCCCAGAACTTGTAAATGCAATAAAAAATACAGCAATGTTCAGCAAGGTAAGAAGAATCACCAGTTTAGTCAGCTGAAGTTTAAGAAGCATTCTGGGACAAAGCTGAATTCATTCTGTATTCTGTCATTTTTTTGTTTTTAAGAAACTCTATACAGAAGACTGGGAAGGAGACAAAACATTGTTCTATCCATACAATGACAGTCCAGAACTCAGGAGGGTGGCGCAGGCTCAAAAAGCTCTGAGTGATGTAAGTATCAAAGCCTGGTTGAAAGTTGGATCCTGCTACACTGTGACTTGGTAGGCTTCCTGGTGGACATGGTAGCAGAGCAGGAGATAAATACCTCTAGGTATGCGCTGGCAGCTCTGAGAGCAGTGCTGTTTCAGTAGAGAAGTATACACTATCAGAGTATATATTGGCATTTTAATGTTGGATTATCAGTGAAAGAAATAATCTGAGATCTCAGATAACTAGTGAGACCTCAAATTTTTTCTCAAAATGTTTTGAGAAACTCTCAGGGTTGGCTGTAAACCCAGTAACCCAGTTTATTGGGCCTTGTGAAGGATCTGCATATCTATGTAACTGTGACAAGAAAACTCAGTAGTTCATGAGCTGTACTCAGCCATCCTATTTGCTGATAATGAAAACAAAAACAGAAACCAGATGGACACAGAACTCTTCAACTAAGTATTTCAGCTGTCATGTGAAAGTTTCAGATGTTCATTTTACACAAACAGTAGAGTAGTATACTTGAAAAATTTACTAATTTTTCTTTTATTTTTTTTCTTGGATGTCTCTTCCAAGGAGACTTCTCCATAATCCCCCAGAACACACTGGTTGAAAGAGATTATAGTTCAGTGTCTGTGCACAGATCTACTTTTCTTACTGGTGTTGTTAGCAGAGTTAAGGTTAAATGTTGTGTTACTGTGTAAGTGGGCAGTTACTGTAAACATTTACTGCTTTCATATTTCCAGATTGTCTACAAAAAAGGGCACGATGAACGAAAATCTAAATATACTTCTCTGCCAGATCCACCTGATGTGGAACAAGCCAAGAAAGTGACGAGACAGCTGAGTGATGTGAGTAGAATGCAGTGAGAAAATGTAACTCAACTGTAGGAATTTGTTAGTGACATTCCACAGAGAGTATTGCTTATTAAGTCCTTTGGAAGAGATGATTTAATGTCTATAATGTCTTTTTGGTCAGGCAGCTTACAAAATAAATGAAAAATGAATGATAAGCTGAAGTCATACTTGAAGTGATTTTGGCAATAACTGATAAAGTGGTTATAATGCAGATGTAAAGTAGGAAGCATCTTTAAGAAGAAGACTTTTAAAGGGAAATCTGTCTAGTGGAAATTGAGCTGGAGATTAAGTATCATTATTTTTATTTCATTGCAGGTTATTTATCATGAAGACTATAAAAACAAGATCAAAGGCAAGTGGAGTCAGACTCCATGCTATGATGTTGCAGTTGCAAAAATGAATGCAGAAAATATAAGTATGGTAAGTAAATTCTTAAGAGAATCTTGAGCAGCTTTGTTTTCTGTGTATGCCTATGTGGTAAATACTGATTAAATTTTCCTACTTCGCTTGCTGTCTTTATCTTTTTTTATTTAAGCTACATCATGGATGGCTGATTTATAGTGCAACTGCATTTGATACATTGATTCCTATTCTGCTCTATTCTTAACAGAAAAAGTACCAGGAAGACTTTGAAAATGTGAAAGACCAAATCTACTTTATGCAGACTGAAACTCCAGAGTATGAAGCTAACAAGCGAGTTTCGGATAACGTCAGTAAGGTATGTTATCACAGCAGCTCCCTCTTGGATGGCTTGAGTGTAGTTCTGAAGTCAGGACAGTTTATGCTGAAGCTGTTCTGTCAGATGTCAAAAGTATTTTCTTCTATGCAGAAGGTGTGTTCTTCTGTCCCTGCCACCTCAAAGCTTTCAATGATTCCTACCCATGCTTATGATCCTCTGCAGTGTTACCCATGAAGTAGAATATTTTCTTTCATGGAGATGGAATTTGCTTTGATTTACTCGTACTATATTATGCCATATGGTTTTAGTTGGAGTAAATCAATACTGTTAACCAAGACCAGCATAACCTAACTGAATCTGGCTTCATATTGTCAGTTATTCATCCTTTCTCAGTGTATCTCAATGATGTTACACAGGCACATCTTTTTGTTACAGATGCTGAATTTGTTTGGCTTCTGCAGCTTCTATAACAGTATTTGCATCAGCAAGGACAAAGATAATCTTATGTAACTAGCTTTAAGAATGTAGTTATTCTAATATGTCAACTGACAGTTAAAAAATCAGAATACTTGGCAAGGTGCTTTGAGGTCAGAACATCTGCTTAATAGCTATCAATTATCTTCCAACCCTACCTCCCACCTTGTGATCTGAGTGCTTCTCATGATCCTTTGCCTTTATGAATCATGAGTTAAAAACATAGGGAGAACTTTCTGAAAATTTCAAGACAATAGAAGTTAGTGAGTGTTTGGCTTTTAATATTGATTTTTAAAAACTCATTATTTCTGTTTTTATTTTTGAAAGATAAAATACAGAGCAGACTATGAGAAGAACAAAGCTGTTGCAGATTATAATGTGCTTCCTGCTACAGAGAACCCGTTGCTGAGGCAATTAAAAACTGCAGGAAATGTACTGAGTGATGTAAGTATTATCAAAGTATAGCAGCACAATTTTCAGTCACATACAGTAAATCAAAAACTGAGCTCCTGAATTCCTGACTCTCCACTGAATTTATCAGTTTTTTTTAGTTTTATAAATGTAGTGTTTTCCAAGAGATGCTACTGGCCATAATAGTATAGGTATAAGGAGTTATTTCCCCACAGCTCAGTGTAATGTGTTATGGGGATAGCTGATGGTTGTGTGGTTCATTTATGTCCCTGTGAAAAATGCATCACAAGATGGCAGTCCTTCCTTAATGCATAGGAATTTCAACTGATGTCTGCAGTGATAAAAGATGCTCTTCTTAGTATTCATATATACTGTCTTTTTGATAACCACTTCAAGAATGTACTGGCATTTGTGATTTTTCTCTTGATGTTTTTATCTCTTGGGAAAGACATATCATTTTTGAATGTCTGATGCTGAAAACTATGAAGAGCCAAAGCTTCATGTATTTCCTAACAATTCTAGGAGCCACTAAAAAGAACTAAAAAATAACCACTGTTATAATTTATATTGTATTGCGTGTTTCAGTGCAGTCTACCTCATTACACAACATTATTTTCTTTTGCAGAAATTATACAAAGAAGCCTATGAACAATCAAAAGGAACAAGCATGAACTACTGTGAAACACCAAAGTTCCAGATTGATAATGTTCTGAAGAATTTTAGTGACGTACGTATTTCTGAGTTCGTATCTTTCCGTTCTAACACTCTTGATTGCTTTTCTTTATCAACTTGTGATTATTTTTCCAGGTGAAATACAAAGATGCTTATCAAAAGAATATTTTGGGACACTATTTGGGCAGTTTTGAGGACCCGCATCAGATACACTGTATGAAAGTTGAAGCTATGAAGAGTGATGTAAGTGTGGCAGTCATTCTGCTCTTGCCATTGCGTTTTATTCTTGAGAAAGCTCCATTATATTTTCTTATGGAATGTTGATCTTGTTTCCCTAGAAAAATTACAAAGCAGATTATGAGGAGGACAAGACAAAATGCTACTTCCCTCAGACCATAACTCAAGAATATGAAGCTATTAAGAAGTTAGAGCAGTGTAAAGATGTAAGTATAGGACAGTAGTGGTTATCAAATAGACAGTTAAATGCAGAGCATTTGCTCAGAGGTGTCTGAAAATTTAGAGAGAGACTCCTGTTAATTTTAAGTTTTGAATGTGGCTTTCTTAGTGTGACTTTTAAAAACCACTCTCACCTGTATTTTAGAAGCCTTTTGTGACATCTAGTGATCAGGGGAGTTACAACACCATCTAACAAATGAAGCAAAAAAATTAGAATAGCAGCAAACTGAAAAATGACCCTCAAGCATCTACCTGCTTAAGTCAGCATATTAAAATATGTATTTATATGTAATATTTTATATGGTATATAACTTATTGTCTATTATATTTATATATATTTAAAATATTTTGTGTTTATACTTTTAAAATGCTTTAAAAGTTTATTTGAGCTCTGATTGTGTTAAAAAGCAACATGAAAATCATTGTGCAGGGCAGTGCTTATCTGCACTATTGCCATAATTGCTGGCTGTCCCAAGTAATGTTACCTCGCTATGTCTTATTTAATAAAAAGATGTGCTTATTTACCTTTACCATGAATATTTTTATGCTTTTCCCTTAGCACACCTACAAAAAGCATCCTGATCAAATCAAATTTACTCAAGTGACTGACTCTCCAGTACAGAAGCAAGCAGAGATCAATAGCAAGCAGCTGAGTGATGTAAGTAAATGTACCAAATGTGTCACTATACTCTTGAGGCTGTGAATTTCTACACTGTGACCGCTTTCCAATTTTAAGACAATTCCTGAAATGAAAGTATAGGTGCATGGATGAAAGCATTTGTGTCCTGTTCCAGTGAAAGACCACTTGGAAATCAAATTATTTTACTTTTAAGGAGCTGTACATGTCATAGAATCATGGAATCTCAGAACACCAAGGTTGGAAAAGACCTTATTCAGTCCAACCATCCACCTACCACCACCGTTTCCCAAGTTCCCACCACCAACACTAAACCCAATTCCCTTAGTATGTTTCTTGGACACCTCCAGGGTTGGTGCCTCCACCTCCTGCCCTGGGCAGCACGTTCCAGTGCCTGAGCACTCTGTTGGAGAAGTATTTCCTGATGTCCAGCCTGAATCTCCCCTGGCTCAACTAGTCCTTTTGCTAGTTACATGGGAGAAGAGGCTGATGCCCACATCACCACAGCCTCCCTTCAGGCTGTTTGTCACCCCTGAGCCTCCTCTTCTCCCCACTGAACAATCCCAGTTCCCTTAACTGCTCCTCGTGTGCTCCAGACCCCTCAAGTCAGGTTACAATAAGCGTTGGTGATTTTGTGTACATCCATTGTTCTTAGTGCATTCTTTTATCACTTAAGTCAGTGAGGTTTATGCTGTTCACTTGGCAAGGACTGGGATTTCATCTCTGTCTTTCTAAGTGAGATAACATGAAATCTTTAAGTTATGTCACTCAGTATTATTAAACATCTGCTATCTAAGAACATTATTCTATTAAACTTCTTTGAATTTCTTTGCAGATACTGTATAAATCCAAGGGTGAAGAAATTATTCACAAGTACCACCTCCCACCAGATGTGCCTCAGTTTATCCAGGCTAAAGTTAATGCCTACAATATTAGTGATGTAAGTATATACTCCAGAGCTCCTTATTCAACATCTGTCTTGAAGTTTCTCTTAGAAGCTGTTCATTAAAAATTGACTTTTTCTTCTAGAACTATTACAAAGTGGGATTGGAAGAATTAAAATCCAGGGGATATGATCTAAAACCTGATGCTATTCCTATTCAAGTTGCCAAGGCTGCTAGGCAAGCTGCCAGTGATGTAAGTGTAATTCTCTTTTAAGAAACAGTCTAATTCAGAAGATTTTACTTGAACAATGTTTGCTATTATGCTTTTAAATTACTTTTTGCTAAGTTGCTATGCTGTACTTGTGATGATGTTCTCTGTGTTCTGTTGTATTCCAACAGGTTAACTACAAAAAAGCCTATGAACTTTCCAAGGGTAAACTTGTTGGCTTTCAGAGCCTCCAAGATGATCCCAAACTAGTTCACTATATGAAAGTAGCCAAGATGCAGTCTGAGCGAGAGTACAAGAAAGATTACGAGAAAACAAAAACTAAGTACAACACTCCACTGGATATGGTCAATGTTGTTGGTGCCAAGAAGGCTCAAGAGATTGCCAGCAATACCAATTACAAGAACCTCCTGCACCACTATACTTACTTACCAGATGCCATGAATGTGGAACTGACCAAAAACATGATGGAGATTCAGAGTGATGTAAGTAAAACCTCATGCGAATAGCATTTCACATGAAAGCTTTGAAGCCTCGGGAGAGGCCCCACATTGTTTTTTCACCTTCCTGAAGTTTTGAGTGTTGTTTTCACTTTATTAGAATGCATACAAAGCAGATTATAATAACTGGATGAAAGGCATTGGTTGGATCCCCATTGGCTCACTAGAAGTAGAAAATGCTAAAAAAGCTGGAGATGCCTTGAATGAAAAGAAGTATCGTCAGCATCCAGACACCATTAAATTTACGAGTGTGGTGGACTCTCCAGTAATGGTCCAAGCAAAACAGAATACAGTTCAACTGAATGATGTAAGTAGAGAAATATCAAGGTCTTACAGTTCAGTAGAGATGTATCTACTGAGGGATTGAACGTTGTTTTTAAAATTGTTTTAAGTACTACTAACCTGAAAGAGTATTTGAGTTGTCCTTGTTTTGTTCTCTGATTTTTGACCAAGTAATTTCTCAGTATGAGACTGTCAAGCTCTGTGAAGTGCATGCACCTTTTCCAGTTCACATTACCTGAGTCTATCCATTTATATTTTAAGTATATTTGAAGTGGTGCAAGATTTTGTTGTTGTTAGTGATGTTTTCCCACCTCCAGTAACGAACAAGTTACAGAATGTCTTATGAATCCCAGTATGTGTATTAATTTTCTTTAGGTTTTCTGAGTAAAGACTGTGCAGAGCATTTAGGGCTTGTTTCTTCCATCAGTAAGATCAGTAATTCTTTATGAAAAGTGGAGTCTCAGTCATTATAAGAGGCAACATACATTTACAAAAATCAAACCTAAATCCTCAGTTAATTCACAGTAACTGGTGCTACTTGTAGAAGGAGAGAAGAATTTATTGATTTATTATATCCTTTACAGAAACTCTACAGATCTTCTGGAGAAGAAGTTAAACATAAATATACTCTTCCCCCAGATGTCCCACAGTTTATCCAGGCTAGATACAATGCTGCAAATGTCAGTGATGTAAGTGATTTGTTTATAATGTTTTACACATTGTTCATGATTTATTTAAGTGTGTGATGCTCGTGTTGCAGATGAGCAGTTCTTCATCATCGACTTGTGTCACTGTAATTTTTCCATCTTGGTATCATTTGAATTTCCAAGCAAATCCAACTTTACGTGTAATCATGTAATTTGTTTAGTTAATTCATTAATTAGTGTTTTATTACTTCTTTATTAATTAAACTAAAGGAATCATCTTATACTAAAGATTTTCCAGGAGCTTTGATGTGGCTTTTGTGTGCTCGTAATTCATGTGAATGTTAGGTTCTCTAGAATAATACTGATTTTCTTTTGCAGGCCTATTATAAACAGGACTACCATGATCTAATAGCTAAAGGGAACAACGTGTCACTTGATGCTATTCCAATTGCTCGAGCAAAAGCTTCAAGAAACATTGCTAGTGATGTAAGTATCTATTGCAGGTATACTTGTTTTAGGCATTCAGTAGAAACGTCAACTTGTTCCAGGTCATGTGGTAGACTGTAAGCATGGCATGAATCTCACTTGAGTCACTCATGTGATGAAGACAGTCTTTCCCTAAGTGTCGTTTTGTGTAAAACGTCTTTTATTCTAATCATGTGTGCTTTAGATAAGCAAATGCTACTGCACTGTGTTTCTTAAACAACTCTTCACAGGAGAATTTAGATCAGTAGCTCTTGCAACCATTTGGTGACAAGTTTTCAGTGCATTAGCTATGATAGCATCTGTTTAGACTGTGAGTCAGTAGATACTGAGGTAGTTCTCAGTTAAGTGGATGAGTATGGCTTATAAGTGAATTGAAGGCCACATAGTGCAAATTGCTTGAGGTGGATTATGATTCAGTGGTTTCAGAAAAGTAGAGGAAGTTTTTTCAGTTGTACTCTCTTTGCTATTGCTCTCAAATGACAGAGATAGATTGTCTCAATTGTTTTAATATTTTTCATACACCTCTCAGCACAGTAGTTCTAAGGAAACAATTTCATTTCCTTTCAAGGAAAGCTGTGCCTGATGAATCACCATCATGTGTAGAACCTGTTGTATTTAGCCTTAGATGGTGGAAAAAGAAAAGCTAATGTTTTTGGGTATGCTATTTAGGCTACTGCTCCTGAACAGCTTGCAGCTTTCCTTTCCAATGAAAGTCTTAAAAGATTTTCTCTTCCTTTTTTTCTAGTTTAGGCATCAGTAGCTGTTTGACAATATATTTGATCTCTTTTCTGTTTCTAGTATAAATATAAGGAAGCATATGAAAAGGCTAAAGGAAAACAGGTTGGTTTCAGAAGCCTGCAAGATGACCCTAAGCTGGTTCACTACATGCATGTTGCAAAGATTCAGTCCGACCGTGAATACAAGAAGGACTATGAGAAGAGTAAGACTGTCTATCATACACCTCCTGATACAGTCAGTATCCAGGCTGCGAAAAAGTCTCAGGATGTAGCTTCTACTGCCCACTACAAAAATCTGATCCATCACTACACTTACCTGCCAGATGCTATGGATGTTGAGCTCGCCAAGAACATGATGCAAATTCAGAGTGATGTAAGTATTTCAGGGGCTGCTGTCTCATTGATGTCCTCGTACACATGTAAACGTAAAATAGGAATTTCTATTCAATGAAAGTTGCCATCACTGTATGGGAATGGTTTGTTTTCACTGTGTCTTGGCGAACAGCATGAGAAGCTTTAAGTATCAGACGGAGGAAAAAAAAATGCTCTGCTCTGTGGACCTTTGTATAAAAGGCTAGCTCTGGTAGATTGCTGAAACACAGACCAAACTGAACCGTGGTCAGAGAACACCTTATGCTAATTTAGAAGTTATTAGTGATTGGAGATGGGTGAATTTTTTCACAAGTGTAAGAGAAAAGAAACTTAGTAAACACTGAAAAGTTGTTAATGTTCATTAGAAATAAACGAGGGAGAAAAAATACAATAGCTTATTTTCCTCCCTATGAAATGACAGAAAAAATTTATCTGTTATTCCCTTTTAGAATTTATTAAAAAATCCTGCTAATATAGAACATACTAGTGAGGCTCTGTGACTGTTGTTTAAACAGCTCTGTGGTCAATCTTGGTTCATGCTGTCTTTCTGTCCTTCAGAATGTGTACAAACAAGATTATAACAGTTGGTTCAAGGGTATTGGATGGAGTCCTCTTGGCTCTCTGGATGTTGAAAAAGCTAAGAAGGCTGGAGATGCCTTAAATGAGAAGAAGTACCGTCAGCACCCAGACACCATCAAATTTACAAGTGTGCCAGACTCAATGACAATGGTTTTAGCTCAGCACAATACCAAGCACTTGAGTGATGTAAGTAATTGTTTGTTATCAGTGCCATATAGGGGCTTTATTTCTTACCATGTGTTTATGATATTAATGTTACTATCTGACATTCCATCTTAAAAATTAAAGCATTTTAAAAATGTACAAATAGTAGAATTGTAATTTGTTAGTAGGATTTAAGTGTGTTTGTTTTGTTGATGTTAATGTTACCTACTGTGTTCTTATTAACAGATGCATGTTTATTTTGCCTTGCAGGTAGCATATAAGCAAGAGGGTGAAAAAGTAAAGCATAAATACAAGCTCGATCCTGATGTTCCTCAGTTTATTCAAGCAAGGGTCAATGCTTTCAATTTGAGTGATGTGAGTATTCAACCAGTAGTGCATTCATTGATATATTTATTTATAATTTACTTAATAGAAAAATGACTTTTAATATATTCATGCTATGATACTAAATGTGTGAGCACTCTGGTCAGGTGAACTGTTGCTTCTAGAAATCAATGGGTTTTACACCTGTTAAGCAAATTTTTGGTTGTCTCTCTGAGCACTGCTGAACATAAAGGCATTTCAGTGCTCTGTTGCCAGGCTAGTGGGAGAGTCTGAATGAGAAAAAGACTTTTATTGTCCAAGTGCACATTGGTTTGGAGGCTAATGTTCCCCACTTCTGTACAAAACGTGTTGCATAGGAAAGCTGTGCAGCTTCTCTGTGTGTGTTGCCTCCTGCTGCTGAGCTTTCAAAGGAAGTTTAAGAAGTGTAAAAAGGTAATGTTTTTTCTTGTTAGTCAGACTAATAGCTGAATGCTTTCCAGTGCTTTTTGCACTCATCCAGTGGTGTAAGAATACCCATTGATAGTTTTATTGCTGTTCTGATGGTAAATTTTTTGGTGACATTATCAGGCCTCCAGGAGTTGGGTAAAAATAGATATATTCTTTTATTCCATCCTTTAAGAAGCCATGAAATGCTGTTAGTCTGTGCAGGTACTAACCACTAATTAGAAATCAGCTAGGCTGCTTTCTTCAAAATAGAGGTCTTGATTTTGAAGCTCCCGGGAAAAGAATGTCTGAAGATTGAGTGAAATGAAAAAGGGTTTTCCTTAAGTAAGGGCAAAAAATCTGCTGGTAGAGTTGTTCTGTATAGAAACTGAAAAAAAAAAAAAAGTGTAGAGGTTAGCTTTTTTCCCTGCAATTGCACAGACTATATTTTGATCACCATAAATACAATAAAAATAAAGACTTAGACATATTTCTATTCCTTACTGTGCCATTGCTGACTTACATGTTTTTTCCCATAAGGCTAACTACAAAGCAGACTGGAAAAAAACCATTGCCAAAGGATATGATCTGAAACCAGATGCCATTCCTATTATTGCTGCTAAAGCATCTCGAAATATTGCAAGTGATGTAAGTATGTTTTGCATAAAAAGAATGCAAAGGTTTACTGCCTTACTTCTTTCTGGAGAATATTGTGCTGCAGAGCATATGTTATGTATGTGTAATGACATAAAAAGTACTTAACACTGAGAGTTGAAATTCGTATGGTACAAGAAAATTCAGATATTCACATGAACCTCAGAAGAAAAGCTATTTCTTTGAAATTATGTTTTAATGTGGCTGCTGGTGAGCTGAGGCTGTTTGTTATATATGCTGAAAGTATCCACCAGCTTTTTTGATAGTTTCTGTGTGACAACTTACCTAAACTGTGTTGTTAACTACCAAAGACCTGTACATCTAAAGACCTTGTGCGTCTACTTGTCTGGCATTCACGAACTGTGCAGAATTATGGCTCTTCTCTATCGGTTAGCAACATTAAAGTTTGGTGTGCCATCTGAAGCAAGCTCTGAAAGGAGATTTGAAACACAAATAAATGTACTGACTTTTCTAAAAGGCTGGAAATGAATTCTGTTTTGAATTTCAGTGTATTAAAGTTATCAAAAGTAGGTTTTCTATTTCCAAAGTGGTTAAAGATTTCTTTTGCTTTGTCTCTAGTACAAGTACAAGGAATCGTATGAGAAAGATAAAGGCAAACAAGTTGGATTCCGTAGCCTGCAGGATGATCCTAAACTTGTTCATTACATGCACGTGGCCAAAATCCAATCAGATCGTGAATACAAGAAGGATTATGAAGTGACCAAGACCAAATATCATACTCCCTTGGATATGGTCAGTGTGTCAGCTGCCAAGAAAGCTCAGGAAGCTGTAACAAACACAGGCTATAAACAGCTAATTCACCATTATACTCTTTTGCCTGATTCTGTGAATCTGGAACTATCAAGAAACGTGATGCAGCTTCAGAGTGATGTAAGTAATGATTAATCAGCTCACTTTTTTTCAATTTCAGTATCACCGTGTTGCAGTATTTACTTTTCAAGGCTAGAAAATGAACTATGTCAGATTAACAATAGGTGGAGATCTTTTCTGGAACTTGATATTTTCCAGACATTATTGTAAGTATGTGCAGCTGATAAGTTCTAGGGAGCTTACTTAGCAGATAACAACTGTCTTTGTGTCTCTGTATTTGACTACTTCTCAGCAAATTAATGTCCTGTTATAGATCCTATGTATTCTGTCTCACAGATGCAGATCTGATCAACTCCCTCTTATTTCTAACGTTGAAGTTCAGGAACTTGTTTCATTTTTTTCAGCACTTCCATACCTTTGTCTGTTCTAAAAACCATGTTGTAAAGTACATTTGAAAGATTCACTGTGAGAAGTAATTCCACTGTGAACAGGGTTGATTAACCAAGAGTGACATTTAAAAAAGCTGAGTTTATTTTTGTCAGGTTTTCATGTTTACTGCTCAAAGTTTGTTTGAAAGTCTGTGCATTTGTGATGTAGGGTGAGTTGTAAACGTCGGGTTAGTGAAAATAGTTTCTTTATCCCTAACGACTTTTAATATTTTGCTGAGCAGTTTGAAAGCATCAGTGGTTTTAGCAAGCTTGTGTAAATTCTACTGAAGAAGTGAGTGACCACATGGAGGCTTAAGGCCTCACCTCTTGGTGTTTGCTTGTTTATTTTTTATTTATATATATGTACATGGGCATTCTGATTTTTCTTATCTCACTGTTTTGCCTTGTTTCTTTCTTAAAAGAATTTGTATAAAGCAGACTTTAATAACTGGTTGAGAGGAGTTGGCTGGTTGCCACTTCAATCCTTGGAGGTAGAGAAGGCCAAAAAAGCTACAGAGATCCTCAGTGAAAAGAAGTACCGCCAGCACCCAGACAAACTGAAGTACTCTATTCCACTGGATGCAATGGAACAAGTGCTAGCTAAGCAAAATGCCAAGACTATGAATAAGGTGAGAACTTGTTCAACTGATCACAACTGAGCCAGAGATAGAGTCTTCATCTTGGTGAATTATACAACCAGTTGCATACCCACGGAGGTCATAAGAATTTCCAGTGGGTGTACTGGTTTAATTGATTAACACTGGACGATAAAAGATAATAGAAGCCTCGTAATTAAGAGAGTTTCATCTCAAGTTTATGAAGATAAAAGATTTCACTTTTGAGCCTAGGATTAAAGATGTCCTGTACAGATTTTCAGTGCTTTGGTAATCTTTGCTCTTTTTCTGCTGGAAGTAGTGTTAATAGTGAGTTGAAACAAATACTGTGAAGTTCTACCTGCTTTTACAAGCAACAGTAAGAAAGTGGGAAATGTTTGAGAGTACTAGAGACAAATTTAAACACCACTGAAACTTATTCTTTGTTTGCCACGGGAAGAGTGAGCATGAAAAAAAACACACGCCTATGCTTTGCATTTAAGGATATATATATATATAAAGGAGGGAAGACTGCAGACTTAAATTTTTCAATTTAAATATTCAGTAGCTATCAAAACACACTTAGCAAATTTCTCAAATGAAATACTAAAGAAAGATGAGGAATACAGTGTTCTGTTAAGGTAATTTCTAGTGCTCGTGAAACTTGGTACTGTAAAATACTACTTGCTGCACATAAGCAAAACAAAAGCAAACTTTTATTTTATAAGTGTAGCTTCTTTTCAGTGCTAAATGTAACTTTGTAATTGCAGAGACTCTACACTGATAAATGGAACAAAGAGAAGACCAGCATTCATGTTATGCCAGACACTCCAGAAATTCTGCAGTCTAGAGTGAACCAGATCACAATGAGTAATGTAAGTTGCTGTGCTCAATGAGGACGTTCAGTATTTGTTGCATAGATCAAAAATTGGTGTATTTTTTGGTCATTTTTGAAAGTATTTAAGGGTACTTCACTACTTCTGCCTTCAAAATTGAGTACCTGTTCTCTTTTCTGTTTTAAATTAGAAACTATACAAAGCTGGATGGGAGGAAGACAAGAAGAAAGGTTATGACATGCGGCCAGATGCTATTCCAATAAAAGCAGCCAAAGCCTCCAGAGACATAGCAAGTGATGTAAGTTTGTTTGTCAGTAGCGTTCAGAATCGTTTCAAAACCAGTCAGAACTTTGCTCTGCTAAGCCCAAATGTGGTTTCAGTTATACGTTTGCTTTGATAAGCCTTTGCAGTACTTGCTGTCAGGCTTGTTTCAAGAATAACACTGTGTGGTGCCTTTTTGCACACTGTACAAATCATATACCTATGTTCACTGAGCTATTTTATGAGACTAAATATGGTTAAGTGACAAAGCCTGAGATCTTGTAATGGAAGAGAACAAGTATTTTTCTTTTTTTCTGAGATAAAGCTGAGCCTAATAATGTACTTCTATTTTTCTTTCTTCTGCTGTTGTTTCTCTTTCCTGCTGTCAGTATAAATACAAACTGGCCCATGAAAAAGCAAAAGGAAAGCATATTGGGTTCCGCAGCCTTGAAGATGACCCCAAGCTGGTGCACTTCATGCAGGTGGCTAAGATGCAGTCTGATCGTGAATACAAAAAAGATTATGAGAAGGCAAAGACTAACTTCCATACTCCAGTTGACATGCTCAGTGTTGTGGCAGCCAAGAAAGCGCAGGAAGTGGCTACAAATGCAAACTACAAAAACTTGATCCATATCTACAATGTTTTACCTGATGCTATGAGTCTTGAATTAGCCAAAAACATGATGCAGATACAAAGTAATGTAAGTGAAAGATTTTCTACCCTTTGCTTTACCAGTACTGTGATGCTTAGTTTATGAGAGAATACCGTAAAATAAGTAGATTTTTCTTATTGAAATTAGTTCAGTTAAATGCTAAAATGCTGCAAATAAACTGAGACCTCCAACAACAGTAACCATGGTATATATTTAAGACTCTGAAATATTGAATTACACCTTTTGTTAGAAGAATACAAGCTCAGAAATAAGACATTTTGTTTATAGAGTGAAACAGATTTGTGCTGCTTGTATGTCCTCTCAGACTCTTCAGAAGCAGTCCTTTTGTGCAAGCTGAGGCAACAATTTTGTCTTGTACTTCCAAGAACATGTGTAGCTGTGTTCTCAGTTTCTGGGATATTTAAACCCTAGGGAAGATATTTATTTATTTATTCATTTATTTATTTAATTGTATATAATTAAAATTTTCTCAGTGCAGTGGTTCAGGCTCCTCGTTTTCTTCAAGAGAGCCTTAGCATATCATATATGTGAGCAATCTATATCCTTCATAAGGAGGATCTGAACACTTTACAAGGGGTGGTATAATAAAATACAGATAGTAATGTAAAAATGATATACTTCTAAATAGACACTGGATGCATCTTGATAATGTTTGATTCTTCTTAAAACAAGTGCATTCAAAATCTACTGTACATTAAATACAGGAAGGTTTGTCAGAATTTCCAGACATTCATGTACATCTGATTATTTTCTTTTCCTTCTGCTTCCAGAATCAATACAGAGCAGAATATGATGAAAGTATGAAGGGTGTTGGATGGATGCCACTGGGCTCTCTAGAAGCTGAGAAGAACAAGAAAGCAATGGAAATTCTTAGTGAAAAGAAGTACCGTCAGCATCCAGACAAGTTGAAATATTCTGTTCCTGTGGATTCCATGAATATGGCCTTAGCTTTACATAATGCTAAAATCATGGATGAGGTAAGAAAATGTTCATCACAACGTATTTGAGTTTGCAGAAACAAGGAATCAGTTATACTTGGTGTAATCTTCTGGGTTAATAACTTCTGAATTTGTCAGTTTAGGCTGCTGATGAAAGTGCTTGACTGTCATTGTATTTCATCTTAGTAGAGCTGTACTGTACCTTACAGCCAAGCATAACCCTGATATTTTCTTCATAAGGTCTACTCAACGTAACAATTGTAGATGTCTAGTAGTTTAACTTTCCAGGATGAAAATACCAGTGATTTAGAAAATAGCATATAGACTTTTAAACATATGATCTGTATAGTCTGATGCCTGTTATATCAGTGTGGAATTGCTGCGTAACATTAATGCTCTTATATATTGAGGTATCTGTTTTCTGATTCTTCTGTTGGACTGATAGAATCCACTGATGTCCTTTAGAAGTGAAGGGATCACCTGGGTTTTAGATGTATTTTCTTTATATTTTGCTTCTTCTAAGAAAAGCAAGTTTTCTTTCTCAACTGATACTTATTTTATATGAGGCATATAATTATTTATATGAGCTAATAACCTTCCAAGCAAGGTGGCTAACAGCCTATTCTTCTAACACTTCTTTTTATACCTTCTGACTTGGCTTTCATAGCTGTTGTTCTCTGTTGAATGTTCTCGAGTACCCTGCTGAACATGAGACAAGGAATAAGATTTTGTAGCAAGTTTGATATTTCTTCAATTCTTATTGCAGACTAGCACAGTTAACTTCATAAGAACTATTCATGATTAAAAAGATATGGGTGGTCTCACCATACTAACAGTTGCATTACTGTAAAGAAAGACTATATTTAAAATAAAAATAGTTAATTAAATTTTTTGTTATACTGACATGTTCTTGGTTTTATTCTTCTAGCACCAATACAAACAAGCATGGGAGGAAGACAAGAAGAAGGTTCACATGACACCAGATATTCCGCAGTTTGCTTTAGCAAAAGCTAATGCATTTAATATAAGTGATGTGAGTACTGTTTATATATATATGTATATATTTGTAATTAGAAATAAGTAACAGCATAGGAAAGTTTCTGCAATACTTGCTTTGTTAGCCTGTGTTAGTTCCACAGTATGTTATTTTCCTTTCCACATGAATAGTCCATGTCTCAAGCTGACATATAAAACGTATACAGCATGACTTATTTTCAAGGGCATGTTGTGTGTTTTGCTTTTTTAAAGCATGTTTCTTTTCTTTCTGTTCACAGAAAATGTATAGACATTCTTTTGAAGAAGCCAGGAAGAAAGGGTACGATCTCAGAGCTGATGCTATCCCTATTAAAGCTGCCAAAGCTTCTAGGGACATTGCTAGTGATGTAAGTCCTGAAAAGAAAAAAAATCTATTTCATTTTCTTGACACAACTGAATTTAATATGCCTCTTCTATGAAGTCTGTTTCTTCTCTTGCTTGTAAATAATTTTTATATATTCTGATACATTTTCTAACATGATTAAATAACAAATTCTTCATTAGAAGGGTAAGGAGATGCTTGGAAGACTCTCAAGAAAAAAAAGCACCCAACTATGCAGTTCATTCCTCGGTGCTGTAGTGCTTGGATGTTTTATAAATGTATGCTATATATTTATAGCTCAGGCAGAATGCACACACAAGTCTTGGAAGAATTTGAAAAGAACAAACATGGCCTTCAATTACTCTTGCTTCTGGGACATTCTTCTAGCGATGCCTTATTAAATTTCATCATTAAATTAAGTGCAGAAAATACAAGTTTCTGGAATCATGACCATTGTGAAATCCTTCGTGTATCACTGAGAAGGGTTTTGCTGTGGTAAAGTCAGCCTGGGAGAGTGGTGAGGTTAGGCCCTAAGGGCACATTTTTTAGCCCTCTGTCTTTCTTCACAACATATGAGATGGAGCAGCCACTGAAAAATCATTTTGCTCTACCACTGCTCTAAGTGTGAGGACAATATACTCCTTCAGTTCTCTCCAAGTAGTAAGCAGTTAAGGAAAATAGAATTGATGTTGGTAGTCCACGGTCCAGAGTTGATTAGAGATTGGGGAAGCATTTAAGAGATCAACCCACTGGTTTTATTAATTAAACAAATGCAAAAAGATCTATTGTATCTTGAATTCACAGTTCATTTCAGCAAATTGACTTCATGGCAATGCTATACAGATCTGTTGATTTATGTCTGGTCTTTAGATAAAAATTCAAGTTTTCTGACGGTGGCTCAGACTATCACATAGTTATCCAAGCCAAATGGTGGTGGTAGTACACCCATAATAACAGAAAAACAGTGTGGGTTGATGTATCCTGGTTCTAGTGCTTGTGATAGTTCATCTTAGAGCTAATAAGGTTATCTCTAAGCTAGAGTGTAGAAAGAATGAGTGCATGTTTTCCAAAGAACTATCTTCAAATCAGATCTTACGTATTTTGATTTGGATTTTTATCAGTCTGCTTCATATTATCATGCCATTTATAATGAAGTCAGGAAGCAACTGCATCCCAAGTTATGTTGAACCCCAAGCAAGAATAGACTAAAGTAGCAAATGGGAATTGCATTTTTCGAGATGTTATAAATAGTGGTTTTAATGGACCCTCGTAAAGCTCTGAGACTTGTTAAGCACCCTAACAGGAACAGACAGAGCTACCACCTCCATGTTCTTAGTGTTTGTTTAATGATAGAAAAATCTTAATTTACTTTTTTTTCCTTATGGGGTAGATAATGGTTGTTAAATGAAGTAGAACTAAAATCTCTGTCTCACTTCTCTGCACAGTATAAATACAAATTAGGTTATGAACAAGACAAAGGAAAGCTTGTAGGCTTCCGCAGCCTTCAGGATGATCCTAAACTTGTCCATTATATGCAAGTGGCTAAGATGCAGTCTGACCGTGAATACAAGAAAGCCTATGAGACAAGCAAGACACATTACCAAACACCTTCTGATGCACTCAGTATTGTGGCAGCTAAGGAGGCACAGGATCGTGTAACCAATGCGAACTACAAACGACTGATACACCACTATATGCTTCTACCAGATGCAATGAGCTTTGAATTGTGTCGGAACATGAATCAGATACAAAGTAATGTAAGTTTCTGTTTTCTTTCTGATTATCATTCACATCTCTACCTGTTTTCTTCTTTTCTCATTGTGTTTTGGAAAGAACAGATGATGATATATTCTGTACGAACCATTTGTAAGTTGTAAGCTTTACTTTTGTTTTCTGGTTGGCAGAATGAATACAAACAGGATTACAATGAGTGGTTCAAAGGTATTGGTTGGAGTCCTGCTGGTTCTCTGGATGTGGAAAAGTCTAAGAAAGCTACAGAAATTGCAAGTGACCGGAAGTACCGACAGCATCCCAGCACATTCCCTTTTACAAAACATACTGATGCCATGGATATGGTCCTTGCAAAGCACAATGCAGATATAATGAACAAAGTGAGTATTCATGGGGAGCATTAGTCAAACGCTCACATATAACCTATGTTAATAAACACTGTATAATTCTCTGTCACTGCTTTTACATAGCAGTGTTTCCCCAGGAGAAAAATGATAGTGGCTTAAAGATAGGTCCTTTTTCAATTTTTTTCTTAATTGAAAGTCAATTACTGCTAAGAGGAGTTGATGAAATCAATCTTTTGCTCATTTTTCTCATTGATACCTCCTCAACATCTATTTTTCTCATGCTTACATGGCTACTACTGGCCTTGAAAATCTTGGTGGTTAGGCCTCAATTGAAGCAAGACTGGATCCTTGTTTGACTGATTCTGGATTAAATCCTCACACAGTAAAATAAATCTAAGTTAACACCTTCTGCTTTTTATCCATCTATAATCAAAGCGCACAGACAGAAAGATGAAAGCCCTGTAGGAACTGGCCTTTGTCACACTAATAATCTGATGTTCCTTTTCACAACAGCATGCTTATACTCAAGCTTGGGAGAAGGATAAAACTCAAGTTCATGTGATGCCGGATACACCAGATATTCTGCAGGCAAAACAGAACAAGGCAAACTACAGTCAGGTAGAGCTCTTTAATGCTTTCTTTTACATTTGAAATGAATGTAAAATTAATCTTATTTCTTTCAATTTCAAGGTGCCCTTTCATTTCAAAATAAAAATTAATTTGTTTAAGTTTGAAAATAACAAAATGGAAGTTTTAGAGCAAAGTGAAGAATTTTATTGTGAGTAGTAGTTTTAGAGTAGCAGTGGGTAACAACTTCAGGCTAGCAGATTTCATTTATCCCAGATGTACAGATTTAGAATTGCTCAGATATGTGTCAAATCCCCAAGCTAAACTGTGGTGTGGAACTCCTCCAGTGAAGAAAAGCTTATTTATCATTGGCCTTAGACTTGAAGGACCTGTGTTCCCTGCCTATCTCATCTTCCATTTTCTCAGTTTCCATCCCAGTAGTCCTTTTCTTTTCACTGAAACCTGTGAGGTGACCAGTGTTAGGTAATATGGATCATTATCATATCTAAGTAGAAGGTTTTTTTTTTTTTTCTATTTTAGAAACAATACAAGCTTGACTGGGAGGAAATGATAAAGAAGGGCTACGACCTCACACCTGAAGCCATTTCAGTGAAAGCTGCCAAAGCTTCAAGGGACATTGCAAGTGATGTAAGCAACACTTAATTCTGTTGGAAGTGCACTCTTATGTGCACCTCTCTGTAGAAGAGTGACTTACAGTTTTGTTTTTTTAAATGCTGGTAAAACATTTTCCTGGTCTGTTTTTGTCAGTGAAGACAGCATTTAAAGGGGTCTGTGTTCCCAGGAAGCACATTCACAGACACCAACTGATGCTCGTGATTTGAAGAGTTACTAAGTCTTTACATGAGATGCCATAGCAAGTTGCTTATTTCATTGGTAATGAGGATCATTGAACTGAGTGATTGCGTGTATAGTGTATATTTTATCACTGCCTGATTCTTACTGCAATTTCACTAATATAATGTCTGTAATTTTAGTACAAATACAAAGAGGGTTACCGCAAGCAACAGGGACATCACATTGGATTCCGGAGCTTACAGGATGATCCCAAGATGTTGTGGTCTATGCAAGTAGCAAAGATGCAGAGCGAGAGGGAGTACAAGAAAGATTTTGAAAAGTGGAAGACAAAGTTTAACATGCCTGTGGATATGCTAGGCTTCCTTCTGGCTAAGAAATGTCAGGAGTTGGTTAGTGATGTAGACTACAAACGGCTGCTACACCGCTGGACTTGTCTACCAGACCAAAACGATGTCACCCAAGCAAAGAGGGTCTATGAACTACAAAGTGATGTAAGTTTTCTCTGAATTTAATTCCTTCATTTAATGTGAAATATTTACTACTTTTTGAAAAGTTTCTTTAATAACTCACTTTTGGTATCAGTGAAGCTCAAATTGAGGATAACGCACCACTTAATCTTTAAATGTGGTTTAATACATGGACAGTGAAAGAATATACTATGATTTTGACTTTTTCTCTTTCCTTAACAGAATCTGTATAAGTCAGATCTACAGTGGCTCAGAGGCATTGGATGGAGTCCTTTGGGATCTTTGGAGTCTGAAAAGAACAAGAAAGCTTCTGAAATACTGAGTGAAAAGAAGTACCGGCAGCACCCAGATACTATTAAGTTCACAAGTATCCCAGATGCCATGGATATCACTTTAGCAAAATCTAATGCCAAAAATAGAAGCGATGTAAGTTGCTCTAGATTCAGTAAATGAAGGAATACTTTACTATACATTTGTTACAAAAATTGCCATACCGGAATGCAGTTAAAATATACAGGTATCCAGTGTTTGCAGTCTGTGCTTTACTGTTCAGTTGTGAAGAAGTACTGTGTCTTATTCAGGAGACTGAAGTCCTTAGGACAATGTAATTTATTCAGCAACAACTGCAAATAGAATCCTTACTGTATAGTGTGCCAGTGTATTGTTGTAATGCTGTCTCCTTGACCCTTTATATGGATGTAAAGACGGGAAAAAGATATTTCAGTAAGAAGGTGATGTACTGTCTTAAATGTCTTGCATTGTTAAGTCACTTCTGCTTGCATGGTACATCTTTGATTTCTTATTGCAGGGAAAAGGTAAGTTGAATTCACTGCCACAAATATGAACCAGTGTCTCATTGACATCATTCATGTCTCTTTCAGATACTGTATAGAGAAGCTTGGAACAAGGACAAAACCCAGGTTCACATCATGCCTGATACTCCTGAAATTTTGTTGGCTAAATCAAACTTAATCAACACAAGTGATGTAAGTGCGTCTCTGTAACGTTTCTTTTATGCAATTTGTATTTACCCTTTGTAACTTTAGTTTAACATGGAGAGGAGCAGTTTCAACAAATCTAATTAATCTTACAATGACTGAAGTCTTTTCCTGTTAAAATTGTTATGCGTTGGGATACCTGCCCGAGTAAATTGCTAAATTATAAGGTGGAATTGAAAATGCTAGAGGAGAAAGCAAACCAAGAAGATACTCAACACAAGGTTTGATGCTTCCTCTTTTGTCCTTACAGATTGTGTTGACACTATATATGTGTTCTCAGTCGTTTTTAGTAAGCCTGCCATTCTTGTTTTGTTACAAGTCTATCAAATTACCTTCTTAGAATTATTTAGAATTAATAAAGTTCTTGGTTATAATGGTTGTATTGTGAGAGTTAAGATCATCTTGCCTCTTTTCCATATTAGAAAACACTCCAGAGCAATAATCATAACAATTACTTTGAATTCTTCCCCAATAGAAACATTACAAGCTAGGATATGAGGAGCTGAAGAGGAAAGGCTATGATCTTCCTCCTGATGCTATACCTCTCAAAGCAGCAAAGGCATCCAGAGACATCGCAAGTGAAGTAAGAGTCAGACTGAGTGACAATAGTGGTGTGCCATTACACTGGTAAAGATTGTGGGTGAATGAGACCTTACTGAGAGATGGGCACATCTAAAATGTTAACACTTGAAACCTCTTCCTTGCACAGAATTGTATAAATGTTTATTGTGCAAAGATACTTTAATTGATTAAAATAATTTATTAGTAAGAAGAATGTAACTATAAAAACTACTGTAAAATGTTTAATAAGGAAACAAATGCTTTAAATAAAGCCAAAATATAAAATATTTCAATTCAAAAATTAACAAGTCTGTTGATAATGGAGAAATTCAATTCCTTCTTGCAAACACTGTGATTTCTGCATTCATTTAGTACCAGTATAAAACAGCTTACCGGAAGCAACTTGGTCACCACGTTGGAGCCCGTAACATAGAGGAC
>VXAB01011404.1:60138-128229 GCA_013399175.1 Odontophorus gujanensis | reverse complement strand
GTTCCCTCCCGGTGTCCGGAGGGGAGGGGATGGCGGCCGCGGGAGTTCTTTCCGCCGCCTGGCCCGGCTGCAGGCAGACGCGGCACCGGGCTCACTGAGCTTCGCGTTCGCTTTTATTTTTACTCATATTCACACTGCGCGTGCAGCCCGCAGCAGTGATCCGCTGCCGTGCGCGCTCCACGTGGTTCCTCCGCAGTACCTCGGCTCCCCGCGGCCACGAGCTGCCGCCCTGACGCCATCTCCGGCTTTCCGCTGTTTTCCTCCATCGGTGAAGCGCTGCGGGCCGCGGCTTGTGCTCCTTTTGCAGCTCCAAGTGCGCTTCAGCAATCAGTGTGTCAGCATTTGCAGTGCACACAGCACATCGATCCACCAGCAGCGACTCCGGTCTGTTTCAGTGATGGACCGTGCTGTGATTGTTTACACTGCTGGTGCTGTTTAGGTTTGTTTTGTTTTCTAATCTGAAGTAAGTGCTGCACGTTGCACTGTGGAGCTGGGGATGTGCCACGGGAGCGGGACTGCGGAGTGGACGTGCAGTCTGTGTGAGTCAGCGCTGTGTTTCCTTAAAAAAGTGCAAAACTGAAAGGTCATCAAACCTTAACGAAAGAAAAATCAAACTTAAAACAGCAATGAACAAAAGCATCACTTTGGGGAAGATGTGCTCGTTGCGGGACTCCACTCTGGTTTTGATGTAATGCTCCACAGAGTCCGCAAATGTGAACTTCCCTGGGCTGTAGCCCAGCTGCCTGCGGGCCTTGTCAATGCGGAAGGTGTGCGTTGTGGAGATGTTCTGCACCTGTCGGTAAAGGAGCCAACATACAAAGTGTGGGTGCACAGAAGAGCTGAACAGGAGCTGTGAATGGTGGCAAAGACACACTTAAAGGAAATGTAAAGTTATATTAAAAATATACGTCAAAATCCTGCTGATTACTGGCATATGTCACACAGTCTTCTTGTTCACCCAATAGGAGTGCGTTGAGAGCCCAAAGAAGCAGTAAGGGCTGCACTGCACAATCTTCTACTCCTGAAAGCATCCACAAAATGTTCTTCACTCTTATTTATGTAAGGGCACAGTGAAAGCCACCCCTAAGGTGCCTGAAGGGTCTTCAAAGAATCACAGAATGGTTAGGGTTGGAAGGGACCTTTAAGATCATTTAGTTCCAACCCCCTGCTACAGGCAGGGACACCTCCCTCCAGACCAGGTTGCTCCCAGCCCCATCCAGCATGGCCTTGGCTGCTTCCAGGGAGGGGGCACTCACAGCCTCACTGGGCAACCTGTTCCAGTGCATCACCACCTTCACAGTAAAGAATTTCTTCCTAATACCAAGTCTAAATCTCCCCTCTTCTAATTTAAAACCATTTCCCCTTGTCCTGTCACTACAAATGTTATGTCCCAGCTGTACTAACACGGTACATGTGCATCCTGAGGGAGCATACAAACAAACCTGTACCTCATTTCTGGTCAGCAGAGGCGACAGCTCAACCAGTGGTTTCAGTATCAGATGAAGATGCTCCATTACTGTGGCTGGAGAACAAAAGATTTCTACTTGTAAGAACAGCCAGTTGCTGTACCATCACGACTGTGGCATGTTGCACACCAGATCTGATAGCGAAGGATAATCCTGTGCCTAAGAGCTCAGGGCACTACCACTAATGCTGACAAGGAGCTGGGTTTCATCTTTCATGCTTCAGTCAGCCTGATTTTAGGGGTGCGTCTCAGAAGGGTTTTGGAGGGTTTGTAATTGGGCTAGCACACAGATCTTGAGAACTCATACAAATGTGATAAAACCAAACACTTCTGGGTTAGATTCAATTTAGTGGCACATGGATTTGTTCTTGGGGAGTATGGGAGAAATGACTACAAGAAGTTAACCCATGCAGGCAAAGCTGATATCTGCAGGTATTTCATGGAGTCACGGATTTTTACATAAAACCTTTTACATCTTCCATGAAGTTGCACATTTGCTAAGTCCTATAAACAACCAACCAACAAACTCAAACCGTCTGTTTTAGTGTGACTTAGCTCACAGATCATTCTGGTTTCAACACACACACAGAGCTGAACTTCATGCAGAACTGTTGCACACAGGATGAGCTTGCAGCGTGTTTTATATGTGAAAATAAAAATTGTGGCTACATTAAGAAAAGAAACAACCCACAACATGGTATTACAATTGGGAACAGGGGCTTTTTGGCAGTACAGAGAAACATTGATAAAATATTTTTACCTGATGCATAAACTAAGGAAGTAGGAATAGGTATCCATGGCTTACTGCAACCTAACCTCTCAAACTGAAAGAGATTAAAAAAAAAAACAGTAAAAAAACCAGAAACCTCAAACAAGTTTTACAGTTTCAGTACAGGAGATATTTGTGGAAGTATTTACTGACAAAGCATAAACATTAATTGCTGTTACTACTTGATTTTTCACTGTTAGGGGATTCCAGTTACATGTCACAAGCAGACTCTGTGTAATTTTCAAGTGTAAGTCTTCAGAAAATGAAAAAAAAGCTGTGTAACAATTGACTTAAATATCATGGTGTGCTGATACCAAGAAGTGTAATACTCTGACATACGCATGGTTTTGAGCACATTAGCAGCTAACTGAACTTTTGAAAATATTGGATATTAAAGTTATTCTATATTTTCAGAGTCATAATTTGGATTTATATTTTTTGTCCACTTCAGATAGCCACTGTTAACACATGAATGCCCAAGAAATGAGGATGATGGCTCTCCAGAGTAGGATGCTCCTTCAGAAAGTCCTTTTGTCTCAGTGTGTACTGTTGCTTTCAAACAATATTTTAAGTAGGCTTTGTTACAGCACTAATCAAACTGAAATTCAAGCAAGAATTAAATGCACGCTCAACCCAAATGTGTCATTTGCACCAAAGCCAGAGTTGTATATAGTAAAAAATGTAAAATATTTGAGATAAAGCATATAGTGTACGTACGAGTGGAGCTAACCATTCAAAAAGGTTGAATTTTTCACCATCGTGAATGAAATACACCTGACCACTCTGTTAAACAGGTAGAGAAGAGACAAGTTAGTAAAATGACACTGCATGTACTTTGACTTCTTTACCTTACTCCTTACAAATAGGCTAAAGATTATATAGAAATATACAATATACATGGATGTACATACAAGCCAACAAACTGCATGTATTCCATCATTTTTTCTTCAATGTGTGATTAAATTCATCGTCAAGTGGACAAGCAGTTTGTATGATTAACATATCTTGGTATGAATCATTTCTTACAGATTTACCAATACAGAATGACTGGACAGAGTATATAGAGATTACCAAATGCACTGAAAGTGGTGCCATAGGTCATTTTTGCTGTTAACAGACATTTATAAGATGGTAGGACGTGTTCTGGTCGCAGTCTAATTAAGACTCACTGAAATCCATGCAGTTCCATCGGTGTAACAAAAATGCAAATTATTTCTTAGTGTTTTATTTTTAGAGTTCTCCTTTCCTAATCTACTTTTCTCACATCAAATACTCTTTTCTTATCTTCCAAAAAATGGCAAATACAGTATCACAAAAACACAAAGATGTGGTTATTCTTGCACAACTGAATATTCCAGCTCAACACACTGCACAGCCAACGCTGCCACAGCTCACGCTGCTCGTGGCACATTTGTCAGTAAAAAATACAGACAACACAAGCTAAAGGACTACAGTGTTACTACAGCAGTCCCTGCAGTGCAGAATACAGTGGCAGGATCCACATCCAAATGAAAACTATGGTGTTTTCATTGTTCACTTACAGCTATGTAGTTCTTCTCAGGAGTGAGCGCTTCAGCAGCCAGAATTTGAGCTTGTACAAGATTCTCTACATGTACCCAGTTCATTTTAGCAGAAGGATCCCCAAACTTGAAGCTAAGTATCCCTCTCTCAATATTCTTCTGTAGACATAAGACAAAGATGAAACCAAAGCAGGAAATAAGACTGAAAATAAGACATTTCACTCTATCTTCTTTCATCAGTATTTTGGTATAAGTTGCAAGCAAGCAGTCATCTGAAATATAGAGCAGTCTGAATTTTATAATTACAGTAAGCATTTCATATAAATCTGGACTTATATGTGCTTGTGTTTAAAAAGAGTCTTTTCTAATATATTACACAGTCTTTATAGATGTCATATAGTGTCTAACAAAAAAAAAGTTACAATATCATCAACAGACAATTGAACTGTTAAACTGATCCCAGATAAGAAGGTTAGTCAATTTATAATACAGTTAAGCATTATTGTTTGGTATCATAGAAAATTCTGGTGATTAAAAAATGAAAGTACATACTGCTAGCCTTGGCAGGTGTCTTTGCTCTTCTGGTCCATAAATTCCTGGTGGGCGAAGAACAGATGTATGGAGTACTCCTCCTCCTAGGAAAATGGATAAAATTATTTAAACCATGTGACTTTCACATGTCTGATGTTGCCACTGCATGAGCTAAAGAATGCTGTATAGCACAACTTACTCTGAAATAAATTTGTTTCACCAGCTTAAAAAAATAATACACACCAGGAGGTGCTGAACTAGTAGATGAATATTGGTGGCAAATCAAAACATATAAAATAGCAAGATAGGGTTCAGAAAAATCCTGCCACCATTAGTCCATAGGGAGTGGGGGAGGCTAGATGGTCCTTAAAGGTTCCTTGCAACCCAAACCATCCTAAGAGTTCTCAAAGCACCAGCACAGTCAGATCCCTAGAAATTACTGGATATTTCCAAGCCTCTAACTAACAGGTCCTTTATCTCTGTGCCAAAGCAGTCACTGAGAATGCAAAGTGTGGTGATGAATTTGCTGAAGTGAGCAAATCATTAGTAAGAAAGTGGAATGAAACCAAGATAATTTCTTAGAAAATTATTGCAGGGAAACTGTCTCAATATCTGTGCAAGATGGAGCAGAAAGGCTCTCAGTAGTAGGCACATCCTGCTCCCTCTAGAACTGCTGTGGAACCTCTTGATAACCACAGTGGGAGAAAGTGAGGACCATTGTAAAAATCCAGTCACTTCCCAAGTGTTTCAGTTGACTGGTTTGTCATCTGCTAATATCTGTTCTTAGTATTACTTGAAAACCTGCAAAATGCTCATTCATGCTGATTGCACAGGATCTAATTGGGATGTTTGAAACAGTGGCTGGCTAAAACCCCACTGAACTGTTCTGATCCTTTGCACAGAAAAATTAGCGTGAGCTTCTAATTTCATTGAGAAACACACAGCAGTATATATCCCTCCCAAAATTAGAGCATCTTTGCTGTGTTGAGCTGCTGAGAAAAGAGAAAATAAAGAAAAAAGCTTTTTTGGACAAAATAATTCTGTTGGTGTGAAATGCCAATCCATGACTTGATATCTCTTCATAGCTCTCTGCAAGTATCAGGTGAACTTTTTCTAAGTTGCTTACAGCTAAATTTAGCTCTGTATCAATTGTTCACATGGAATCATGTTGCACTTTACATTAATTTGCTTTGTGCTGGCAGTTACAGTATCTCACAGGTGAACTTAAGTATTCAAGTGTACAACGGCTTCCTCAATGTGGAAAACTTTGGGAAGCACTAATAAATAATTGCAGGCTGTAGTATCAGGTGTCTTATTCAGATTTTAATATATAACTGTAAGGGAAGGGGGGAACGATTTAATCAGCATTCATGTTCTACTTATACTGCATATGGCAGTGACATAAACACTTACATAAACAAACATAAAACTGTTAAATTTACTGCTGTCTTAATCTTTTCAATGAAGATACTGAGCTCACTGCTGCCATGCCAAGACCTTTTGTTGACACTGTAAGAACCACAATTAAAAGTGATTTTTAAGAGAAGATCTTTCAGTTTGTGAGAGGGGTAGGCAACTTGATTTCAGAACTGATGAACAGTCCCATCCACTGAAGAACTGGTACAGGATGCAGGATGTTAGCCAGGCACAGGAAGAAGAGGAGTAAATTTCACTATGAATTCATGCTAACAGAAAAGTACCTGCTAGTGGAGTTCCATTAGCTGCTAGTACCATTTGTTCTGCAATTGATTTGGTTCTGGAATAATGATCAACATGCTACAGAGAAAAAGCAAACATGTTTGTATCTATTCTTGAAATGGCTGAACAGAGAGGCATCACTTCTCTACTCCCCTTTTACTTGGCAAATGGCAACAAACACCTCAAAATACCTAAGTTGTGAGGCACTGGTTTAGGATAAAACACATGCGTATTGCTAAGGCAAGCAAGCATTTTTGTTTATGCAAACCAGTTAATTAATATCAGCCCATTTGAGAAGTAATAAATATATGTATGCTTTGAATGCTGCCAAGAATGTAACTGATCACTACTTAGTAAACTGGATTTCTTTTTCAGGTAACGGAAAAGTCAGGAGCCAAGTTTTTAAGACATCATGATTGGTCTGAATTCTAGAGTTGTGGCACTGCCTTAGAAAAAATAGTATTCACGATGTCATATTATTCAGAATTCCAGGCTTTTTTTGGAAAGAAGAATGTAAACAAGGAGGAAAAGTGAAAAAAAAATAAGACAACCAAATACCTTTTCTATGGGAAAATATGGCACAGTTTCCTCATCACCATCTTCAATAGGAAGTCCTCCAAACACTACATTCACTGTACTGGTGTATATCAATCTAGTGATGTTCCTTTGTTTACAAGCTGCAGCAAGATATAAAGTAGTTTTGTGGAAACTTGAACAATATAGAGAAAAACCTGTGTGAACTGGAGATGCACTTCAGAGAAACTTGTTACATTTTCTGATGGATCTCAGAAGAGCAAATCCTTCCATTTTATTATTGGGTTATTTAAGATGCAAAGCATAAAGAAGAGAACAGTTAAAGGGAAAATATCAGTCCTTTATAACCATCAGTGCTTTATAACCCTGCACATCCTAATCTGGATAATGTAAGCTAACAGTATGCCTTTGGGATGGCTGCTGCCAGCTGGGCGAGAGGGCTTCAGCCCCAGTCAGGTAGGTAGCTAGAAGACTTTCTGTTCCAAGGGCTGCCCTCTATCTGTGCAAATGCTTAATACAGCAGTGAGGCTTACCACTACCAAATAGGCAATAGGAAGTTGTTAATGTCTTATTACACGCATGCAGATTCTGCCGTAATGTCAAACATGATTATGACAAGCTGAAGTAGTTGTACTGACTCTCTAATCACAACCCATAGCAGAATCAGGTATGAAGAGATCATGGACATGTTTCCTCATCTTCTGCCCAAAATGCATTTGGTAAACAAACGAACAATGGATAACAACTAGGTTCTTTTTCTAAATGGCATGATATTTTGATATACCAACACCTGCTGGTACATACAAGGCAAGGCTAGATACATACCATCAATGATGAATCTTGTCCCATTGATGTTTACTGTCTCAATCTCTTCTCTGTGCAACTGGGAAAATAAAGAAGTGGTGCCCTTTGGAGTAGCGATACATTTTAAACTCAATAGGTGGACATTGTAATTATCCACAGATAAAGGTAATGAGTGCTTTGATTAAAAAAATAAATAAACAGACTGCCGTTTCAGACATCAAGGAGTCAAGTCATTATTTTTAAGCTATACCTATATTTTTCTTCCATTTTTACAGACTAGCTTGCTTGAAGCAACGAGAATCATGGTGTTTTTTCCTATCTTCAGTGATTATAAAACTGTCAACAGCATGTTAAATGACCCACGTTTCAGCAGTACTCACTGACCAGTTGGCTCTACCCAGAACAATTCCAAGAACACACTGCCCAGTTGCAAATATCTTTTAATAAGCTATTTTATACAGCTAAGATAATTATTGAAGTTCATTTTATTAAATAATATAAGGAGGACCATGAGTGTTTTTAACTTCACTCATAAAAACTGTGGCTCAGAATCGCACATCAAGTACATCTTTACAGCTTTCTACCTACTAATGGGAAACAACTAGGACTTGAAACAAAGCAATTGTTTTAATTTAGTTATACAAATAACTTACAATTTAGTTCAGATTTCACTGCTCCCAGTGACCTTACATGTAGTGGTTCCATTCAAAAGGCTTAGGGAAAGGGGTTTAGCATGAACCTGATCTCCCTTTTCTGTTTTGCCCTTGCACTGTTTCAGAACTTTTCAGTACCATTTCCACACCAAAAGCCTTCCCAGGCTATAGTTAGTGCCTATAATGATGGGGAAATCATTTCACAACTAGGAAAAGGGTACTGTAAGCAGCCTGCTTGTAGGTAGCACATCAGTTTGCACACAGCAGCTCACCAGAAAGGATGGATTCAGGCACCCAGGATCCTCTGAAGTGAAAAAACCTAACATGCAATGCTACAAAATCAAGCCTCCCATCCTCAATGTGGGCAGTCGCACAGAAAAATACAAAAGGATTTGGACTCACTTGCTCTCTTCCTGACATTCCATATGAAGCTACATGAAACACAGTGTCAGCCCCTTCACAGGCTGCAAATATGGCATCATAATCCCTGACATCTGCCTGTAACACATATGAAAAGATATTTGGACCTGAAATCAAAATGATAGGTTAGCACTCATCATATAGTGGGTTAGCACAGAGGAAACATATGTAATTGAACAGGCTGTACATCCTGGCACTGAACACTAAATCAATTTCTGTATGTGCTGATGATCACACATTTCTTCCNATTATTGAAGTTCATTTTATTAAATAATATAAGGAGGACCATGAGTGTTTTTAACTTCACTCATAAAAACTGTGGCTCAGAATCGCACATCAAGTACATCTTTACAGCTTTCTACCTACTAATGGGAAACAACTAGGACTTGAAACAAAGCAATTGTTTTAATTTAGTTATACAAATAACTTACAATTTAGTTCAGATTTCACTGCTCCCAGTGACCTTACATGTAGTGGTTCCATTCAAAAGGCTTAGGGAAAGGGGTTTAGCATGAACCTGATCTCCCTTTTCTGTTTTGCCCTTGCACTGTTTCAGAACTTTTCAGTACCATTTCCACACCAAAAGCCTTCCCAGGCTATAGTTAGTGCCTATAATGATGGGGAAATCATTTCACAACTAGGAAAAGGGTACTGTAAGCAGCCTGCTTGTAGGTAGCACATCAGTTTGCACACAGCAGCTCACCAGAAAGGATGGATTCAGGCACCCAGGATCCTCTGAAGTGAAAAAACCTAACATGCAATGCTACAAAATCAAGCCTCCCATCCTCAATGTGGGCAGTCGCACAGAAAAATACAAAAGGATTTGGACTCACTTGCTCTCTTCCTGACATTCCATATGAAGCTACATGAAACACAGTGTCAGCCCCTTCACAGGCTGCAAATATGGCATCATAATCCCTGACATCTGCCTGTAACACATATGAAAAGATATTTGGACCTGAAATCAAAATGATAGGTTAGCACTCATCATATAGTGGGTTAGCACAGAGGAAACATATGTAATTGAACAGGCTGTACATCCTGGCACTGAACACTAAATCAATTTCTGTATGTGCTGATGATCACACATTTCTTCCATAGATTTCAAAGAACCTAAAAAATATTCATTAACCTCTTAACACCTCTATGGATTATGGAAGTGTACTACTCATTGCACAGGTGGATAAACTAAGGCCCAGGTGAGGGGAGCGATGGTCCTGAAGAGTACCTTCAGAGACAGGAGATGAAGCAGTACACTATGCTGCACATTACATTTTTAATCATTCTTCTTACTTCATGTGCATATTAAAATCTAGTTGACAAAAAATCATGTGGAATATTCACACAGTTACAAATGTCTTTAAAATTTCCAATTATTTGCTGTTGGGTATTTGGATTCTGTGAGTACTAGTAAAACGGTACGGAGAAGACAAATGAACTAACTTTGACTGCTGTGAGAATGTATTTTATCATACCTGGATGCACACTACTCCATTAGGAATTTCCCAGATAGGCTTGTTTATGTCATACAGAACAACTGAAGCTCCTGAGCTGGCAAGAGCACATCCAAGCTTGTATCCAAAGTAGCCTCCACCTCCTGTCACCACTGCTCTCATGTTTTTATCCTTCAGTGCTCCAGCATTTCCCTTCACTCCAGAGCTAGAGGTTTGGTGCCAGGGGTTTGCTGCCTCACTCACTGGAAGATTTATGTCAGTGAAATAATGTCGTCTGTGACCAGATGCACACAACAGTTCCTTCTCCATGTTGAAAACTGCTCCATAGTGTTCCCTGATGCAGACAATTCTGGCAAGCCTCATGGTAACAAGCTCTTCTTGCAGCAGCAAGGTCTTTCTTTAGTACAACCTAAAGACAAAGCAAAATACTTGGTTCCAAATGTCCAGGCTTCAAAGATTCCTCCTTAGAAGACTAATCTACCTTTGCTTGTCTCATGTTATAAAATATTGGCGATGGCCTATAGGGGTCATACATGCTACAGGGCTGTACCTAAATCCTCAGCTGTCAGGAAAACACTCAACAAATTGTGTTTAAGTCTCTATACTTTAAAACCAAGCAACCAAGGCCCAGTGGAACAAAATGCCCCCGGTGCAAATGAATTTAATGCTTCATTTACCTGTTCCTGGTTTATTGGAAAATCATCTGAGCCCAGTGACATTTTCAACTCAATTCTAAGTAGCAGGTGATTGTAAATTAAAAATATACTGTACGTTTATTATTGGCAGCAGTTGTAGTTGAGTACTTCAGACAGAAAGAAATGCCTGGTTCTTATCTGATGTTCTTGGAAGGTGTATCAGAGAACAGCCTATCTGACCCCTCACTTTCCAGCAGAACTAAAGCACAACAATCGCAAAGTGACAGAAAAGGAAAAACCCGGTCAGCGGATGCACTAAGCAAAAAGTAGGAGCCAGTCAACTGGTTTTAAACAAGAAGAGTGTTTTCCATTCAAAAAGCATCAGTCAAGGGTTCCCGCCGTCCGACACCGCGTGTCAGAAGCCGCAGGTACTGACGACAACCGCATCCCCCTCCTCGTGCCTCCATAAAAGATTAAAGGCCACCCGAGCTGCCGCCGCTATTCTCTGCATCTCACTTGCAAATTCGCACGCCGCCCGCGCAGCGCGGTGCCGCCGCTACGGAAACTGCTGCTCCCGCGGGCGACCTCCGGGGCCGGGAGCCGGGGCCCGGCCATGGCCCGGCAGCCGGGGCTACCCCTGGGGCGCCCGCTGTGGCCGCTGAGCACCGGAACGTCCTCCCGAGGCGCGAGACGGCCCCGCTCCTAACGCCCACCGACCCATCGTGCCCACTCGGAGTGGCGGTCCCGGTGGTCCCGCAGCATCCCGTAGTCCCACGGCGCCTTTGGGACCCCATAGCCTTCCCGCAGGACAGCGTTGTCCCGTGGCACCCCTGAGGTCCCGTGGCCTCCAGCAGTATTCCCAGAACCCCGCAGCATCCGTGGGACCCCGCGGCAGCAGCTGCCGGTGGCTCTCACCTGCGCGCATCTCCAGCCCGC
The DNA here is from genome assembly GCA_013399175.1 of Odontophorus gujanensis. Classification (NCBI taxonomy): domain Eukaryota; kingdom Metazoa; phylum Chordata; class Aves; order Galliformes; family Odontophoridae; genus Odontophorus; species Odontophorus gujanensis. The sequence goes on along the minus strand of VXAB01011404.1, from coordinate 116,810 downwards.
TGCACGAAGGCGCTGCCGGTGGCCGGGCTCCGTCCGCCCCGAGCTACCTGCTGGACAGGCTGCTCAGGAATAAAACGGCATCCCTCAGTCACCGCCCGGAGAGTCATTGCTGGGACATGGCTCGGAGAGATGCAGAGCATCCGAAACACCTGTGAAACGGTGGAAAAGCCCGAAGAGGAAACAATCGCACAGAAGTGGGCTGTGGGGTCCCCCTGGCCCTGGGGGGAGGGGGTCAAGGGGGCTGGGAGCTGCAGGGCATTAGTTATGCACTCCAGAGAAAAAAAATTGAACTTTGAGCACTCTCACCTTTTCCATCACAGCTGTGCCATGGCTGAATGTTCATATTAAATTTTAATCCTTTAAAGACACACTTGCAATTATGGCAGGGCAGAAGGAACTCTTAACAATAGCCAGAATAAACAGGCTGACAGAAGCATGACAGCCGTTCTATAGTGATACAAAAAGCTGACTTAAAATTCAGACACTGGGTTTTTAATAACAGGAAAAAAACTGTATGAAACTAGTTAGCATTAATCAGCACTACTACAGTACAGATATAAAACCCATCTTACCTGAAGTAACAGCTCAGAGGTTTGGTACTCCAGGAGCAGAATGGCACAGCTCCCCACGCACTGCAGCCACGGAGCTGAGTTCCTCAGTTAATCCTTGCTGAGGAACACCCAAAACCAAGAGCCCATGGGTGCACCTCTCACTGGGCTTCAGCTGGCTGGCTGAGCTCTCTTCTGCAAAGTGTCGGTGTCACCTGGGATGCAGTCCTGAGCTATCAGTCTAGTAAAAGTGATAGACACAAGATTCATAAATAACTAGTTTAAAGGCAAATTAAATATGTTTGCATGTAGTTAAAAAGCTCCCGCTGTGAAGTAACTTTATACACGTGGGTTTTACTCTGCATTCCAAAGGCAGCAAGGTCTATGCACCACCTGCTGCAATGTTTGCCTGTCAGCTGCACCACTGCACTGGTAACTGGTGAACGTAACTGGCTTTATCTGCTTTATCATGTTCGATTAGAGGTCTCATAAACACTGAGCTCCTTTCCATCTCCTCAAAGGAGTAGGAGAGAGGGCTGATGAGTGCCACTGCCACACTTCTCTATTTGTAGAGTTCTATTTGTACGGACAAGACAATCTTATAATTCAGCAAAGATAAAGCTTTCTGCCTTCCCCATACAGAGAACTCTTCTTTGTTTGTTTAAAAAAAGAGTAAAACAAATATTTGCTTACATGCACTGCAGAAGTAACTTGTGGTTGCTCATGCTTTCCTGTCACTGTGTATTATTCAATATAGGAATGGTTTATGGTAGGGATGCTGTTAGCTCTCCTGTGTACCCTGTGGATTTAAAGATACAATGAGAGAGTTTCCGTAAAATTATCTGTCTTAAAACTCCTATAAAATGCTAATGAAAAGGCAAGATACATAGAGTGCAGATAATCAGGCAGCAGAGCTTTTCCATCACTCTCCTCTGTGACTCACCCTGGCAAGGGCACCTCTCCCAATCCACATGGGGTGCAGGAGGGGGGAGAAGCCACTGCCTGGTGAGAGCAGAGAGAAAGCCTTGTGATGAATAACCTCATGAAAATTCATCTGGGTTACACACTATATGTGTATACGTGTAGTACACATGGAGCTTCTGTAGTACAATCCAACCAGGCAGCCACTCACGTAAATCTTAAGGAGAAAAAGCAGAGGTTGGATCCAAACTCAGGGCTGAGTTCTTGGTCTGCACTGACACAGCAGTGCACTGAATGAACGGTGTAACAATACGGGCACGGCACTACACAGAGCGTGACCTGGCTGCACTTACAAGGACACACTGCAGTAACTCCATGCTACACTCCAGTTATGTGCCATCCATCTTACCTTTCTACAGACTCCTTAAAACCAGTATTTGGTTCAGCTGAGATTTATTACTGCATCTAAAAATTATTTTATATACACATTTTATTACATTTTTTACATGGCTTTTGAATAACAGAATTATTTCACATTAATACAACTTTTGTCCTCTCACCACGTGTCATTTATAAATATTTACTTATTGTTGTAATATTTCCCAGGTCTTTGTAATTCCTGGCACTAACACACAGTAGCTGCAGCAGTGGCTTTATCGGAGGAATTGTTTAGACAATCTTCTCTTCATCGGAGCCACGGGTCTTGTTACAGCACTGCAGTTCTACAGTGGCTCCTCCTCTTCCAAATCCTTGCCCTTCCACATTACTGTTTTTAGAAAATCATTCTCAGCATGAAGTAATCAATTACTGAAGATTCATTCAAACTCTTCGTGCACCACCAACAGTGAGTTCCTTTGGTTTTGTGACACTGCATTGGGAACATTTCCTGATGTGCTTTGTGTTTTCACTTTTTTTTATTTTTTATTTTTGGTAAGATCAGGGAGAAGTCATCACAATGTTAAGAATAACGAATAAGAACAATTAATTTCACAGTGATGGAGGAATATACTATGACCAGGTCATTAATCCCCAGAAACAAAATCAGTTTTTCAGGAACAGATGGACAGCTGTTTGAGGTTAGAAGAAAGAAAGAATGATCAAACTTAGCAAAAGGCCAAAAGCAAAGAGTGTTTTGAGGAATGTGTGTTCCTCCTGGCAAACAGGTCTTGTTTTAAGATAATGATCCACAGAATCTGCAAATGAGAATTTCTTTGGTTTCTAACCAAGCTGATTTCGTGCCTTGTCTATTCGGAAAGTGTGAGTTACAGTAACGTTCCAGACCTAAAATCCAAAAGGACAGTTACAGAAGTGACTTCAACATCTTGTTTCACAGAACACAGACAAAAGTATGTCAACAATGATATTACAATGGAATTAAAAATATGAATAAAGATAGAGGCTCAAAAACACACCTAGTTCAAATTCTGATGGTGTCCAGAGCTAATTGACTGTTTATATGACTGATAAAGAGCCAAAGCAGTGCAACAACATCCTAGGTGGACAGAGTGGAAAAGGAGTTTATGACANGAACGGTGTAACAATACGGGCACGGCACTACACAGAGCGTGACCTGGCTGCACTTACAAGGACACACTGCAGTAACTCCATGCTACACTCCAGTTATGTGCCATCCATCTTACCTTTCTACAGACTCCTTAAAACCAGTATTTGGTTCAGCTGAGATTTATTACTGCATCTAAAAATTATTTTATATACACATTTTATTACATTTTTTACATGGCTTTTGAATAACAGAATTATTTCACATAAATACAACTTTTGTCCTCTCACCACGTGTCATTTATAAATATTTACTTATTGTTGTAATATTTCCCAGGTCTTTGTAATTCCTGGCACTAACACACAGTAGCTGCAGCAGTGGCTTTATCGGAGGAATTGTTTAGACAATCTTCTCTTCATCGGAGCCACGGGTCTTGTTACAGCACTGCAGTTCTACAGTGGCTCCTCCTCTTCCAAATCCTTGCCCTTCCACATTACTGTTTTTAGAAAATCATTCTCAGCATGAAGTAATCAATTACTGAAGATTCATTCAAACTCTTCGTGCACCACCAACAGTGAGTTCCTTTGGTTTTGTGACACTGCATTGGGAACATTTCCTGATGTGCTTTGTGTTTTCACTTCTTTTTATTTTTTATTTTTGGTAAGATCAGGGAGAAGTCATCACAATGTTAAGAATAATGAATAAGAACAATTAATTTCACAGTGATGGAGGAATATACTATGACCAGGTCATTAATCCCCAGAAACAAAATCAGTTTTTCAGGAACAGACGGACAGCTGTTTGAGGTTAGAAGAAAGAAAGAATGATCAAACTTAGCAAAAGGCCAAAAGCAAAGAGTGTTTTGAGGAATGTGTGTTCCTCCTGGCAAACAGGTCTTGTTTTAAGATAATGATCCACAGAATCTGCAAATGAGAATTTCTTTGGTTTGTAACCAAGCTGATTTCGTGCCTTGTCTATTCGGAAAGTGTGAGTTACAGTAACGTTCCAGACCTAAAATCCAAAAGGACAGTTACAGAAGTGACTTCAACATCTTGTTTCACAGAACACAGACAAAAGTATGTCAACAATGATATTACAATGGAATTAAAAATATGAATAAAGATAGAGGCTCAAAAACACACCTAGTTCAAATTCTGATGGTGTCCAGAGCTAATTGACTGTTTATATGACTGATAAAGAGCCAAAGCAGTGCAACAACATCCTAGGTGGACAGAGTGGAAAAGGAGTTTATGACACTAGTTTCTCACTTGTGATTGTTAAGCTCTACAAGCAAAAACTAAGGAAATCCCACACAACAAATCAGCACACCTCCCCCAAACTGACTCGTGCATACAGGTAAGTATGCAATGGAACTGTGGGATTGTATTGTGGTGGTGCAGCTTCTCAGTTTTGCAGAAATGCACATCTAGGAACTGGAAAACAATCACTTTTGGATGGTTATATCCTCCATGCTTGAAAGCAAGGTACCTGTGAAAGTGCACCAGTTGCACGGCCTCACTCATTTCTACTTCAGATATAGAACTAAGGTAGAAATATAAAACTGATAGACAAATGTGGAATGACTGAAAAACAACAGTGTCAGTTATCATTCAATCCCTTCTGTGCCCTGTTATGTTACATGCTACAATACGGTAAGAAACTGTAGATGATAGACTGAAGCATTTTGTTGTATATTCTAAATCATAATATTGTATAAAAACGTATGTTAGATAAAAATGAACTTATCCAGGTTTGTTGGAAGGACATTTGACTTTTCATTCCAATTTATATTTATTTTAATGAACATTCTAACTACTGGCTAATCTTATAGTATGATGACTGCTACTACAATAAACTGAGACTGTACACCTTCCTTTAACAGCTAGTGGCATGGCATAGGATTGCTCTCTGGAAACGATGATGTAGTGTCTGTCTTCCTCTCATCCCAGCACTGTGTCACTCACTCTGTCTTGCACCCCTATGTTGTCACTCTAGAGTATCTAGTCTTCGAGTGAGGATTAATTTCTGATCATTTTATTAGAGATGGCCAGAATGGTATGGAAAAACAAGGCCACAAATTGACTGCCTAAGCCCTGAGCAGAAAGACAGAACTGTAACACCATCAGTACCCAGAGGGTATACCATGCATTTCATGAGAATTCTGATCAGAAATGTATAAACATTATCTCTTGTTATATACTTACCTCATTCCTTGTCAAGAAAGGTGTAAAGCTAAAAAATGGCTTTAATGCCAGATGCAGATATTCCATCACAGCAGCTGTGAGACAGGAAGTTACTTAATAAGACAGATGGATAACAATAAACAGATAACACTGACATTTCACATCCTGTAAGTCCTACTGACAGCAGAAGATTCATTAAGATGTTGGAAGGCAGTGTTTAATTTATTAAGTACGTGATGAATTCAGTTTACTAATAGCCTTCAAATTATATCTGGATTATTAATATCAAATGGCACAAGTGATTATATTACTTATAATAAGATAATTCCTATGCCTCAGTCCCTTAATTTTCTAAAACCATTACACAGTTTTACAGACATTAACGAAGCAAATTAAAAAAAAAATAACACAATAATCAAATATGTAGTTTATTATTTTTACCTGCAATATGAACCAGGAGAACAGGAATCTGTATCCAGGGTTTACTGTATCCTAATTTTTCAAACTAGAAGGGACATAAAAGGAAAGAATAACAGAGAATTTGTATTGAAGTGAGGATGGCAATGAACGGAAAAATGAATATTGAAAAAATATATCTAAACTTTTTCCAGTTAATCCAGTTAGTCTTCCATTCCTTCTTTGGTGTCCATCTCACACCCTACAAATTAAATTGCATGGCAAATGTGAAACAATGCTATTTCCAAGGGGCAAGTGACCAAGACAGAAACTATATTTAGACAGAGGCCCACAGTTCAGCTGAAGTCATTTCCCTGAAAGTATTTTCTGTGTAGGCATTGCAAGATAAAAACTTCAGCATTTTCCTAATACCCCAGCCTCTTGGTTATGATGTCTCTTTTCAACTCTTATGATAGGATTTTAAATGGCTTTCCTTTTTGTGCTGCAGATGATAACATTAGCCAATAACTATTAGAGACCTCCCAGGTACTAATAGTAGTTTTCACGCACTTAGCTAAACTCTCTTAAAACAATAAAAGCCAAACTCCACAGCAGTGCATATTCAAAACTTCCTATAAAACCAGTGCAACTTTGAGATATGCCAGGAGAAAAGAACAGACTTAGGTTTTATCTTTGATAATTTAGTAACTAATGTGCATTCAACTTCATTTACTTAGTATGGTCTTTTAGTTAACCTCATGATTAGGGCTCATACATTCCATTACAGCTACATGTGCATGCAATACATACTAATGGAACTATCCATTCAGAAAATACGACGTTTTCACCATCGTGTATGTAATATGCCTGTCCACTCTGTCAAAGAAGCAAAGGAAAGCAATTACAAAAACATTACACATTGGATTACATTTTCCTTCTTTCACATACCCACTGTATTTGGTGATTTGGCAAATAACATAGCAGGAAACATACAATGAAATGACATAAATCAGCTCAACAAACTGTTTTCACTATGACTTCAGACAGTGCTCACACTCTTCAGTATGTTTCAAAACAGAAAAAAAATAGAGTCAAAATATCAGCAGAATATACTTGCATCTGCACAAGCACACATGAATTTTGGGAATTTAGCATACAATCTGTTGGAGAAACTATGGTCTCAAAGCATCAAAAGAGAAACTTATTTGGGAGCTAAAGCTAAGGCTACAGGGATAGGATGCTTATATTGTTTACTTACAGCTACATAATCCTTCTCAGAGGTGAGTGCCTCAGCAGCAAGTAAGTGAGCTTGTACTAGGTTTCCTATGTGAACCCAGTTCATCAGAACTTTGTGATTCCCAAACTTGAAATTAAATAGTCTCCGCTGGATATTTACCTATGGACATTGAAAAAGAAATAACTACATGAAGACTGTTTATTACAAAGCATAATTATTTTCATTTTTCTCAGCCTGAACGCTTATAATTTGCTGTATGTGTACTCAATTACAGCACAAAGATTTCATCACAAGAAAAAAAATAACAAAATGTAGTACTTTTATAAATGTAGGACTATTGCCCTGATATGCAGTGGTGAAAAAGGACAGCATAATGGTGTTTGGATGAGAATGTACTCTTCTGAAACTGAAAAGCATATTTAAAATACCCACTCTTTTCATTAAACGATCAGGAATGTAAACCTAGCTCTTCTACCACTGTGTTTCTACTGTGCATTGTTTTTCCACTTAAAAGTACAGCTTGATTCTTGCTATTTCTCAATGCCCGTATCATGCTATTGGTTATCATGCATCATGCAAATTGACACCAAGCTTTCTCCACAGTTTTTATGGGGGATCTGTTAAGACCTGGAGCCAAGGTGCTTCCTTCCTCTTATGTTCTGCCCTTACAACTACTTGTGTAATCCAGGGCTGACTATGTAACACATACAGCTACCCGCGGTAGGTGGCGTTGCTCTTCGGGCCCATATATGCCTGGTGGACGGAGCACACAAGTATGGAGTTTAGCACCTCCTGAGAAAGAGAACAAAATGTGATTTTCAGATAGTTTTGACATCAGCATATGACAGGCAAACCACATACATTGTTTGAATTTTACATTTGGAAGTAAAGGATCGGTCTGACCATTCTACATGATTCTGCTTCACAGTTGTTTTCATCTCCATATAAAATTGAATTGAATTCAATAGCAGTGGAAGGTCCTACTTTAGCAGGCTGGAAAATAAAACCCCTCTGATCTTTCCTATGGCTAGGCCTCCTGCTGGAATGACTTTTCCATTTTTTGTTACATATAAAAGTTTATTAAATACTTATGACTCCATAACTGTAGACACACTTAATGCCAGGAGAAATGCATTCAGTTCACTATATACAGACAGAAGCTCAATGGCATCATAAAAGAATGGAAGAGATCTCTTAAACAGAGGCTTTCAAATTAGAATATTCTAAACTAAAAGGAATACTTTGAGCTCTATATGTGAATCAGCAATAGGCACAATTCCACCTTTTATGTGGGGAAGTTTAACAGGTGGTAGGCATTAGCTCAGTAGATAATCAAAGATGTTAAAACTGCATCCCACTTAATGTTTGTTTATTAAATTTCAGTTCAGAAAAATTGGCAAGAGTAAAATAACATGTATATAAAAGCAAGGAGAAATATTTATCTTGCCATATACACATACATTTTTTGTCATATTTATTCTTACACCTGAAAATTCAGAAGTCAATATGATCCTGATATTGCCTATCTATTTAAGAAGGAGCAATTATTTTTGCAAGGTGACAGCAAGCTCTTGAGGATTATGAGAATGATTTATCAGACAGTGCACAGATGTTCAAAGTGACAGAAAGAATGGGTAAGAAAAGCACAAATCCTGTATGTATTGTAAAGTTGGTAAGGTTTTACAATGATTTGAAGAAGTAAGGCAACATATGCTGGATTCTCCCATCTGTTGTTTGTATACAATTTCCCATCTATCTTGGTATGTACCTACAAAAGTTAATCATCCACTGAAGGCAGGTTTATTTCAGTTCATTTTAAATACACTATTTATTGATGAGCCAGTAAACAGAGAAAGGAAGAGCACTAATAATGGTAGGTAAAACCCAAATGTTTTAGATGTACCTTTCAGTAAAGTTCCATTAGCAGCAAGAACCATTTGGTCTGCAATTGCCTTCGTTCTAGAGTAATGATTAAAATGCTATAAAGAAAGGCAGAATATGATCAACATTTTAATCACATTATTGTAGCTATGAAGGCAGACAATGTTTACATCTGATAATGACCAAATCAAGCCAGTTTGTAGACGTCTACTGAATAAAATCAATCTGGAAATAACAAGAAGATATGGCATGTATATACTTAATGAAAAACAAACATGAGACTTACAGTTTGGTTGTACAAATATAGCTTCCAAGTGAATTTGTGCCAATTTTTATGTATAGAAAGTTACTGATAATAAAAATTGCTGAGGTTCAAAATATTAGTCAGAAAGACAATCACTTGTGACAAAAAGAAATAGTGACATTTTTTGTGCCAGATGTACTGAAAAAAAAAACACATCAAAACAAATAGTAAGTTTGGTCATACAATGTTATTTTGAAATTGGAAAAAAGTTAAGTATGAAATAAAAAACTAGACCTTCCAACAATGTTTCAATTTCCTATTAAAATTATGTATATATTTTTAAATAAATATATTTTTATATAACTGTAACTACATAATCATGAACACTTATCTCCCAATTTTATCTTTTACTAATAACTTAGTAAAAAGCACCAAGTGTATTAAATGGGATTCTGGACACAGCACATGCTGGTTTGGTGATTACTTATTCACACTAGGTGACTCATACATCTCTTGAATTTTGTAGTGCTATAATTTATACTGAAAATTGTAGCTAACAGTTACACTGCAGTTGCACCTTCCTCCCTGCACCATCCACCTCTGCTGCTTGCTATTTCATGGTCACCATCGACGAAAACATATGATTAAGGCTCAGAAACATGCAACTAATTGCAAATTCCTTAAATGCTTTATTAGAAGTCTGAGGTGCTGTGCAGGCTTTGCACTGACATTTCCAACTAACTATTTCAGGAGGCTTCAACAGAGAAGTAGCAAGTGCTATTTAGGATTCTTGGACACAGGATGTACAGTCTAAAATGACAGTTTTTAGCTGCAGGCAGGGTGCTGGGAGCAGGGAAGAACAAAAGAGAAGCATAAGAGTGGCCAGAATGCAATGAGCTCCAGATTTCAGCTAGAAAATATTCCTAAAAGGCTGTAGCAAAGAAGGCAACTATTTCAGGGCAACCATGAGGTGATGTAAGAAAGCATCAAGAAGGCAAGGTTTGGAAACATCAAAGAGGCATTAGTGAGTGTGCATAAAGATGTGGAATTTGATATTTAACAATATTATTCAGTGTAAAGGCTCATGGGGCCATTATATTCAATATTTACAGAGCAGCAGGTTCCCTGAAAGCCATTCCTCTAAAAATCTTCCTGGGAAATGTCAGATTCCATCTTCTTTAATCATCTCAGGTATTTAAACATCCTCAATCTGGCTACTTATATAATATAAAAGTAATACAAAATGATTTGAGTATCTCTTCATTATTCATGGGTCAAATTTTATTAATGAAAAATAATTCCATAGAATTTAATCTAATTTAATGCTTCCAGATCAACCTTCACATAATCTACTCTTCAGAGTACAGCAAATGTCATGCCATCACATGAACAGAGTACCTTTTCCAGCGGAAAATAGGGCACAGTTTCTTCATCTCCTTCTTCAATAGGATTCCCTCCAAATACCACATTCACTGTACTGGTATATATCAGTCTAGGGATATTTCTTTGTTTGCAGACTATAATGTTATAAAAAAACACATTGTTTAGAACACAAATAAAGAGTGAGAAACAATATATGAACTGGAAAGCTCTTTCTGAAAACAAGTATTACAGGAAAAAGTATGTTTTTAACATAGTAGTATCTTCCATTCAGGTGGAATTTTTCATCTCAAATATTTGCTGTTTAAATATTTCATACTGCAATCACCAAATGCTTTAAAGTAATCACAACTATCATATCTCCACCAGAATGTAGTCATCCCCTGGAGAGAGGAAATTTCCTGGCTGAAAAAATAAAGCCTGCTTTCTTTAGAAAAACATTTATTAAAAAATATTGATTTTTACAAGCTGAATAACAAAGAGATGAGTAGAAACATTTCTGGTGATCCAACAGCTCCAAAAACCCATCTGCTTCTTTGCAGAGGTAGGGTTTTGGACAGCAGCCTGTTTGCAGACCACCATTTTTGACCTACAGAGAGCAGCAAGCAGTTCTGCTTCTTGCATCACAGTTACATGGATATCTGCACAGGTCAGTAGTCACATTAGAAAATATATTAGCTCTCTCCAGTGTGTATGACAAAACTCTGTCAATCTGTTTGTAAATGACAAATGGACAACAAATGTTAGCAGGAAACATACACTGTCATGTATGACCAGTAGTACACTAAATACAAATGAAACCAGTATTATTTCCAAAACAAAGTCTTAATTAAGGATTCCAGCTGAGAGAAGGATGTCTAAATTCTACTGCATATGTCATTGCAAATTTCAATAATACACACTTCCTTTTGATTTAGCAATGCTTCTGAAGTTCAAGTGAATTAATATTCATGAAGTTACAGTTTTTGGAATCTACACAGCAGTCAGTCCAGCTGGCTCCTTGGCTCATTTTGAAAATAACAGAAGTAATTATTTGATGCAAATATTTGGAAGATAATACAATAATAAAATGTGCTATTAAAATGGAGATTAACAGGGAACCACAAGGTTCATACTCCTCCCAGATCCTTGCATTGTTAGGAGCCTACAGGAATATGACAGGGCATGTTTCTGTGGGTTCAGATGTTGGGGTAAGAAGAAGGTAAGATGTTGCAACCTTTTTCCTCCAGCTCATTTAGACCATGACTTGCCTACCACTTCACTGTAATTATTCTGGTTTGGGTATTTTTCAGTAATAATCCACAGTAATGCCCAGGCAGAATGGAAATGGGTCTATATTAAAACTGTTTTTGCCATTTTGCTTTTTGATTATTTTTGTTGTTGTTTGGGTTTTGATGGAAAAGCAAAGAGAATGCACCTTTGGAATTTATGATACACTCTGAAATGTTCTTTCTAGAGTTGAATATATAGGAGGAAATCTGCTGACACTTGTTAGCAGATATTATTTAAAAATCAGTATATAATAGAAAAGGGTCAGATTAGATAGGGTCAACAAGAACAGATACAGTAATGTGGTAACATAATAGCTAAGTATACTTAGAATATTTAGCTCATCTAAATATTTACAGTACAACAAAGTTTCATATCTCTCACAACATTTCTATGAAGAAAAAAGATAATTCTTCATCATGTAGTGAAGGAAAAAGATAAACCATTACATGGTAGAGAGTTGGTCTGCCAAGGAATGGAGTCCAGGTTGAAAACTTATCCTCAGTCCAATACAGTGGCAAATTTTCCACCTGTTCTAATAGAATCTGAGTTTCATTCCATTTAAAAAGTTAACAATTTTCTGTATTAGAAGGATGACATATTTTAAATCTATTGTAGGTTATCTCATATTAGGGCCCTGTTCTGCTCACCTAACTTTATATCATACTCCGAGATCAAGGGGGGGGGAGCCTCTTTTAAATGCCAGATCAACACAGGAAATATCCAATTAGAAGTTTTTTGAAATCAGTTGGTTTGGGTCAAATGCAAAGAAAGAAAGTTTAGGTACATACCATCAATTATGATTTTAGTGCCACCAACATTTATGGACTCAATCTGCTCTTTCTTTTGAAGCTATAAAAAAATTTGCATAAAATCCAATTAATTTATCAAGTCACATTCACAATACAATCATTGCAACTGATAGACCTAGAAGAGCTATGGCCTTTCTTCTTTGCAGGTGTTAAAATTTTCTGTCCTTCTGACATACAGAGATTTCTAGCAGTTTTAATTGCCTTGCTCTTCTCTGAGTAGCACATTAGTTTCATGCTCTGACATATACTAACTGAGGAACATCTCCCTTGTTCCCTGCATGGATAATCTTCATGATCAACTTTTGTCTCACCTAAATACCACTTAACCATAGTCTCTGACTGCTGTATGGAGACAAATCTTTTCTTTCACAAGAATAAAGAGAGAAAATGTTAGGAAAATTGTACTTACTTGTTCTAATCCTGACATTCCACAAGCAGCCACATGAAAAACACAGTCAGCCCCCTCACATGCTTTGAGCACTGCTTCATAATCCCTCACATCACCCTGTAAAATGAGAAAGAAATGGATTTTGTCTAATAGAACTCATTGAATTTGCCATACTATCAATATTCAATATGGCTATTAACAAAAAAAGTCATTCTGATCTATTTCTTACAATAATCAACTACCACTAAATAAAGCATCACAAACATAAAGAAAAATCCATGAGTAAGATTTTTCTTAATATTGCATTGCAAAACAATTATGACTCTTGATAGCCTCAATTACAATGCATATTTTCACACTTCGTCCTGCAGGCTGGCAAAACTTGTTTGACTTGAATGGGAGCAGCATATGCCTGAGGGCAGGAGAATCAAGCCCAAATGATGCTAAAACATAGCAAGGAGAGTTCAGCTGATTGCTAAGGAATCACCGAAGTTGAGAACTCATTGTCTGTTAACAATCTCACTGCCTGAACAAAAATCACTTTGCCTATCTAAGCTTTACTTTAAGTGCTCAGAAACACAAATTTAATTACAGTTTCATTCAAGGTCAAAACTGAATACTATACACTATACACTACATGAATCTTAAATTGTATTAGTGTAAGTTTGTGTGGTATTTCAATAAAATGACAGTGCACTTATTTACAAATTAGGAGATCTTAAAGATTAGATATTATTTAATTTATCGTAGTGAAACTAATAGAATAATAACAAAAGATATGGCTGGAGTTAAGATTAAAATATCATCTGATCAGTCTTTCATTCAAATTTTTCTGAGTTTGCAAAAATATTGCACAAGCATGGCTGACTTACACTTCCTACTCCAACATTGCTACTATTATTATACTGAGTAGCTATCTCCAAATCACTGATAACCTCAGATATGTGTGCCTCAGTACCTCACTTACTTTGTAGTTACATTTTGTAGGTAATTCACTATAGCAAATTTTTTTTTTAAATTAAATTCTGTAACAATTTTTTCAGAAAATTGTTTGAGCCATATCCCTCGAATCTCTGTAAAAAGATGTAAACTAGTATCAATGTACCAACTCCAAATAAATTCTGCAGATGTACATTATCAACAAATCAAGCCTATGGCTTTTGAATTGTTGACAATAGTCTATCACTGCTCCACTTTTTTAAAAAAGCTGTTTATTAAATTAAGCATAAGAACAGTCATTCTGCTCAGACTAAAAGTCTGCCTGGCCCATTATTCTGTCCACTGCACAGTCATGCAGAGCAGCATCGTATGTCCTCCTCTGCCATCCTCACCACTTTCCCACCTGGTGGTGAGATGGCTAGAAGAAATGCATCCCAGCCCCTGGGAAAGGAATGTTGTGATTACATTCTGCTTTGCCATCAACGCTTCTAAATCTAGTGATGGTGTTTAAGAGTTCTTACACTAAACACTCAGTCCAGATCAGTTAGATGATACTCTGTCTAGCTAGAGCTTCTGTAAGATGACAGGAGCCATGCACACAGTGCTAGTGCATGCCTGCACACTCAGATTCCCAAATCTGAGTGGGTGAAGCAACTGTGAAAAGTAAGTGTTCCCCCATATTGGGGAGTATTGGGGTTTGCTGTTCTCCACAGGTAGCGGTGAACCATTAAATATTTCAGGTCTTTTTTGCTCCCTCTCTCTTGCAGACATAACAAATAAATATATTGAATTGTTATGAATAAAAAGTAATCAGGGCCCATAAATGGTTGCTCTAGGAAGAGCAGGTACAGGGCAAGCCTATGTGACACTTGTGCGATCACCTTATGTGATACTCCAGAACACTCTCTCGTGACCATATACTTTTATTCAGAACATTTCTTAAGTCTAATTTAACTATTTAGCAAACACAATGGAAATAAATTTTTGGCAAGGCTTTGCATATGCATTTTTTCCCACTGCATGAGAAAACAACCAATTTTGTTTATACTCATCTGGCTCCTCATTTCATTTAATGACCTTTCTTTCTTGCACTGGAAAGATCAGTGAACAGTCTCCCTCTATGCCTGTCCATGCCTCTCACAGTTTGAAGATCTTCCATTCTAAAATCATCTCTTTCCCAGTCTTTAAAGTCCTATCTTCTTTAATCATTCTTTGTATTGAAGTTATGCTATGTATGTGATCACTATTTCCCTGTTCTGCTCTCACATTTTTACTTCAAGCAACTACATTGAGAAGTAAACTTTGTCACTTCCTTGCTCACTCCTTCATCTAAGTTAAGTATGAATGTGCTGAATGGAACATCTCAAAACAGGACTCCAGATTTTCACTGGTGGCATCCAGCAAACTGACCACTTGGTCTCCTTCTGCTTGCTGTCTTTTAATCAGTCACTTGTGCATGCAAAGACCTTTTATCATGACTTCTTACTGTCCTTAAAAACACTTACAGAAAAAACTTATCAAAAATTCCTAAAAGAAAAACTTGCTTATGTGCATAGAAGTAGTATGACTTTACTTCACTGCTGTTAAATATGGAGTTTCAACATACCTTGAAAAAGTCTGCACCATTAGGAATTTCCCATTTAGGTTTTCGTACATCAAATAGAACAACAGCAACTCCTGCATTGACAAGAGCACAACCCAGATTGTATCCCAGGTAGCCTCCACCTCCCGTCACCACTGTCCTCCTGCTTTTAACCAGTGGTTCAATGTGCTTGGTCAGTTTGTTCTCACATAGGAGGTCCCTGTGAAGTTCCTCTGTAGATTCTTCTTGCAACATGGCTGCAAGATAAAAAATTTCTAGTAAATTCTTGCATGGTACACATGAATTGAGAGAATTTCAGTAAATTTCATGTTACAATGATCCTTTTGTAACTATACAATTTTTATTTTATCTATTATCTTAATGTGCTTAAGTTATATCAATTCATAGTTTTGGTGACAGTATTTCTATGTAAAATTTGTAATGAATCTGGATACTTTTACATCCCAGTATAGTCTTTTCCTCTTATGTATAAGCTTCATGTTATATAGAAAGGTAGAGAAATTATAGGATTTTAGAGATATGATAGTTACCAGAACTTAACATATCAATGTAACCACATCAACAGATGTGATTATGTTTTTCGGTGCTTAATAAATCAAATATTATATCCTCGAAGACTCACTGGTTTCTGACATATTAAAGTCAAATTGATGCTAGCCTAATAGTCAGGAAAAACGTTAGAGAAGGAATATGAGAAAGGACTTGAATCTGTTTTTTAAATCTATATTTCATGCTTGGATCACAGTTCTTCAGTGAAGACAAAAATTCATTGTCATTTCAAACTTTTTTTTTGTTTAATCTGTCTAGTTCTTACCAACTTCTGTTGGTATTTCCTTTCATCAGGTCATTCATATACAGCTGTTTTATCTACTTGGAAGACTGATTAGATTATCATAGAGTTTCAGGTTGGATATTAAGAAGAATTTCTTCTCAGAAAGAGTGGTTGGCATTGGAACAGGCTGCCCAGAGAATCAGCGGAGTCACCGTCCCTGAAGGTGTTTAAGGAAATGGTAGTTGCAGCACTTAGGGACATGGGTTAGTGGGCAATATTGGTGGTAGGTGGATGGTTGGACTAGATGATCTTAGAAGTCTTTTCCGACTGTAATGAATCCATGATTCTATGGTCAATCTGTGATACTAGATGACACAGGAGTTAACTGTCTGTACACCTTTTTCTGCATGAAAAATGATTTTATTCTACAAGAATCACTTCTTTTTAGATACACACTCGCATTCTACAATTAAAATTAGTGGTATTCCAATCCATAGTATCATAGTACTTATATGAAATTAATGCAGTTAATTTTCCTGCATCAGATAGCCCCTGTTGTCCTCGTGTGGCCTTTACAGAATAGGATCTAAGCCCCTATGTCCCCAGACAGAAATTCAGAGTATATACACCTAAAAACAGTCAAATTAAGTCCTAGTAAAGTGGGAGGCAAGCTGAGTGCCTGCCACTCTAGTTTGAAAATATGGACCCAATTTCATGTAAATTGTTACTATGGTTCTTTCATAGTCGGGAATGGGTCCAGACAGCAACTTGCCTGCACACTTCCGAAGAGTATTTGTAGAAATCTTACAGCAGTTGGGCATAGGTTTTGCTCTCAGTCATTTACATCAGCACTCAGCAGAGATCATGAAGAAATGGCCATGTTTGGAAACAGACAGCTGCATCACTTCCACAGTGACAAAGACATAGCAGAAAAAATGCAGACAGTGATCCCACTGTATGCAGTTACGGACTATTTTGTCCCCAGTTCATTAATTTTTTATAATTTTGTTTTTCATACTTCTCTTTTTCTTCTGCTCTGCTTTTCTGATTTCAGACACCAGGAAATAATTTGTAGCAGTTCACTCTGCTATACTGTTTTATCACCAATGTCAGCTCACTAAATTCAATGAAACAAATAGCATAACAATGGAAACTTGAGCTCCTTATGTTGAAAAAATATCCTGATACTTAAAAAATGAAAAATAATCCACATTTCCAAGCACACTTTAAGTGAGAACTATTAAAATAAAACTAAGATATGCTTCTTGTCTTATGGAAAATAAAATTTACCTGTCTAAACCATGCTTTGCAGTAGCTTTAAGCCATATAAAATTATTTCAGTTTGTATTCCATTAAAAATGCACTTTTCTGTACCCTATAAAGACAGCTAGATGCAAGCTTGTCACATATGCCATTAAAAAACATTCTGTTAAATGGCATATATTTGAAGGCTGACAGTCATCATTAATATCTCCTCATATTTTAAGTCAGCTGTAGATTGTATCAGAAAGCATCACATAAGTTGGAGGATTTTGCTAGAAATCTCCTGCTCCAAAGGCACTAATAGAATCTGCACAGGCATTAGCAAATTTTCAACATATACTATATATATGTTGATATAATATAATATANAAAAAATGCAGAAAGTGATCCCACTGTATGCAGTTACGGACTATTTTGTCCCCAGTTCATTAATTTTTTATAATTTTGTTTTTCATACTTCTCTTTTTCTTCTGCTCTGCTTTTCTGATTTCAGACACCAGGAAATAATTTGTAGCAGTTCACTCTGCTATACTGTTTTATCACCAATGTCAGCTCACTAAATTCAATGAAACAAATAGCATAACAATGGAAACTTGAGCTCCTTATGTTGAAAAAATATCCTGATACTTAAAAAATGAAAAATAATCCACATTTCCAAGCACACTTTAAGTGAGAACTATTAAAATAAAACTAAGATATGCTTCTTGTCTTATGGAAAATAAAATTTACCTGTCTAAACCATGCTTTGCAGTAGCTTTAAGCCATATAAAATTATTTCAGTTTGTATTCCATTAAAAATGCACTTTTCTGTACCCTATAAAGACAGCTAGATGCAAGCTTGTCACATATGCCATTAAAAAACATTCTGTTAAATGGCATATATTTGAAGGCTGACAGTCATCATTAATATCTCCTCATATTTTAAGTCAGCTGTAGATTGTATCAGAAAGCATCACATAAGTTGGAGGATTTTGCTAGAAATCTCCTGCTCCAAAGGCACTAATAGAATCTGCACAGGCATTAGCAAATTTTCAACATATACTATATATATGTTGATATAATATAATATACATATTAAAAAATATTTCCAGAATCAATGACTTCTTTGTTTCTGAAGATTTTGTAGAAGTTTATTCATGCATTTGCGTATTATGCATAGTTACATCTTAAGCAGAAAATGTAGTATGAGTTCTTAGCTCCTCTACTGTCATTTCAAATTTAGAAATGCAGAAATTCCCCACAGAAAGTTAGATTCAAACATTTCAGGTTATTAAAAATAGCTAAAGAAATAGTGAGTACCCTTGGTAGAATCCTGGATGTCAGCGTTCTCCTCGAGCTTCCTGTCCAAGTAAGGCAATGGAATTTGTCTTGCTGAACAATTAGTAACACGAGGTACTCAGGCAAACAGAGATGTTCAGGTGTGCTCAGGTCCTTTTGTTGTTCCTGCTCCTTTGTAGCTGGTGGCTGGGCTGGGAGCCAAAAAAGGGCAGGGCTTAATTTGTACATAATTCACATTCCACATCATATCCTTCTAAATATCTTACTGTTACCTTGTAAAAGGATTGCTAAGACACTAGACAGCACAAATATACTCCTGTATCATCATTCTGTAGATAAATTGCTCTAGATTACTAAAATGTCTCACTTAGGGTTTACAAAAGTACAGAGAAAAAAGTTCTTAGGAAAATCTGGAAGGAAAGTCTTAACTCTAATGCTTGAAAACAAATTTCTCTCTCACAGTTATGTGGCAACCAGGTCACTAGTGGTGTTCCCCAGGGATCAGAACTGGGGTGATCCTGTTTAATATCTTTACTGATGATCTGGATGAGGGGACTGAGTGCACTGTCAGTATGTTTGCAGATGACACCAAGCTGGGAGGAAGAGCTGGTCTGAGGCCAACTGTATGAGCTTTAACGAGATCAAGTGCTGGGTCTCAACAACCCCAGGCAATGCTATAGGCACGGGGCAGAGTGGCTGGAAGGCTGCAGGGAGAAAAGGATTCCGGGGCTATTAGTCAACAGATGGCTGAACATAAGCCAGCAGTGTGCTCACGTGGCCAAGAAAGACAGTGACATTCTGGCTAGTATCAGAAATAGTGCAGCCAGAAAACACAAGAAGTGAGACCACACCTTGAGCGCTGTGTTCAGTTTTGGGCTCCTCACTACAAGACACTGAGGCTCTGGAGTGTGTCCAGAGAAGGGCAACAAAGTCTTGAAGAGTCTAGAATGCAGGTCTTATGGGGAGTGGCTGGCAGAACTGCGATGGTTTTGTCTGGAAAAGAGGAGGCTCAGGGGAGACCTTAATGTTCACTACAGTTCCCTGAAAGGAGTTTGTGGCGAGTTGGGTGTTTGTCTCTTCTCCCAGGTAACAGCAATAGGACATGAGGTAATGGCCTTAAGTTGCACAGGGGAGATTCACATTGGATATTAGGAAAAATTGCTTCTCAGAAAGAGCAGTCAGGCAAGGGCACAGGCTGCACAGAGAAGTGGTGGAATCACTGTCCCTAGAGGCATTCAAGAAAAGGGCAGATGTAGCACTGATGAACATCATTTAGTGGGCATGGTGGGGGTGGTTGACAGTTGGACTAGATGAACTTAGAGGTCTTTTCCAACCTTACTGATTATATGATGCTATGCAACTTTGGAAGGATATCTCTCAACTAATATCAGACTGAAATGAAGTATATTTCCCTTTCACCAACAGTTTTCAATCTAAATTTGGAAAGAGAGAAGAAATAAAAATCTTGTTCGGGAATCATACTTAGCTGTTTCATCTTGACTTTTTTATTTTCATCTCCAATCCAATTTTGTAGGCACAAGAGTTATTCTCCCACTTCCAAGATGAGTGAAGTATAGGCAGCAAACTACCTGCTTGCTACACAACAGAACTGGAAAAAGAGATTTATTCTCAAATAATGCATTTAAAATTAATAATAATTTATTTATTATTATGGAAGTTCTCTGATTCTGAGATTTTAAAGTACTTTTAAAACACACAACTTTTCATAAATTAAACAATGAGAAATCAAAACCAGCATTTTAAAATGGGTGTGTCTAATACTAGGCTTCTGTAGTTAAGATGCTAAAAGGAACACTCTCAAATCTAAATATAAATTACTTCTATTTTAAATGTTGGCATATTAAGAATACCTCAAGTTCATAGGTGACTTCATAATTTAAATACAATTTAATGTTCATGTGTTCACAAGCACACAGACTGACACCTAGGCAAACACATTTTAGTATAATATATATGCATTTTAGTCCTTGAGTCTGCATTAGAATCCTCTAACCTGACAAGTAAGTTTACATTTCTCAAATCACAAAATGAGTGACAAGCTATAGAGTAAAATTTTACCAAAGTAAAATCCTCAGGAAACCAAAATTCCCTCTGTTGAGCTCGCCAGAGTACTGATAGATTTTACCATTTTATCTGCAAAGAAAAGCGTTATTCCATCAGTTTCAGGATTACTAAAGGACTACACCACAATCACAGCAGCTGGTCAGTACTGCTCAGTGAATATCAACCAGGAATACGTTAATTTGGCTCAGGGTTCCCCTTTGGTCAGGAGAAGACATCTCAACAAGAGACTTCAGAAATGCTATTTTGTACCTCACTCTTACTTTCAATCTTAATGAAGAATAGGGGTGGTTNTCCTCACTACAAGACACTGAGGCTCTGGAGTGTGTCCAGAGAAGGGCAACAAAGTCTTGAAGAGTCTAGAATGCAGGTCTTATGGGGAGTGGCTGGCAGAACTGCGATGGTTTGGTCTGGAAAAGAGGAGGCTCAGGGGAGACCTTAATGTTCACTACAGTTCCCTGAAAGGAGTTTGTGGCGAGTTGGGTGTTTGTCTCTTCTCCCAGGTAACAGCAATAGGACATGAGGTAATGGCCTTAAGTTGCACAGGGGAGATTCACATTGGATATTAGGAAAAATTGCTTCTCAGAAAGAGCAGTCAGGCAAGGGCACAGGCTGCACAGAGAAGTGGTGGAATCACTGTCCCTGGAGGCATTCAAGAAAAGGGCAGATGTAGCACTGATGAACATCATTTAGTGGGCATGGTGGGGGTGGTTGACAGTTGGACTAGATGAACTTAGAGGTCTTTTCCAACCTTACTGATTATATGATGCTATGCAACTTTGGAAGGATATCTCTCAACTAATATCAGACTGAAATGAAGTATATTTCCCTTTCACCAACAGTTTTCAATCTAAATTTGGAAAGAGAGAAGAAANGAGGCATTCAAGAAAAGGGCAGATGTAGCACTGATGAACATCATTTAGTGGGCATGGTGGGGGTGGTTGACAGTTGGACTAGATGAACTTAGAGGTCTTTTCCAACCTTACTGATTATATGATGCTATGCAACTTTGGAAGGATATCTCTCAACTAATATCAGACTGAAATGAAGTATATTTCCCTTTCACCAACAGTTTTCAATCTAAATTTGGAAAGAGAGAAGAAATAAAAATCTTGTTCGGGAATCATACTTAGCTGTTTCATCTTGACTTTTTTATTTTCATCTCCAATCCAATTTTGTAGGCACAAGAGTTATTCTCCCACTTCCAAGATGAGTGAAGTATAGGCAGCAAACTACCTGCTTGCTACACAACAGAACTGGAAAAAGAGATTTATTCTCAAATAATGCATTTAAAATTAATAATAATTTATTTATTATTATGGAAGTTCTCTGATTCTGAGATTTTAAAGTACTTTTAAAACACACAACTTTTCATAAATTAAACAATGAGAAATCAAAACCAGCATTTTAAAATGGGTGTGTCTAATACTAGGCTTCTGTAGTTAAGATGCTAAAAGGAACACTCTCAAATCTAAATATAAATTACTTCTATTTTAAATGTTGGCATATTAAGAATACCTCAAGTTCATAGGTGACTTCATAATTTAAATACAATTTAATGTTCATGTGTTCACAAGCACACAGACTGACACCTAGGCAAACACATTTTAGTATAATATATATGCATTTTAGTCCTTGAGTCTGCATTAGAATCCTCTAACCTGACAAGTAAGTTTACATTTCTCAAATCACAAAATGAGTGACAAGCTATAGAGTAAAATTTTACCAAAGTAAAATCCTCAGGAAACCAAAATTCCCTCTGTTGAGCTCGCCAGAGTACTGATAGATTTTAC
Source organism: Odontophorus gujanensis (assembly GCA_013399175.1). Taxonomy (NCBI): domain Eukaryota; kingdom Metazoa; phylum Chordata; class Aves; order Galliformes; family Odontophoridae; genus Odontophorus; species Odontophorus gujanensis. The sequence goes on along the minus strand of VXAB01011404.1, from coordinate 94,320 downwards.
CATTTTATCTGCAAAGAAAAGCGTTATTCCATCAGTTTCAGGATTACTAAAGGACTACACCACAATCACAGCAGCTGGTCAGTACTGCTCAGTGAATATCAACCAGGAATACGTTAATTTGGCTCAGGGTTCCCCTTTGGTCAGGAGAAGACATCTCAACAAGAGACTTCAGAAATGCTATTTTGTACCTCACTCTTACTTTCAATCTTAATGAAGAATAGGGGTGGTTATATTTTATTCACTAAATCCTGCTACGTCTTGTTGAAAGAAACAGAAGCTTAAGTTACAACGAGAAATAATGCTGCATTAATACTTTTGGTCTGGAATGACACTCATATAGAGTTTCTACATTTTCTCCTGTAACCACCTACAATTCATACAGGCAGACAGGAGTAAGCCAAACAGGCAGTACTTCTAAATGCTGCAGAAAATTCAGTAGGAAGGAAAACAACAAGAAGGTGTCAGAAAGTTTGCTAGATTGTTTACAGAGACAGTTTGCATTTCTGAAGTACCATGATGGTTTATCAAAACGTTACTCACATCCAGTTTGTAAAGCTGTGTTGAAAGGTAATTGCATTGTTTCACGGAGGAACCTAGTACACTTACACAAGCTGATTTTAAATTGCATGCTGATAGGACCACTGATATATCTGAACTGAGTGAGTAGGATTCAGGGCCTGGTGGAGACAAGATGCTGCATGTCTGCAGGACAAAAAGAACAGTTATTTCCACCTAGTGCCGTGGGCACCAGTGCTGAACACTGGACCACAGAGGGATGTGGTATAACTAAAAAGAATATATAGTTTATTTTCTTGGTAATGCTCAAGTTTTCAGCTCACCCCTGGGCTTTTTGTCATCAAAAGTGAAGAGGAAATAATGCAATAGTCACTTTAAAAGCATCTTAGGCCAGACTAGAGATAATGAGCTAAGAGTTGTCTTTGTATTCTACCTTGAGGCCCAGGCATTATTTTGTTTTTGAGTCTATTGCCAAACTGTTGTCCTTTGGAGAGTCATCTCTCAGACCATCACTGTTTCATACCACAGTTCTGAGTACATAAAACAAATCTACATATGAAGTTATATATCCACTACAGTCTCCAGTTCATCATTTGAGGTGCAAGAAAAGAAAATTCATAAAGCTAGAATTAAAAAAAAAAACAAAAAGGAAATAAAATATTCATAAGCTTAAAAAAAAGAAGGAAAATGAACCTCACACAAAGCAGCAGACGTAAGTCTGAGTTAACATGACAGCCGGATGTTTGTCCTGAGTCACAGGCAGGATTACATGTTCTGGAGGGCCCAAGGGCAATAGAACAGCAGAAAGGTTTACAAGACTCAGCTCTATTTTAAAGCTACATTGAGCTGGGAACATCCAAGCTAAGGTGAGAAAACAGGAAATGAAAGACTGAAGTGGCAACTGAGTTGCTCACACAAAATGGTTATTGAGATTGTCCAAAGAAAGCTTGATATAAAAAAGTTAAGGGTGGTGATCTTCCTTTGTCCATGTTCTGAAAAAATTAAAGAGATAGAAGGAAGAAAAACAAGATAACATAACTGAACCAAGAGAGAATATTTTAAGATGAGCATGGGGCACTATACTGAAACCAGATGCAGACCTGATCCTCTCTGCCCATGTCCTAATATGTATGAGAATGATGGACTAGGGACATTGCCTTCTCACCATGAGACAGCCTCAGAAGTCTAGCCAGTTAAAAGAGCTGTCAGGAAATGTCACTGTTGTTCTTTCCCATCTTATTACTTTTTACTGTAATTAGAATAAAAAGCTTTGATGAGCAAAGAAGATAGCTGGTAGAAGGAGGGTGTATAGTGAAGTAAAGGCTGACTGCATTGGGAGTGACCTAGGAACCTGCATGTCTGGGGCTATCATTGGCACTGTAAATTGCTGTCTGTCTTAAATGCTCCACTGCTGACTTCGGTTGGGTTCAAGTGACTCAAGTTCTTTGTGGGAAACAGTATGAGGATATTACAGCTGTCTCAGTCTTCTCCCAGCATGAAATCAGCATGCAGTGATGGTGTTCACTCAAGCAAGGGAGGCAGGAAACGAACACAGCTTCTGTGACTTTACCAGGGACTGAGACATGGAAGGACTAAGAGACTGTCATTAAAGGACTGTAGTGAATCTATAGAAGTTGCTCATTGCTTTGGTATTACCAAACCTTGAGACATGAGATAAACCACTTCAACTGCTTATTTTTACAAGTTGTGGTGCTGTCTGTTTACAAGTAAAACTAAAATGAAGAGGTGCTCCTGTCTGAGCTAGAAAGGATACAAGTTTAGAAATAGCCTGGATGCTGTGGCTTACAAAAACTTGGAAGCAATAGTTTGTTTCAGTTGCCTGAGAGGTAATCAAAGAAGAAGGTACAACTCTTCAGGACTAGTGCTTGGGATAACATCTTTCACATCACTTAATTTAGTTTCAGATACTAGTCTTTAGATATCTAACATTAATAAACTTATAGTTAGTTTATACTAAATTTTACAAAATTGATGCCATTTGACTTTTAGTTCTGACTACTTAAGAATCTATGCTATTTGAACTTAAATTCTTTCTATACATTAAAGAATAAAAAGTCCTAATGGAGGAGATCTGAAAGTCTGAAAGATCTGTGTATCTTAAAGACATGGTCACTCCTCTTCAGTTTTATGTACTACAAATAGGAGATAAAGCACTTGGCATTTTTCAGCCCTTCCTAAAACTGTCAGGAAAACTGTTGTTTTCAACAAGAAGAAAAGAAACATTCATAAGCACTGTTTCTAAAGCACCTGAAAGAGACACAATATTAATGCAACAATAGACGTTGATGCATACTCAAAGTATGCATCATTCAAATGACACATTAAATACTGTTGGATAGCACAACATTCTTCACAGACCTTGCTGATTTAGAAAAGTAAGATACAGAGGCTAACACCTTACCTGTGGTCATGCTGTAATCTCATGCCATAAGAATATGCAGACTTCTAAAGACATTTCTTTCTGTGTCAGAAGAGAACAATGCAATTATAAATTTCTGTGTAATAACTGAATGCAGTTACACATGCACTGTTTAAAGATATAATACTAACACTATGTTCTTTTCACGGTTCCTCATTTGCCTTTTTCTTTTGAATACCATTGGATATGGTATTTCTTGGAACAAGTATATCTAATACTTTAAACACCTTTCTCTTAAAGTGTGAAAAATGAAGGTTTTCTACTTAAAGTGTCAGACAGCCAGCTGTAACCCTGAGTCCTCATATTCTTTTAACATACCTCAGTCCTCCATTAACATACATAATCATTCTCACTCTGTCACCTCCTTTTTCCTGTGTCTCTGTATTTACTTGTATGATGATTCCACATATTTCAACATTTCCTTTTGGAAGGAATAAAGCATGCATAAATACTACAAAGTACAGCCTTGGAACGTGCCATATAAAGTGCTTTTCAAGTTAGGCTCCCATTTAGTTTGCATTTGTGGTTGCTCTGTATGCTGCAGAGATGGACTGATTTACAGGCCAGATGAAATGGCAGCTGAGAGACTGCACTGCCAAGTTAGGGTGAAATTACAGAAAGAAACCAAGCACCTTGTAATAGCAATAATGAACATGCCCCTTATGAGTGCTAAGGTGTTAGAAAAGGGGACAGTTTGTACTGTTGTTTGAAGGAAAGCAGTACAAAATAAACCATAAATAAAAATACTTCATTGTACTGAACAAAGGCATGCTTCCACCTCAAGAACAGGGATGATACATTGGCTTCTTAGATAGAGAAGTCACAGGTACAACTGAAAAACAAAAAAAATATGTATGCATGCAGATTTAAAACAAAAAAACCCACAACATTTTTGGAGACAAACCCTATTACATTTCCTTTTAATTCAAAGGCTCTCTGTTGTTACACTGGAACAGAGAAGTATAAGTATCTTTTAAAACCTTGTCCTAATTTCTACTGTTTCATTTACAAAATTCTGTTCATGTCTATTCTTATTATGAATTAAGAAATTGTAACCTAATCTTAAAATAACTATGAAATAATGATCCTTGATGCTACTGTGGACATAATGAAAGAGGCAGCCCCTGTTCACTGAAAGCATGTGAACTTGTGGTTTACAAGGTCTTTCCATTTTATCTGTCAAACTCTGTGTAGAATTTAAGATTCCAAATGATAAAGTCTTACATGATAGGAGACAGAGATCATCAATCTCTTTGTACTGAAGTTTAATCAGTATATTCAGCATAGTTACCTAAAACCTACATTCTACTTCTTACAACAGACACAGTTGAAAGAACAAGATATTTCCTGATGCTAGAAGGTTTCTGGAACTGAGTTTTCCCTCCTCTCTCAAAACTATTCAGAAATCAAATATCTAATAAATGAATTTGAGATTGTTTCACAGAGGACTTAAGTTTAATTGAATGAAAAGTATCCTACATAATCCTAACTGGTTGAGATCCATTAAAATGATTGAATGAAAATACTTCTTAGTTGTATTAACACTTTTGGGTGCCTAAAACCTTGCAACTTTGTGGTCTGAGATCTAGATCAATAGTAGACAATATGCTTATTAAGTATGAAGACATTCTTACTGGACAAAACTCCTTAGGACACAGCACAACACACACATCACTAATTTCTTCATTAAAAGACATGGGAACTTCCTTATGTTGACTCAAATTCAGACATATTTAGATGAAGGAATTTGTTACTGTTCCAAGCTGTCCCACCCTTCTTCTATAGCCTGTTTTCCCCTAAGGCAAGTATGGTTGAAACACACACACAGAATTCCTGTCCAGTCCGTCCTAAGCTACTATGAACATCTGTACTCACTCAGAGATTACCAATTCTTGCTGCAGTCTTCTGACAGGTGATTAAGTACATCAAGGTAGCAACTGATTTAGCTGTGTGCCTTTAATTCACTGCATATAAATCAGAATATTCAGAGAATCACAGAAAATACATGACTTACAAACAAGCTGGCAGAAAAGTATACAGCTTTTTCAATTATAAAACTTCTCTTTTATTATGTCCTGAATACAGTGAGTTGTATTCCAGGAAGCATAAACCAGGAAAGCAGATGACATATACGTGATAGATCAACACAGAAAGGTCATTAACAGAGCACTCAATTGATCTGGTGACCCAGGTAGGCAATAAGTAGGAGACAGAAACTATTTTAAGTAGGCAGCAGGATTGATCAACCTGCAAGATAACAAAGGCTCAGAAGCACAGAAAGAGGCTGGATGGCCTGAAAACCCTTAGAAAAGAAAAGGGATGGAATACAGTGGCTACATACTGCAACATCTGGCTGTTCTGAATCTTCTGTAGTTACACAATTTTAATATAAGCATTTGTTCCTTTCTTTTCTGTTCCATTTATCTTGAACAGAATGCTTAGAAATTGATAGCTCACAGCTCCAGCAAGAAGAAGATACCTGAATTCTGACATATATTTAAGTCCACAGTCTGAATCTGGGTGCGTGCTCAAGAGAAAAAGAGTTATGAACATATGTCCAGTCTAAACCTATGCAAACAAATGAGTGATGAGTATTAGTGTACACTGCAGTGAATTTAGGATTACACAGATCCATTTATAATCAGTCCGTGAGACTGAGTTGTTTCAAATGAGTAAAATCTATGAAAGCCATGTACCATACAGAAATAAAGGCTCTAAATTAGAGTTTGCAATCTAACACAACACACTGAAATGTTTCAAATCTTATTTCATACAGCATCTATGATATCAATGAATGCACCCACACAAGTTTATTACCTTCTAAAGGACCTCTATAACAATATCAGAATATACACTGTAGCATTGTGACGTTTCTTAAATCGTCAAGGAATAAATAAGCATCTCTCTTTGGCAGTACAGAAACTTTGTTTCTTGTGCCTGGATCAACAAATCCACTCCTTTTGTCAGTAATCAGCATCTACAATTTATATACATCCAATAAAAATGCAATTAATCCTATTAATTTATAGTTAAAATTTTATACCAAAACATCTCAGCAGTAATACACATAGAAAATATACTAAAATATACTACTAGAAGTCACAGAAAATGATGATTAGCACAATGTGCCTTTTTAACTGCAGTCTGCCACAGTAGGTTGGTGCTACATGGAAGGCATGAGTAAGATGGTACAGAGCATGCAACACTGAAAAGATACTTCTGTGATAGAAAAAAATGAAGTTTTTATTCCTTTATGGAGATTAAACAGAAGAAGGAAAAGAAAAGAGGCTATCTCCCACATCAGATTATCAAATCATTCTCATCTGATAGCACTTGGGAGATGCAAATGGATCCTGAATAAATTCAGACCATGTATCTGAATTTTGCAGTCTGGATCAATTTTCATTAAAATTACGTGTACTAAAAACATTGATTTCTAGCCTTCTAGAAGACAAAAGTAAACACCTACAAAATGCTAATGAACTGTCATCACCGAGTTCCTCACTAAAAAATGTGCATATCATTAACTGGAAAAATATGTGCCTCAATACTGCTGTTAATTTGAACTGGATTTTCTTATGTGAAACTGGAAACATTTTAATCTTTCTACAAAATGAACTGCATAAGAACAAATAGAACTGCTTTGAAGTCTGGCAGTGTCTGGTTATACAAACACAGCCACGCGTTAATCAGTATCAACATATTCCTTATTTCCATGCCTGATGATTTCTGAATCTTCTACTCTGAATCCTTTTCTACTACCAACATAAAATGAAAAGAGTAAAAATAATTATTAGCAAATTTCTTACAGCAAAAAGAGTCATTTCAATCTTTGTTTTCTGCATTAACGTTATTTCTTAGACTTCTTATTCAAAACTGGAGAATTCTCTTTCTAGTACCACAGCCATCTGTCACATCTGTTAGTGATAAGAGCAAACAAGTCTCAAACCAACTGCCAAAAAATACATCTTTGATGTACCATCAACTGATTGAAGCAATTATTAGCGTGATGTGGTGAAATAATTTTTCCCAGCCTGAGGAGAAACAGGGGTTTGATTCTTGTACAACTTCTATTACATTATAAATTCACTACATTCTCTAAAATTTATATTCCTTACATTTAAAACTATTCTCTGTTTATGTTTAAACTTTGGAGAGTTCAAGGCTTGATTTACTTTGAGTTATGCAACACCTGTAAATGGAGTAAGCTAGCATCACTTATCATCTGTAAGCTCTCCTCTTCTAGAAGTGTAGAGAAGAAAAAAGAGAGTACGTATTTCTCTCTTTCTACTTGAAGCTGGAAGCTTTAATTACACAGTGAAGAAAAGCAGGTTAGTGGTACCACTCCAAACATTTTCAGCATCCTTTGTTGGCCTAAATTTTAATCCTGCAAGTCAAGCATATGAATAATGTTTTAAATACATCAAAATATATAAATCACATAAGTTCATGAACACAATTGAAAAAAGCATACTGGTAAAACTATATAAAGTAATCTGAGTAATTCACAATTTTCTTTACTTATGTGCTCAGCTATGCTACAATATCATGTACTTTCTGGGGTACATTAATAGGAATGTCTTCTAATACATTTTACAATCATAGTCTGCTTTGGAAAGTGCAAAGACAGAAGATGTTGTGAAACAATACCCTCTGTCTCTACATGCCTGTAACAACTTGCCTGATGCTACAGGATGGTTATCCTGTTTCCTCTCCAAGCATCCCTTCTTAGTGGCCAGCCTTTATACTCTGAATTCTGCCCATATCTGACTATGTTCAGAATGTATTTTCTGTGAAGCAGCAGGTCTGACTGGATTTTTTTCCTTCTCTTTGAATAACTGGGTAATATTTGTAAACCAAAATAGAAACTACAGCTGTAGAAACTAAACAGTCTCAAAATATATTTGCCTCACCCAGTCCTTGATTAACAACTTGGTAGGCCTGAGTACTCTAGTGCAACTCTCTCTTGTGGTTGTCTCCCTGTTCATCTTTCCCCTCAAACAGCTCTGTGATAAAACCTTGTCAGCTCTTGCCTTTCTCATTTAAAAAAGCACTGCTACATTCACACCCAGGAATTTCACTTCTTCTGTATTTTTTAATTTGATAATTAAAAAGTAGCACGTTGGCACTGTGAGAGGTCTGGTTTTTCCAGTTACCTCTCCCACTATCATGTAAAAATAATACGGAGGCTGTTGTTACTATTAATAGTGTCTTTTCCCAGTTTTGTTCATTTGAATGAAAAATCAAGCAGCCCATTTAGCACTGTTTATTACAGCCACTACATGAGGTACTAACCCTCTAATGTGCTTAGCCATTTGCTCTTAGAAGAAACAAAGTCATTCATAACACACATGCACCTAGTTCCTTTAATTCCAAACAACACAGTTCACTTTGAGTGGCTTTTTGTGTATACTAGGTTATACTGTGGAACCAGCCCAGCTAGGTACTAAAATCATCACAATGTTTTCAACTTTGGAAAATGTCACTCCTATTAATACTCTTCACACTAAGCCTCTGAAATGTTAGCTTAAACATTTCAGTTGAAGGATATGTATGAACTATGCTTTATAGGGACTACTTACCTGAGCACTGCTTTTAAAGACAGAATTGTCCTTTTGGTTTCTATTCCATTTCTGTAGTAACAGCCTGTTTGAAAGAAAAAAAGAATTACACAATTACAGTAGCTTTTCAGGAACATACAAAGTATCTTTTTAAGCCTGCTTAGCCATGTCCTTGCATGACAGAAAATTTGAAGCTCTTTACAAGCACTTCTGTCTGCTATTACTAACAAAATGGCACTTTCCGCTTTTGGATTGGCAGTTAGGAAGTGTAACCATGAAAGAAAGTAAGAATCAGTGCAACTTTACTGTCCTTCCTTTGGTCCTGGGCAGGTACCAAACCCAGCTCTGAAGGATACTAGATGCAGCAGGAAACTGTGCCACCTGAGCCAGATCAGTTGGCTAAGATACAGATGGCACACAGCGTTAACACAGTTATACAAACTAGGAAAACAGAAAAATACCTAGATTCAGAGATGACATTTTGGTCAAATCCTGTGGTAAATCAGGACATGAAAGAAGAATGAAGAGGAAGGCTTAGGTAATCCTCCCAGGAAAAAGTTAGTTGAAATTTTACAAGTCTCTAAAGAAAAAGGGAGTTGGATGGTAACTTGAAAAGCAGATGGGTTGAGATTTTTTTCAGAACAGATCTCACATTGTTCCATGTGACAATGTAATTCTATCAGAAAGAATGGATGTCGGAGCAGAGAAATCAGGGTGAGGTAGGATAGAAGGAGACCATGTTGATTTTGCAAAATAAAAATAATGTGCATTTCAGAATAATTAGTCAGACTAAAGGAAGAGGTACTATAAAAGACATTTCATTTTTTCATAATGTATACAAAGACAAATATAATGATTTGATAGATTATAGAACTCAGCAAGTAAAAAACAACTTGATGCAATTTCTCTTTGACATGAGTGGTGGAGGGACCACAGTAGCATGACAGTAGCTAATAGTGTAAGACCTTAAAATTAAATCCATCTAAAGCAGACAAATCATTTGCATACCACTTTCCAATCCTCAAAGAAACCTACATTTGGTAGTACAAGGAAAAAAACAGCAATTCTTTTGCAAGTGGCAGACAATGGGACTCAGTTATCCTTTTTACTTCATGAAATCAAAATTATTGAAAGATTCTCAATACTCACCTGAAAGATTTTGCCTGCTTCAAAAAACCTCTAGCTTTTGCTACTTCTTCAGCAAGTTTCTTTAAATCATCTCCTTCAAAGTATGGGAAAATGGGATCCTGAAAACAGAATTAGAATAATCTTCTTTAACCTGCATCTATTTCTTATTTTCAGTTTCTACACATTTAATGAACTGAGCCAAAGCTCTACATCTCCTTACCCCTACCTACTTGCAGAGGCCTTGGAATTACAAGCAGAGACCAGAGCAACTCTGAATTAAATAAGATTCTGCTCATTAACTAACTTTACTACTGTGGCAATCATTAAGATCGCCTGTTCTTACATTAATGTGTTAAATGTTGTACTAGGATTTTACACTGAGAAACGTAACTGAAGATGATGAGGATAAAAAAAAAAAATCAGATACAAGATGTTTCTGCTTCTCTTTCAAAAATATGTATTGTATTATATTCTTCCAAAGGTTTGGTCAGCTGGTCAAGGTAGCTCACAGACAGGCCAAGCCAGATATTAAGATTTCTCTCTCCTTTCAATTTCAGCATGAAGTCCTGTACTTCTTCTAGTGATTTTTCTTTTTTAATTACAGTTTAACTACAGATAAAGAACTAAGTTGGAATGAAACAAAACCAAATCACACAAGAACCAAACCATTTAACATACATCCTCATCATCGAATCCTTCTGTCATCATTCGGTACGCAGCTAATTGTCCATCCACATCTCCTGAACTGCAGTGGTAGCGCCCTCCAGTTTGGGAGGCAAGCTTCTTCAGAAATGCATTAGCTTCCCTGTTAACAATAAAGTAATACTTTACTTATGAAAATTACTTCTCCGAAAGGAAGAATAGAAAAATAATTTCCGAGAATTCCTCAAAAAATATTCTATCAGAACAAGCAGTGTGGAGGACTTGGTTTTAAACTTCTGTGTCATTTCTAACTTTCAAGAGCTAAGGAAGAATATGCACTGCTTAGTTATCATAACCTCTGAAGACAGGTTATTTTTTTAACAAGAGGTTAAATGTACCAACAGAACCAAAATAAGAATCTAAGCCAAAAAATTCAGAAACCAGGTTGGCAAGGAAAGGCAGTAATATTTCACAAAGGGTAAGAAAACCAAAAATTGGGAGATTCCATAAGGGAGGAACATTTTGTGTACGCTCCACCACTTATGTTACTTGCCATTGTCCAACATGCCCTATAACTAGATGTAGGAGATGCAGGCCACGTGGCAACTATGTGTCAGAACAGCCAGCCCCGCTCCCACTTGTAGGAACACCTGCCTTGCTTAATCCTGTTGTTCAGCGAACTGAGCATATGGCATGCCCTGAGAATTCAGCCTTCTGACAACAAAGAATCATTGTAAGGATTGTTTTTTCTTTTTTTTTCCTTTTAATTTCTTGCTATGTATCACATACCTGTCTACACAGCTAAAAGAAATGGTGTGGATTTTAATATCTTGTTGCTTTCTCAATCTTTCAATTTCTTTCAAAATCAGATTGCAACTGGTATCTGGTTTTCCATCAGTCAATATATACAATGCCTCTACATCCTGGAAACTGAGAGCTTTCTAAAAAGCAGAAAACAAGCTTAAATAATTAGAAAATGTATATGAAAAGTTATACTTTAAAATGAAAACATTCATGTCCAATCATTTAAGACCGCTTCATTATTGAGTTAGTTTCATCTTTTCCTTATCACTAGAATTAACTATATCAAATATATATATACTTTTATAAAAATAAAGAAATAGATAATTTGTAGCATGAGAACACACAGACAAGAAGGACACCATCAAAAACTGAGTTACTAAAATAATATAACAGTGATAGACCCACCTAACTGGTTTTGTAGAACTGCTGACAGAAGGTTCTGAGCACACTTTAGGGGAGTAAAAGATACTTAATATCTGAAAATCAGGTTAATTAGGATTTGGCCTTCCTATGTCATAAAAACTTGCTATGATAATTGGGTCAGCAAACTTATCCACAATATAGACGTGTCTTAATTCTACTGCACTTGATCTGCCAAGAGTTCCAGAAAATGTATATAAAGATTCTTTAAAGGTATCTAGAAAAACAATCACTCATTTAGACTAAAGTTCCTATACTGATTTTAATCATAAATCTAATAAATCTAATAAAATTAGACCAGTTAATTTCTACGTTAAGAATTTTTATAAGAGAAGTTTCTCTCCCTGTTACTGAAGTTCAAGAGTCACATTCATCATCCACGTGATTCCAACCACCACTGCTTCTTTAAAATCCCTGCTTGGCTCACACCAAATATACCATAGTCACAGCTGTACATAAGCAGTACTGGCTCTTCTCTGTCTCCAGGACTCTCTGAACACAAAGACTGACGCAACTACTGACATTTCATATTTTTCCTAAACTGAGAATGAGCAATTTAGTTGTGAGTCTTGTGGACATGAACTGTGACTTGATTCCAGATCTGTTAAGTGTTTTCAGTATAAGAGCTGTTTTATACTGTGACCAAATAGTTTTCATAAAATATTATCAGTGAGATGGAAATGTTTTATCACCACAAAACACCTTTTCTTCTCCAGAATACTCTACACAATTTACTAACCTGTAAAGCCATAAGGATACAGGTATTACCATGAGCATGGAATTTGGACACCCACTGCACAGCATCGTGACATGTTTTATCAGTTGCCTCTACAAGATGCTCCCTCCAACTCTCTGTATGTTCTGCAAATCTCACCAGGTTAAACCTTGGGAGAAAGATGGTCCACAACATTTAAATCTAATCAGTATTAACAGTCACACTTCTGAGCCAGAAAACAAAAACAAATGAACAAAAACAACAACCTATTATTGGAATAAAGGGTAAGAAAGCATAAGTCATTCTGCGCCAACTAAATGTTCATTGGAATGCCAAGACCCAAAAGGTAAACAGTATCACCCTATTGCAAATGAGAGATGAGAATTACAAGGTGGTTGAAAGGAAAAACGACAGGAAAAGTACTGTGTATCAGAACTGTATCGTTCCTTAATTACAGAAGTAGTGCAGAAGCAGTGCAGTCTTTATCAGCAGTTTATTATACCTTACTTCATTTTTTCTCAGCTGCTCCCAGATAAGAGAGGTAAGTTCCTTTGTGATTTCAGGCAAATATGGGTCCATGGAACCAGATGTATCAATCAAAACACAGACATTTGCTTCTACAATGGTACCAAACAATCTCCGACTTCCTGTACCAGATCATTAAAACTAAGTGTTATTACACAGCCTTATTATGTTAAATATACGGTTTTAAATCTTCCATCTTCAGGAGTTATTCTGGACACATCTCTACATAATAAATTCTAACATGAGTGGAAAGTAGGTGGTTCAAGGATTAGTGATAGAAATGTCTTCTGCCATTTCTAGTACTAACAGGCATTAATTACTAGCCAGTTATTACAACTTGCACTAAAAACAGATTGAACTTTGCAATACAGAAGAAAAAAAGTAACCATTTCCTAACAAAAATATACATATGAGTAAATCAAAATAGTTTTTGAAAGCCATGATTCATGTTAAAAGAGGTAGCTGCTGCCACTCTAATAATTTCGAACTGTGCGCCAAACTCACAATCCATTAATCTTTTGCCTCAAACAAAAGCTTACTGCTAAAACAAGATATATATTTTGAAAGAAAAATGAAAACTGAGTTTCCAGTACAGTGTTTGAAACAAAAAGCAATCAAGAAATTAAATTTTACAATTACGCAGCTACAAATCACAGGACAGACATGATAGGTAATGCTATAAAGGAAAGATGCACAGCAATACCTGACAGAAGCCACTGTATTCTCTGTAGATAGCGCAGCAACACCTTCTCCATTTGTTCAATGTAGATTTCCAGTTCTTTAGACTGAACCTGCAGATGTCTCACAACCCCCTGAAAATTGTTCATAGAAAAGCATCTAATATCAACAGCTGCTATGTATGTAGTATCTGCATTAGGAATTTTTTTTGTCTTTAATTCTATGAAAAAGCATAAAAAAATTCTGTGACTCAGTTGCTACTAAATAACTGCTTTACCCAAATTAGGAAAACCTAGTTCCTATCTCAGTCTGTTGTTTCAAGCAACAAAATTAAATAACTTGTCTGGACAAAGACATCTGTCACATTCCTTCCAACACTTCCATAGATAAAATAAACCAATAATATCCTAGCCTTAACTTGATATGTTTTTCTGGTCACTGTACAAACCAAAACAATCAATATCCAACATTCTTGCAGTTTCCCCTCTCATGTGATTTCCCAAAGCTTTACGTAAAAACAAATTTTTAAGTTATTATTCATACTGGACAAACAGAGGAAATGTCATACATTCTAAAGATTCTGTACTGTTCACATTTCAAATATACTAAATATTTTTTATGCTGAATAGAAGACCTTCTCTAGCTTTCTACTAGCAGATTCATTTAGAATGAAAAACAGGAAACAGTGGAGGTAACATAAGACTAGCATGTCACACACATGGATTAACATGCATTGTCTTCAGCAAATACAGAGCCGTTCAGTGACATAGGTACCTCAAATCTCCAAAAGCTTACATTGATTTCTACACTAGGGAAGATAGCGCAGTATTTTGCTGATACTTTCTTGTGCAGAGACTCCACAATTTTCTTTTGGTGAGTGCAGCCTGGACCAAACATCAGTCTGGGCAATTCCAGTTTAAGCTTTTTAATGCTGTACTTGGTCAGCCACTTGTAAGACAAACAAATGGAGCAATTGGTTATTAGTAAATTCTAGCACTATTCAAGTAATAACACACTGTACAGAATCACAATTAGAATGTTCACGTTAATTCATATTAGGAATTCTAAATACCTCTTTGCTTGAACAGATTTCCTCTTGTTTTGGCAATCTGATGGAGGGAACATCCTTTCTTATGCAAACTGTCTTTGGATACCTTTGGTATACTGTACCTAGCAAGATATATTTTGGAACCTTAGGTTACCTCTTCATAGCCCTTCACACATGACCTCATAGCTCTTTTGGAGTTACATAAAAATATTTCTGTTGGTAAAACAAATCCAGACAAACAAACAAACAATAACAAATACCTGAGCATTTCACACACAAATTTTCATTTGACATAATTCAAAGTTTCTACAAAAAGAATACACAATAAGTCACATTTTCTCCAAAAATTATCTTCAAAAAAATTCCAAACAAAATCTTCTAGTCATCTAAGGCATGACACCATTTTTCCTCAAAGCATCTTTGCCCAGAAGATCACAAAGCACTTTACCAAAAGTCAAATTAAAAAAACTAGCATCCATCACTACTTGATAAATGACACCTCTGCTCACTATTTAAAGCTCACTGATTACATGTGACTTAGAATCCAAACAGTTTTACAATATAATGGTTATCAGTGAAAAGGCTTCACCCATTCTATCTTGGTAACACATACCCACATTCCTTCCTTTGTCAGTATAAAATACCAACACAGAACACTCTGGCTGTTTCCTTGGTTTATATTTTCTTCTATTCTCAGCCTGAGGACATTGTTTTAATGTTTGCACTACAAAGAAAAAAAACAACAACCAGCAACACCATAAATGTTGACTTAATTCAGGTAAGGATAAAACTGACATGCAATCCAGTTCTTCAGTTCCACAGTTACACATAATTTTCTTAGGTACCAATTAAGAGGAATCCATATTATAGAATTAGTGACAGACAAATCGAACTACAACCTTTACAATTTATAAATTACCATCAGTAAGAATTCCCTACCACATAATCTGAAAAGATTAAGGGTGTAGAACAGGAACAGCATTTGTTGCAACGTCACTGCACACAATACATCATATGAAAATATGAATCAAGATTTGTAAACATTACTGAGTGCCAAGAATTTGATACTAATAAATCAGTAGTAAAGGTCCATATTCAATGCAAAAGTTCAACAAATAAACAAAAAAAACAACCAAACTCTGAAGATGTTAGCAAAGATGCAAAGAACAAAACAGGAAAATTATGAAAATGGAAGAAATGACCAACAAAGACTTTAAAAAAGAAGTATAAAATATAAACCAAGACAAGTGAGGTTTTAATTATGTTTTTAGGCATGTGACAAAGGGAAGCTCTTCTTTCCACCACATATATTTACATTTTCTGATAGAGGACAGATATTCAGTCAAATGACATGGAAACAGTTATACAGCTGGGCAGCATTCTTCCTCTCCTGTTCTACACAGAATACAACTATAACTTATTTAGAGGTATTTCAAAAACTGCAGTGTTCCCTATCACTCTGTCTACAGAAGAAAATTGCTACTGTTACTAAAAATTTAAACTTAAATCTTTCAGTTCTAATTCAATACTTTATTTTCAGCAAATCCCAAGTGAACTAAAGACAAGAAGCCCCTCATCCAAACAGACCTGGTGGAATTCCTGCTTTCGCACTGGTAGGACGCCACGCCAGTACTCTTACAGAGGTATTTTTCTCTGCACCATGTTTGTCTTTAATATGCTGTAAGGACAAAGAGTAAAAAAAAAAAAAAGTATTTTAACCATACTGTATCATAATTGCTTGACTTATCCGAAACTGGAACTATCTTCCATTATTCTCCAATTCCTGTTTTACTCTGGCTCTTCTTAATAGCCAGTGGGGTGACATTATGACACACTGATTTGTAATTTCTTGCTAGGTTAATAACTCCAATTGCTCTGTCTTAATTATCTTGCAATTTTTCTGCTGCCATTAAACTGAAGACTAATATTTCAGATGAGTTTGGACCATTTTTGCCACATGAAGGAGAATACATTATGGTAATGGCCCTATACAGTATACAGTATTTTCCTCAGAATTATTGAGTACAGGAAACTTACTGTTGACAACAATAGTTTTTCATTTAGGTACAGTTCATCCTGGCAAAGGTTGAGTGCTCAGATAAACAACAGGAATTAAATAACACTGTAGTATCCAAAATCCAGTATTGCCTAGAAGGATTTCCTAAATAAAAAAAACTTTGTAAAGCATGTTTCTGCTTTGCCTTTGCATCTATTAAACACTGAATTTTTGAGGTCAGAGGAGGGTTGATTTAGATAATTTTAGATACTACAGTGTTATTTAATTACTACAGCTATATTTAATTACTTAGCAGGATTTAATAAGATGTACTTTTTTATGTAGCACTTTGGATGTGAATTAAAATGTAAATTTAGAGTAGAATCACAGTACTGTTATTACCTCCTTCAAATTTTCAGCCTGAGCACTTCTCTCACAAAGATCAGTATATGATAGTTGGTTAAGATCACTAATTAAAACAGACTGTATCTTAAAATGGAACTGTGAAGGGTTTCAAACCATTCTAGCCAGACTCAGAGCTGTAGGTTTTGGAGATGGCAACTTCTGTGGCTTTCTTTTCTCTTTGGGGACAGCCATGTTTGAGCCTGCTTCTGGTATGAATGGATGAGCAGGCTGACCTCCTGAACGTTGCTTTACGGATTCCACTAAGAATGCACACTGAAATGAAGTTCATACTGGTTAGTAATTCAAAAACATGACATTTCAAAGACAGACATCCTGTATCTAATAAAATTAGTATTTATTTTATTTATTATAAAGATGATAATCAGGTAATGCTTAACAATTCATAACCTCTTTGTGTTATATTTTCTAAAACATATGGGAAGTAAATTCTCTGATTAAACATTCTAAAAGAAAAAGCAACATTATATGCACAAGACCCAGAAAAAATGAGCAGATGATGAACCTAATACGTTCAACCATTAACAGTACTATAAAAAAACATAAGATCCTAATGAGTATTCACCAGCTTTTCTTTGCAAAACAGATCAAACAAAACACATCACTACCAACAAAACCTTTATCTCAGACTTGTATGTAACAAGTTGCTCCCATCTCTGGCCAGGTATCTCACTGCACATATCTTTCTATTCACACTTTTGAAAGAAACAGCTTTCATACAGCCAGGCTGGACACTGCCACAGCAAATTTATTAGATATCTTGGGAAAAAAGCTAAATGCATATGATATGGAGAGACTGTCTAGTTCTACACCCTTACTTTGTTTTTTGAAACCATTCTTCTTAAACTAGAAAAGCATACTGTGCAATTTATAAACTATTCCTACGCTATAATTTAAAGGAGTATATGAACAATTCATTCTACTTGGGAAGAAATTATCATAGAATTGGCAGCAAACAGGAGAAACACTTTGATTGTGAACTCCTTATATTTAACAGGAAATCATGGACTCTAAAAGCAATCACTGCAGTGCTATTGTATCACAGCCTTCTGGTCCATGTTTACTCTGACTCTGGCTATTCTCACATTCTAGAGTGTTCCTCCCTGTCTTACTAGGAATTTCTTGTTGTTCAGTCTTCTGCACTGCCAGCTGAACAAACACTGTTCAATTTTTTTCTGAAGAAAAGCATAATTTAAAAAGATATTATAATTCATACCTTTTGGGAGTAGTTCTTTGCTTTTTCCATTTCAGATGCAATAACAGCAATATCATCACTTTCAAAAATACCTGATAATCAAATATATGCTAATCACTATTTTTAAATGTACAAAAAAGTGTAGAGCATGTCAAATATCAACAGAAAAACTCAGAAAGTCTTTTGTTTCCCATTTGTTAGGCAGCCTTTGCCTACTGTACTAGTAAATAAACTTTAAAAAGTGTTTATCTTCAAAACATCTAGCAGGAAGTAGTGAATTTTATTAGAAAAACTCAAAAGTAATGCTGCATTATAATATTCTTTAAGATAGTTAAAAGCCTTAATCAAACTAAGACCTCTATTTATATCTCAGTGCTAGTATAAGATCGTATCCTAAAAACTAAACTTAATTTGAGGTAAAAAATGCAGTAATACATATTATTTAATTAACAATAAAGAACTAAGTGCTGACTTTCCTTTTCACATACCTGCTTCTCCAAACCAGTGAAATCTCCCATTGGCAGCCTGTACTATTTCTTTAAAAGCAGTGGCAGTTTCTGCTGGGGTAGCGTAGCGGGCTGGAATAATCCCACTGGAGTCAGCATCCTCCATTATGCTGAACAGACAGACATGAAGCTGCAAATCAAAACCTCTGCAAACCTCGGCCACGTAGGCACTGACTGTGTGCTACAAGACAAAAATAAACCAAGATCAGAAGTTTCTCTGTACCACAGATGAGTTTTCAACTGCTCCAGATTTCCTGAATTGATGAGCAAGCACTCTCAACCTGTGTAATTCAGCATAGGATTATAACCTTAATAGCTCAATGTCTTCTCAACTAATGCATAAACTCCAAAGCTACTGCCTGTGTTATTACTAGTGGCAACACCAACTACACTGCCACAGCCAAGAAGTGAGATGGAGGTAGACATGAGAATCAAAAACACAGGGCCATGGACTTCCAGCTAGCCATGTGCTGCAGCAAAGAAGTAGGGATGAAAATCATTTATTTTGAGTTTTTGTATGCATCTTTCTTTTTCCTGTTTTCTACACAGTTTCTTAATGATTTCTTAGATTTGTGCAGAATTTCTAGTTTAGACACAGACAAGACAGACCTATCATAAATGCACTGTTACTCCAATTGGATTATCTCATGTCCAGAAATTCTAGGCAATGGAACTGGCCACACACAAAGCACATGCACTACAAAAATACACCCAAGCAGTGCATCACTGTTATTAAAAATAGCTGCTGTTTCTATATAGTGTACTATGAAGTTTCACTACACAATTATCTGTGGCTTTGTTCCCACAGGAAATGAGGAATCTGAGTGGGTTTCTTCACATTCAGAAATATGTAGTGAAATGATGGCCAGTGGAGTGAGAGAAGGATATTTAAAATACTACTAGAATTTCCTGATTCACATACTATTAATAGTTACAACCTCCAACTGTGATCGCAGAAACAAAAGTCTGAGATTTTGACATCTGTACAGTCATAGATGTGTAATGGAGAAGTATTCTGCCAACAAGCTATGAACAACTGCCAGAAGGATAAAAGAGAAAAAACAGAGATTAATTCTGGTAGGAATTTACAGAAGAACTGTAAAACCTGTAAAGATATACTCACTATATCCTGATCAGGTATCCCAGTAGTCAGCAGGTAAAGTCCTTGTGATTTGTGTTTATCCTTTTCTTTGAAGTCTACTTCCACAGCTCTTCTGAGAGCACTCATCAAATTCCTACTCCCACTGCACTGCAAGCTCAGTACCCACCTGAGAAGTTTATATTTCAGAAAATGAATCAAGAAAAGCTTTCGTTTCTGCTTAAAGCAGTAAGAGAACTCTGAATCTTAAGTAACACTGCTCTGAGATCTATAGTTTTTTGACAACAGCCATCAAAAACAGATTATACAAGGATTCAAAACATTTGTTCTAGTTTCTGTTTCTATATTTCCATCATAGCAAACTACTTTTTAAGGTAAATTTCAGAGCACAGAGATGAAAGAATTTCCTCTTAATTTTACATGGAAAAAACTGTAATAGCAGGACTGACAGGAATAAAAGAAAACCACAGAGGAATAATGAAACTACTGAGGATATAACTCCACAAAGAGGAACATGGGATTTAGTTTCAGTGTATACTAGGAAAAACAGTTTAGCTTCCAAATCTCAGCTGAATTTGAAGCAGTTTTAAATTCTGTGACCTGTGCATTTCTTAAAAACTTCTTTATTTGCGTACATACATATTCTATATACATATGAAATACAGAGACACTAGGACATACTGAACTTTAGGATGGTTTTCACTACAAACTATCAATAACAATCACTACAGAATAGCTCATGGCAAAGTGTTTTTTGTAATATTATAAATCTGTGAATGGTCTAAACTGTTCAAAATGCTGATTCATTTTATTTCTTTGTTGCATGTGTTTTACAGTGTTTATGCTTGTTTAATTCCTAAGTATGGGAAAGAAGTTTGATCCTACCTCCAAGCTTTTTGTAAGTTCTCTGGTTGGGAAGGAACCAGTTCCAGCTGCCAAGGCACAATGTGGCTCCCAAATCTTTTAGAGAAAGATAACAGCAATTAATTCTCACATTGTGCTTTAAAACAAACAAAAGCACTAATAGAATTATCTGAAAAAAAAAAGCTGACTTGGGTTGTTACACAGGTGAAATTGTTATATATTTCCTAACTATTTCCTGGTTCAAAACATTTACTTCTTCACTTTTATCCATCACTCAGGGGTAGTCATATTTTCAAAGCAGTGAGCTAGATTCCATTTCTTTCTTGAACAGGATACTAAGCGAGCTGGTAAAAACTCAGCAGAGGCTGGGCAGGATTGCAATTGAAACACAACAGCAATAAACAAACAAGATTCCCCCCAAACCAATAACACTGAGATGCTGCCTGCATTCATCTCATGAGGTAAGGGTTCTGTTCTCCCATCAATTTTTGAACTCCATAACTTGCTGTCTTTCTTTTTTACCAGTCAGTCAGATATCTGCCCAGCTGCTGTGTCACACACTTCTGACTAGCAGAGTGAGTACAGAAATTAAAGAAGTATTAAAGAAGTACTGGAGTTACTGTAAAATTTAAAGTGCATTCTCAGTAATGCTGACACACCTCCAAAACCTTCTTCTAGCAAAAGTTTCTGCCATGTGAACTCATGCTGTTACGAACAATACAAGAAAAGAATTGGATTCAAACAGTTTCAGTCAGTCCAAAACAAAACGATTATTTTAATTACCAATTTAGTTTCTATACATCTAATCCATACATTTATAGAGTAGTTTTATCAGTGCTACTCTTGCAATTACTTCAGCATAAAATGAGAAACAAGTAAAATTCTAAAATATCCCCATTGACGACTACAGTCTATCAACATACTTCTTTCATTGCAAAGTTACATTTATTTTAAAATGATGTTACGTAGCCACTTACGCTATAATATTGAAATAATCCTTATCTGACATTTGTTCCTCAAGTAGAAGTCGCAAAGCATGTTGAATATGGGTGATGCACGTACAGTTTGTCATTGATATATCAACAAGTATAACCACCCTATACAAGAAACATGTTATTTGTAAAAAAAAAAACCAAAAACCTAATTGCATATTATCATCTTCACTGTGCTTTAGCTCACCAAAGAAAACATCTAGCTATGTACAAAAAGTATAAACACAATCTATATAAAAATAATAAACTACCTTCTTCTCTGAAACTTCATATTCAAGGTTTGTAAGCAAGACAATAACAGCAATTACGCAACTGAAGTTGGGGGGGAGACCTCCGCTAAAGACTCAGACACATTGTTAATCAACATTGTAATTACCATTATTACTGAAGAACTCAATACCATATACATTTGCCAACTGGCACCACAGTGCTCTTCAATTGGAGGCAGAAACTTGAAACTAGGTTGAAACTTACCTTTCTGATAAGAATTCATAAGAGGCTGTACAGAAATTCTCTGGGTAACAATACTAATAGAATGGGTTAGGAGAGTTGACATAAAACCTACATTTGGCCAGAAACACCAGGTTTATATGTGATTTAATATGGACCAATCCCTAAAGGCTTACATGCTAGATAACTCAAATTTAAGAGTTTTGTCTTATTTCATGGAGTGCATGAAATAAGTTCATGCGTTTTTTTTTTTTACAATTACTATAAATTTACCAGATTAGTAAATAAATGAATATCAATGTCTGTTGTCAGAAGTGGATTGTTTGCACTGGTCCTATCTGCAACTGTTGTCTCTATATTTGACTGTTGTGCCCTGTATTCCTTAGTGCTCATTTACACATGAAGCAGGGGTTGACAAATTAGAATCATCACCAATACACAAAACCAGGACTGCCAGAATACAATACCTCCGCTCACAAACACTTCCCCAAGTTCTTCTGCTAGCAGCAGACAGCCAGTTAATTCGTTTCTCATAGATTCTTACCATTTTAGCAAGGAGTTTCTGCAGATAAAATATAGAAAATTTAAGCTAAAAATAACATTTTTCAAGTAAATATTTTATAGCCAAAAACTTAATCCAGAAATAAGACAACAACAACGTGATGACAAACAGTAATGATTCTCATTCATTTTAACAGTATCATTTTATTGTTAGTAAATATAGTAGAATACAATCTATGAGATAAACATAAAATGACAAAACCCACAGGGTCTAAAATATTCTCTTCATCTTTCCTCTGCTAACACGATTCAAAACAGTGGTCAGAAAAGAAAGAAATAAAACAACCAACTTCTTTTAGGCAATATTTGTAATAAAATATAATAATTAAAATAAAAACTCAAAATATTTTCAACCATATCATTTTTTAGGACCATACTGATTTGAAGACATTAAGGCAATTTGTCCAAACTCTAGAGAATATGACCTTTGCAAGCATATGTATGCATTACATGCATGAAGACAAATATAGGTAGAAAAGGAGCATGGAATTAAAAAAAACAACCTATAAGGTATACTACCAGAAACTAACCCAGTGCTGCTGCAATTTAGATTGTGCTGTATACATTACCCAAAAGGAAACTACCTGACCTATTTTGCATCTTTCTTATTTATCACCATATTTCTGTCTCTAGGATGGGACAGTATATAGCTGGATGCTTTTCTACTGTCTTGTTAAATTGTCTTCATTGACCCCTTCAATCTTACATGGCAAACACTGCATTGCTTGCTATGGAAATCACTGTGATCCCTCAAGGCCTTTAAGACCATTGAGAAACGATGTTTAGACACACAGTTGTGGACTGGAAGGCAAAAGTATTGCTCAGATTTGTCAAACTATATGTGGCAACTAGTACCATCAAACAAATCAGCTTTATTGGCTGAACCCTATCCAGCTTTCCAAGCCTACACAACAGGGTGTGCTCAACCTTCTTACAGTCTTTCATAAAAGTAGTTTCCCACTAATTTCCTGCTAACTAATAGCATAACAAAGCTTATAAGCTTCTGCTTTGTGATTGCAAAGTTTTGCCCCAGGTTGAGGACAGTTCTTGTCTTGTCCATACTGCAAGATATGAAATTCTAGATCTGAAAGCGCTGTGAGCCTCTGCTCATCAAATCATGTTGCACAATCATCCTATTTTCCCAGGACTCAAAATCCCTCCACTGTGTTTCACTGTTCACATTACACTGCAGAACCAAAGCTGCAGCATTCACTGCCCACACAAGCCTAGCAATGTCTGAAGACTGTAGCTCTTCCTCCTAGCACATCCATTTTGGAAGAAGAAAGAAGAAAAAACTCCATACAGGCTGTCACTAGAAGAATTTAGAACTCAGGTTCTGGTGTCATTGTTTCCCAAGAATTAGGCAGTACCCACTGCAGTGGCACTGTCACACACTGTCTACGCTGTTCTCACAAGCAGCACACCAGTAAAAGGTGTATACACCATACACACAAAACAGTTTTTACTAATAGAGACCAAGACTCTGCAGAGACAAGCACAGCTCAGTATTCAACTAACTGAAATGACAGCAAAGATAAATTGTCCACGTGCCTGGTAAGTGTGTTAGAGGAATACTGTAAAGGGTAAAATGCTGCTCTCGATCAAAGACCATTTTAGAGTGGTCCACCTCTGAAGCAGCCATCCGAGTGTTCACATCTGACAATCATACAGAGCATAACAGATTTGAATCTCATCATTTTATGATGGAAACTATTAGCGGCTTCCCACATGGAAAGGGTGAAGGACTCACAGTGAAAGGCTTCTATGGTAAGAGCAGGCTTCAGTTTACCACTATAAATGCCTTTACATATAACCTTTCGTATCACATATCATCTTTTATAATATGCAAAAGTCATCCAAGTCTGCTGCTGCACTGCTTCCTAAAGTGCTCTCTGCATGTTGTGAGTCCTTGGTCTACCTAGTAACAATCAGCCATTCATTTTCATAAGACTTGCTTGTCTTTCAAAGAGATAAAATACATTTTTTTTTAATGTTTGAACTAAGAGGAAATGGGATAGTTCTATCAAGCAAGAGTAGAGTACTCTATTTCATTCTGTCCTTTCTACGTTGAAGTCAGAAGAGTCATACATACATGTTGTATAGTTAAAATAATGTGAATACACCATTACACAGAGGACACAAAATGCACCATGCTGTAACTATAAGCAGCTCTCGTGGACTCCCGCCCACACTTAGTTTTCTTCCTCCCTACCATCCATCTAGGTTCCAAGTCTGACCACATCCCTGCACTTGCACAGATAACTGTCTGCATGTGAACCTCTGAAGTATTACATAACAGGAAAATTAGCATGGAAAAATTAGATGGTAATTAGTCCTGATAAGGTCGTGACTCTACAGGAAACCCACCTGATACTTGTATAATATTGGTAGGTCAACATGGATATTTTTCACAGTTCCATCATGCCATTCAAACTGCACCATAGCTTTCTAGAAGGATAAATAACACAGTCTTGCTTACAGAAGCCTATGTAAGTTAAAGTAGCATGGAATTCCTTCCTGAATTATTCTTAAGAATAATATAAATTTCTGATCTGAATAAACAGCTCATATTTCAGTCAAGGCCCACAGAATGTCATTATCTTATAAAGCACCAATTCTAGTTAGAAAAAGTAGCAGTAGAAATACAAATGAACAAAAAAAAAACAACCACAAACCAAACTAAACCAAACCAACTCAACAAAAAAACTCAACAAGACAAAAGGAACCAGTCCCCATCACTTGCCTCATGTAGAGTTGATGATACTGTTTTTTGAAGAATAGGTACAAATTCTTCCACAGGAGAGAAAGCATTGGGAGCCAAAACTTGATAAAGGTTTAACTTCTTAGCTATAACAAAGAAATTAAATAAAACATATTCTCTATCTTTTATTCCTGTTTCATATTTGTTACGCTTTTCCCTCTGTGCTACCTTTCAATCCATTTGTCTTTAGCCAGTCTGTTGAAGTTCTGGTCAAGAAGTGTTGTGTTTGAATGATTAATGGTCCTTCATGCTTTGGAGGCTTTGGTAGGAAGCAAGGAATTGCTGCATTTGCAACTTCTGTGGAAACCTAAAATGGATTTTAAGAAAACTTCTTGCAAAGTTTTGCATATTATCATTCCCTCACACTCAATCTTAACATCCACCATAGAATTTTAGTTTTACTGATGTTCAGAGTGCTGAGATTGCAATAATCAAAATACTTCAAAAATAGCTACCACTGGTCCTCCTAGCAATAGATCTTGAGGGACAGTGTTCCATTAACTTCACTCTGTTAGTCACAATACAAAAATCCACAGGGAAAACGAAAACATCACAGTTGTACTTGAGAAAACAGCCAGTTATTTCACTAAAAAATGTAGGAAAATGATCAGCATTATACACAGAACAAACCTTGACTTCTTCATTTCCTACCTGCACTGATCCTGGAGTCAAAACAAAATGCATTCTCCATTCATTCACAACAATGGAAACAAGTCAACAAAGTCCTATGGAATGATTAGAACTTTTAGAATAAAAATGGGTAAGAGACCTATCTTTCATGAATGAATGGAAATCTGCAGAGACACTTTTTCATACAGAAGATCTGACTAACATATTTCTGAAATGACATTTATTTAGGTATATAGGACAGTCAATATTTTTTCAGGGTGACTACTGCTTCCTACATAGTCTGTACAGTTCTTAAAATTCATGAGGTTGGAAGAGAGAAAAAAAATAGTATGTATTACTACTGTATAAACACAACAGAGAGAATGAGAAAAATCTAGAAATGCTATTCAGAGATGACCAGTTTACCACTAGTCTGGAATGTCTCAGGTCAGATAACCAGATATGCACAGACACCTGATGGAAAATTTCACTCTCACTTTAAAAGCAATCCTGTCCACTTCACACAACTGCCTACAATAGTTGTGACAGAGAACAGACTTTTTTGTTAATACAAAAGTTCCTCCAGAGCCACAGATTTGTAAAACAGCACTGACAAATTTTCAGCATGAAAGATAGGCAATTACAGGAGAGCTCAGCAAATTTCAAAGCTTCCAGGCTCCAGGGAAGTACAAAGATGATAGTACAGCAAAAGATAGACAGTTCCATTTCTGACTATCTGCAGTGGGTAAAAGAACAATATGAATAAATAATGTCTCTAATCAGACCAAAGTAGAACTAGAAATTCCCCAAAAACTCCACAGAAAGAGGAAAAAATTAACAGGAGATTCATTTTCTTTCTCATCCAAATTTCATCAAGAGCACTTAGAATTTATTTTCCAGGAGAAGACATTTTGGAGAATGTCTAGCAAAATGTCTCCTTTGCTGGTTTTGGTCTTCATTTGCTCTTGCAACAGATGGACAATTTATTATATTCAGACTTTACTTATCAAAGTACCTGAATAGTCATATATGTATATATTTTCATACTGTGAACACAAGGACTTCTACCTCTGATACTTCAAAGTACATTTGGAAACACATATATATATACTTACATCTGCTATTCCACTAATAAATGAGCCATCAACATGTCTCTGAAAAGTCTGCCTGATACTCTTGAGTAGGTCCTTAGCCTTCTGAGATTCCTGAAGTAGCAGATTAACATCACTACTATCAGAATTCTGTACATATAGAAACAAAGGGAAAATAAATAAGTTAACTGCTATTCAAACTTCAGCCAAGCACAACTTTACTATCTGATGTGTGTGCATCCATACAGATCTGCCTGGTGTGGTGGAATAGAGTTTAAATGTACCTAAGAAACAACATATAGAAGTTTATTAAAAATAGATTGTTTTTTACTACTTTAAAACATCATCACTACTTTCATCCTAATCATCAGCTTTGAGTCACTGAGGAATATTTGCAAAATTTACTGCACTTTTTAGGAAAATATTTTCAGTTGCAGAAACAATAAACACAGATCAATTTGCCATGTTCTCAGCAGTTCTGTGACCAAGACATTCAGCACCACGCACTGCTACAAACTTCTACTCATACGATAAGCAGTCTGTCTTCTAAAAGTGAAGAACCACCAAAAACAGGAGAGAAAAGTCACTTGCCTCTCCAGCTGTCACCTACCTCTCCCTCTGAAGAGTAGCAATGATAACGGCCACTGACAACTTCTGCAAGGTTTTTTACAGCTGTCTACAGATTTAAATAGGAATATCAATAATTACTTAGGTTTTGTAATCTCTGTTGTTAACATGGGTTGTTAGTATTTAATTCCTAAATACAGACTAAGAATCTTTCAGGTACATGTAGAGAAAGACAAAAAAAAAAAAAAAAGATATTTCCACTGCTTTCTTGCCACTCCTATTTCAAGAACACATTCAAAACCTCAGTATAAGTCATTTACAAAATAACTAATGAGGGACAACTTCATTCACTGTGTGCATTCACAAGTTTTTTTATTGTGGTAAAATACCAGCTACTTCCTCTGAAGGCAGACTTGTGCTAGTCAAAGGTGTATCACTGAAATCTACAAGTACATACTTGTCTTTCTTTCCTCTGCCCACATTTCCTTCTTAAAACATATGCTGCTTTTTCACCTCTCCCATTTCCTTCTCTCCTGCAAGCTGCCACTACAATGCTTTTTCCCGTAACTGCAATACTCTTATCACATCCTATCATCTCTTCAAAACAGATTTCAACCACGTCCTCTCAGACATCTAAGTCACTATATGTATCAATGATAAGTTTAAACCAGCAAACAACACCTAAAACCAAGCTTCCGTGCAGAAGCTAAATGAAAGTAACTGCTTATCCTTCTTCCATCCTCATTCTTCTGGCTGTCACACCCAAAACACTGCTCTTGATCAACACTGCAATTTGAGCAGGGCTGCTAGGTCTTGTGCTGAAGCAATTCCCTACATAATTATTCCTATCCCAGAGACTTGTGTGCCCCTCCGACCTCACTCCCAAGTCCCTGTCTTTTTCCTGTGACCATTCGCCATGCCCAGTTGCTCTCACTTCAATACTGTCTATCTAAAGTCTCCCACTTCTGTTTCTACTTGCAGAAGAGATCATGGGACGGTTAACTGGAAATAATCACTGTCCCTGAGCTGCCAAAACAGCACCAGTGAGAGACTGTGCAAATACATCTGGTTGCCACTTCTGGTTTTGGTATGAATTAAAATGAAGAAGGAGATGCTCCAAACAAGTTATTTAATGTGTGCAAAACTCCTCTGAAGAAAATACAGCTCTGGTTCAAGAACTCTTTAACAGATTGTCAAGTATATTCACAAGTATATGACAGAAGACATTGCAGCTGAATAGGAAATAAATGACAGGAGAATTAAGGAAGTGAGTATTGACAGTTACTTACAATAGCAGCAGGACTGTCACAATCATATGTAACAGCATGAACCAGAAGTTTTCTCCCTAGCACACACTGCTGTGCATAGTCTGCCAGTATTTCCAAAGACTGATCAGGGCTGATTTCAGTAAGTAAGCAAATATGGAGAAGAGAAAGAAAAATATCTTAGCAAAGACAGTAACCAAATGGAGGGAAAAAAAAAGGCCACATTGAAGAAGACAGAAAACATTAAATGAGAAAGAAATAACAAATCATGAGAATTAAATCCAATAATATAGCATAATTTTGTCTCCTCTCTCAATAATTACTGAGTTACTACTTCTGAGGTTTGGTTCTGTTCAGAAATGATAAAAACACTGCAATTCTGTTTTGGTTCACAACGACTTATGGACGAAATGAGTTCTAAGTTGCTCCCTACTACTTTTGTAACAAGTGCAGATTCTTGTACCAATTCTGTATCCAAGTTAAAGCTGGTTGTTAGAACAGGTAATGGACTTACCAGCTTTGTATTATGATTACCAGAGAATTCAGCTCCTTTATTGTAAGGACATGCTTAAAGGCTTTCAGCAAATTGCAGCCTCCTGCTGGTGCCAGCTGCTGTACCCACTGTCTTGCTTCTCTCAGTCTAGCATAAAAAAAGGAACATGTGCACACAATGTGCAGGTGCTGAATCAAACAGACCATGAAGATTACAACAAAGCACAGGGGCTGCTAAGTCATTTTACGCATAAACAATCACCATGAAATCACTGGCCACACTTAACTCTTCTTTTTCTCTATAACAATCTACGGCAGGCACCAGAAACACTAATTATCTCCAGATTGCTCTAATTAAATGGAGACCTGGTCTGAAATACTTTTTCAGAGAAACTAACTTACTTACACATGAACACCAATGTTTTTTGGACTCTCCCACAGAGGTGAAATTTCTGTACCGAATGAGAGGCAGTACAATTGCTTCTTATAACACAGCTGTTCATCTATTAAGAACTAATAAATAAAAAGTTTGTTAGTGCATTACTATCCATGCTGCTACTAGTACATTTACTGTATAAAAGAACAAAGCCAGAAAAGTGCTAAAAATAGTTGATAGCAATGTTTTCAGCTACCACAGAGAAATGCTTCCAAAACAAGTCACACAAGTATTTGCTAAGGAGTACTGAGACAAAACCTGCAAACTTATGGTAATGCTGTCAGTTTGATAACAGAGACAGGCAATATTTTCCTTCTCTTCTGATGATGTGCATACGAAATAGAACATACGGTTCTACAAAGGGTATATTCACTAATCAAGTAATTACTTAAAAATCTTAATATACCTTCATGGATAGGGCCAAACAACAGGTTAGGCATTAGGGCTAAGCCAAACAGACTAAGTGAAATCTGAGTTTTCTTTTTAGTTGTTATGGCACAAATGAGAAATTTGAATAACACAAATCCATTTGAAATAGTGACGAAACACAGGAAATTAAGTTGTACAGATAAGGATTGAAAATCAGGGAGAAGAAAAGCCACATGACATATTCCTTAGTATAGGATTTTGATTGTACTCTTTATTTTTATAAAAGACAAATCTGGGGGGACTTTGAGAAGTAATGAACTCACCAAGGTTTTGATGTGAAACTTGTTGCAATAAAATACAAAGACATAAGAAAACTGTACTTGATATACGAAGCTCTACATATAGCTTGGTTTTAGCTCCTAAACCATTTCTGTTAGACAAGTTTAGAATCAAAGAGAATGCTGGTACAATCCCTGAAGAAACTTGCTGTTATTTTTATGGTAGGTTACTGAAGTTTATTTGGATCTAGACAAAGATTATAATTTCAAACTCATTTAAAAATAGTTTTCTACAATAGAAATATTATTCTTTATTGCACATTATGAATTCAAGATTTTCCCTCCCCTTAGCTCTGAATGTTGATAAACATGTTCAATAGCTGAAGTCTGTTCTATTACTACTTACCAAAAGATCTTTCTGAAAACCCTCTAGACTACGTCTATCACGCAGACCAGACACATCAACGACAAGTCCAACTCTGGTTCCTTTTACAAGGCCAAACACCTTACAAAAGAACTCACTGTAAATATTAAGCTTATGTAAAGTTTAAAAATATTTCTGTACACTCAATGCAGCAGCATGTTAAATTCAGACGTCATAAATTTATTTTTGCTATAAGCTTTCAAGCATAAAGGTGAGACAGTGACATACAGGAAAACAAAACAGTACTACTGTCTCCTTGTTTCTCCTCATCAGTGAGTGACACTGCTTCCCTTCCAGGGCTATCTATTAATCATTTGGGACAATAAGAAATAACTTTGGGCATAGCATCTCCTTCAGGATAAATCAAGAAGCCAGATTTTGGGATACTTCTTGTTTCCCTGTCCCATCTGAGACAGAGTTATGTTCCTTTCCCATTGCTGGCCATGGGCACTGCTAGGCACAACAGTGACTGACAGCTGTGGCAGAGGGTACGCAACTACGGCAGCTGAGTTCCAGCCAAAAGTTAAGTTTGGCACTGTCTTCTGGGAGGTGCCTATTAAAATTGCTAAGAGAAATAAAAAGATGACATCAAGATAGCATAAAACTCAGATACCAATCAAAGAGCAAGAAAAATAATTTTTCTCCTTTCTGAATGCCTCTTTTCACTAGTATTCAAAGGTTAACTTATTCTTCAAAATTCTTTTCTAAAAATTTACTAAAAAATTCAAATTACCTTTCTGCTGTCCTTCAACAGCCACTGAATTTGTTGCTGATAAAGTTCAATCACCCTGACAAAAGGCATAACACAGTCTTAGATAAGGCGTTCCTCTACATTTAGTATTAATGTAATGTCCAACAATTTGCCTTCTCTATATCAAAAGACTTTTTAAAAGTACTGTTTTCAGTGTTCTCATATAACTAGCAGTTACAGGGCTAGCCATTCAAATACTTTTTCCCTGTTTAACTGACTAGAGATGGAGCTGGCTAAAAAAACAGATCACTGAAATGTTTTCTCATTAGTTGCCGGCTTATTCAAGTAGAAGGAAAGAGAGGGATATTGGCCATGTGTACACATGAAGAAAAAGAAGACCAGACTTCATCACACAGAGCTCATTGACAGGAGATGCGTTTATAACTATCTAAATCAGTTATGCACCAAAACCATGAACAAGATCAAAACTTACTCAGAAACTCTGGCCTCAAAATTGGTAACAGCCTTTTCTGCCAATTCTATCTCTTCAGCACCACTTCTTGAATCCCTGGAACACTTTGTGCAATTAATATCAGAGATGCACATGAATCAGGACTAATTAAAGCAAGTGCAATATTATACTTACAAAATAACATTGCCATCATTCACCAGATGCTCTAATGTTAATTGCAAGGATTCTAAACTGTAGTTTCTTAGCCATTCTTCTGTGGTTTGCACCTTTTTAGACTGTATTTCCTTCATCTGTATTGTCTATAGATCAATTAAGAAAAAAGTAAATACAGTACAGAAAATATAAGGGTGGCTGCAGGTAGGTTGTACGCATTGAAGAGTAAAATAATTATAGGTACTGGCAGACTGCTGCATCTGACAACCAGTAAGTTTAAGACACAGTCAGTAAAAATGCCCTGCAGTTGAAACATGTTTACTTCCTTATTTATATGAACTGTACTGTAAGAAAAAAGACCTGGAAAACTCTGTATTACCAACAAGACTGAGTCAACACAGTTCTGAAGGACACAGGTTATATATTACCTTGAATTCGGGATACAAAGTTAAAAGGTTTCAGAATACTTTGGATTGTGAGCTAAAGGAAGGAGAGGAAGAGCCCAATTTGGGGGACATGGGAAGGAAGACAAGAAATAGTTCAGTGGCAGATATAAAGTTATACACTCACGATTTACCAAAATGGAAGAAAAACAAGCTTCGTAACTTTAGAGATTTTATCGATTGTGTTATCTGTATGCATATGCAAATACACCTAAGGAAACAGATCAACTGTTTTTCAGCTTATTTATTCCACACTGCGTATTTAGAGTGGGTATGTGTTACTTCTCTAGTTGTTCCATTTAGCAGGATAACTCGCCTACCAGCAGATCCTGAGTCTCATTAGCACACGTTACCAGCAATTCATTATCTGGTTCTAGATCAGACATAGTCAAATCCTGCTGCAGTGGATGTGCACTGGATTTGGCAGTCACCCTATAAGACAACAAGTTTTATGGGATTACTTCATTACCAATAACATTCCTGTATTGTCACAAAGCCTTTTTTTAAGTTCTTAATGTGGGAAATGTTAGGTTCTGGAGCATGTCCAGAGAAGGGAAACAGAGCTATAAAGCATCTGGAGCAGCTGAGGGAACTGGGATGGCTTCATTCTGGAAGCTCAGAGGAGATCTTAAGTCTCTCTACTGCTCCCTACAAAGAGGTTGCAGTGAGGTGGGGGGCTGACCTCTGCTCCCAGGTAACAGTAGATAGGATAAGAGGGAATGGCCTTAAGTTACATCACGGGAAGCTGAGGTTAGATATTAAGGAAATCAACCTCTCTTTAAGAGTGGTGAGTCACTGCACCTGGTGGTGTTCAAAAACTGCAGAGATGTGGCACTGAGGGACATGGTTTAGTGGTGTGGTGGGGATGGGCTGGACTAGATGATTTTAGTGGGCTCTTTCAATCTTAACTATTCCATGAGTCTATGTTTTATATTTTATCATTTATTTACGTGTTCCATTAGATACTATAGTTATTTGAACACATCACATAGTGACATGAGCTACCACTGTTGACTCCCTGCCTACTCATGAAGGTCCAGCAGGTTTTCCTAATGCTTTCCCCAGTTTTTCCAAGAACTGACCACTGTCCAACACCTGTGCTATTTTCCTGATGCACTTATCAAAAAATGAATAAACTCCCACCCCACACTCACCTCAGCTGGAGGCAGCTCCCCGGCTCCCACTCCTCCTCGCGTCCCGACAGCCTGCGCGGAGCACCCGCGGACCCTCCCTCAGTACCACCACCCCGAGCGCCTCCCGCCCCTCCCCGCCCGCGCGCACTGTTACGGCGTTGCCGATGGAGACGGAGCAGCGCCGCTTCCCGCCGCCAGAGGGCGCCCCCCCACCCCCTCAGTCAGCGTAGGCACAGCCGGCGGGTTTTTAGTAGACAATTTATTTTGATAAACTCGCTCGATAACAAAAATACAAGTGTGAAGAAAATTATGTTCATTTTTATACAGTTTGTATTAACATCTGTTCAGAAATCATCAATTAAAAAAAAAAAAGGAATAAAAAAAAAGAAATGTTGTAAGCACTTAGAAAACACTCCTCAGTAAAGGCAGGCGGAC